>VHKM01001100.1:0-228204 GCA_007210695.1 Neogobius melanostomus
TCTCTCCTCAGAGCTTCCCAGTCCTGATGCGTTAGTGGTGTGTAACTCTCCTGTTGGGTTATTCTCTCCTCAGAGCTTCAGTCCTGATTGGTCTTTATTGTGTGTGTTACTCTCCTGATGGATTCTCTCCTCAGAGCTCAGTCCTGATGGTCTTTAGTAGTTGGTTGTGTTACTCTCCTGATGGTGATTATTCTCTCCTCAGAAGCTTCAGTCCTGATGGTCTTAGTTTAGTTGGTGTGTTAACTCTTCCTGATGGTGTTTTTCTCCTCAAGCTTCAGTCTGTGGTCTTTAGTGTGAGTTTGGTTGTGTTAAACTCTCCTGATGGTGTTGTTCTCTCCTCAGACTTCAGTCCTGATGGTCTTTAGTTAGTTGGTTTGTTAACTCTCCTGTGGTGTTTTCTCTCCTCAGAGCTTCAGTTCCTGATGGTCTTTAGTTCATTGGTTGTGTTAACCCCTGATGGGTGTTATTCTCTCCTCAGAGCTTCAGTCCTGATGTCTTTAGTTAGTTGGTTGTGTTAACTCTCCTGATAGGTGTTATCTCTCTCAGAGCTTCAGTCCTGATGGTCTTTGTAGTTAGTTGGTTGATGTTAAACTCTCCTGGATGGTGTTATTCTCTCCTCAGAGCTTCAGTCCTGATGGGTCTTTAGTTATTGGTTGGTTAACTCTCCTGATTGTGTGTTCTCTCCTCAGAGCTTCATCCTGATGGTCTTTAGTTAGTTGGTTGTGTTAACTCTCCTTGATTGGTGTTTATTCTCTCTCAGAAGCCTTCTAGTCGCTGATGGTCTTTAGTTAGTTGGTTGTGTTACACTCTCCTGATGGTGTTGTTCTCTCCGTCAGAGCTTCAGTTCCTGATGGTCTTTAGTTAGTTGGTTGTGTTAACTCTCCTGCATGGTGTTGTTCTCTCCTCAGCGCTTCAGTCCTGATGGTCTAGTTAGTTGGTTTGTGTTAAAACTCTCCTAGAATGGTGTTATTCTCTCTCAGCGCTTCCAGTCCTGCATGGTCTTTAGTTAGTTGGTTTTGTGTTAACTCTCTCTGATGGTGTTATTCTTCCTCAGAGGCTTCAGTTCCTGATGGTCTTTAGTTAGTTGGTGTCGTTAACTCTGCCTGATGGTGTTGTTCTCCTCCTCAGAGCTTCGATCCTGATGGTCTTTAGTTAGTTGGTTGTGTTGTACTCTCCTGATCGGTGTTATTCTCTCCTCAGAGCTTCAAGTCCTGATGTTTCTTTTAGTTAGTTGGTTGTTTTTAACTCTCCTGATGGTGTTTTTCTCCTCAGAGCTTCAGTCCTGTGGTCTTTAGTTAGTTGGTTGTGTTAACTCTCTGATGGTGTTATTCTCTTTTTTTTCCGCAGAGCTTCAGGTCCTGTGGTCTTTAGGTTAGTGGTTGTGTTAACTCTCCTGATGGTGTTATTTCTCCTCAGAGCTTCAGTCCTGATGGTCTTTAGTTAGTGGTTGTGTTAACTCTCCTGCATGGTGTTATTACCTCTCCTCAGAGCTTCTAGTCCTGATGGTCTTTAGTTAGTTGGTTGTTTAACTCTCCTGATGGTGTTATTCTCTTCCTTCAAGCTTCAGTCCTGAACGGTCTTTAGTTAGTTGGTTGTGTTAACTCTCCTGATGGGTGTGTTATTCTCTCCTCAGAGCTTTCATCCTGACGGTCTTTAGGTTAGGTTGTTGTTAACTCTCCTGTGGTTATTCTGCTCCCTCAGAGCTTCAGTCCTACGGTCTTAGTTAGTTGGTTGTGTTAACTCTCCTGATGGTGTATTCTCTCCTCAGAGCTTCAGTCCTGATGGTCTTTTAGTTAGTTGTTGTGTTAACTCTTCCTGATGGTGTTGTTCTCTCCTCAGAGCTTCAGTCCTGATGGTCTTTAGTAGTTGGTGTTAACTCTCCTGAATGGTGTTATCTCTCCTCAAGAGCCTTCAGTTCCTGATGCGTCTTTAGTTAGTTGGTTGTGTTAACTCTCCTGATGGTGTTATTCTCTCCTCAGAGCTTTCAGTCCTATGGTCTTTAGTTAGTTGGTTGTGTTAAACTTCTCCTGATAGCGGGGCTGTGTATTCTCCCTCAGAGGCTTCAGTCCTGTGGTCTTTAGTTAGTTGGTTGTGTTAAACTCTCCTGTGGTGTTGTCCTCTCAAGAGCTTCAGTCCTGCATGCGTCTAGTTAGTTGTTGTGTTTAACCTCTCCTGATGTGTTGTTCTCTCCTCAAAGCTTCAGTCCTGATGGTCTTTGAGTTAGTTGTTGTTTTAACTTCTCCTGAATGGTGTTGTTCTCTCCTCAGAAGCTTCAGTCCTGACGTCTTTAGTTAGTTGGTTGTTTTAACTCTCCTGGATGTGTTATTCTCTCCTCAGAGCTTCATTCCTGATGGTCTTAGTTAAGTTGGTTGTGTTAATCTCCTGATGGTGTTGTTCTCTCCTCAGAAGCTTCATCCTGATGGTCTTTAGTTAAGGTTGGTTTGTGTTACTCTCCTGATGGTTGTTATTCTTCCTCAGGCTTCAGTCCTGACGGTCTTTAGTTAGTTGGTTGTGTTAACTCTCCTGATGGTGTTGTTCTCTCCTCAGAGCTTCAGTCCTGTGGTCTTCTAGTTGTTGGTTTGTGTTAAACTCTCCTGATGGTGTTGTTCTCTCCTCAGAGCTTCAGTCCTGATGGTCTTTAGTTAGTGGTTGTTTTAACTTCTCCCTGCATTGGTGATTCTCTCCTCAGAGCTTCCAGTCCGATGGTCTTTAGTTAGTTTGGTTGTGTAACTCTCCTGATGGTGTTATTCTTCTCCTCAGCTTCAAGTCCTGATGGTCTTTATTAGTTGGTTGTGTTAACTCTCCTGATGGTGTGTTCTCTCCTTCAGAGTCAGTCTCTGATGGTTCTTTAGTTAGCTTGGTTGGTAACTCTCCTTGATGGTGCTTATTCTCTCCTAGAGCTTCCAGTCCTGATGCGTCTTTAGTTAGTTGTTGTGTTAACTCTCCTGATTGGTGTTGTTCCTCTCAGAAGCTTCAGCTGATGGTCTTTAGTTAGTTGGTTGTGTAACTCTCCTGATGGTGTATTCTCTCCTCAGAGCTTCAGTCCTGATGGTTCTTATTAGTTCGGTTGTGTTAACTCTCCTGATGGTGTCTGTTCTCCCTCAGAGCTTCAGGTCCTGATGGTCTTTAGTTAGTTGGTTGTATTAAACTCTCCTGTGGTGTTATTCTCTCCTCAGAGCTCAGTCCTGATGGTCTTTATTAGTTGGTGTTTAACTCTCCTGATGGTTGTTATTTCTCTCCTCAGAGCTTCAGTCTGATGGTCTTAGTAGTTGTTGTTAACTCTCCTGATGTGTATTCTCTCCCTTCGAGCTCAGTCCCTGATGTCTTTAGTAGTTGGTTGGTTAACTCTCCTGATGGTGTTTTCTCTCCTCAGAGCTCAGTCCTGATGGTCTTTAGCTTAGTTGGTTGTGGTTCAACTCCCGATTCGGTGTGTTATTCTCTCTCCTCAAAGAGCTTCAGTCCTGACGGTCTTATTAGTTGGTTGTGTTAACTCTTCCTGATGGTGTGTTTCTCCTCAGAGCTTCAGTCCTGATGGTCTTATTAGTTGGTTGTGTTTAACTCTTCCTGATGGTGTTATTCTCTCCTCAGAAGCTTCAGTCCTGACGGTCTTTAGTTAGTTGGTCGTGTGTTAACTTTCCTGATGGTGTTGTTCTTCCTCAGAGCTTCAGTCCTGATGGTCTTTAGTTAGTTGGTTGTTTTACTCTCCTGATTTGTGTTATCTCTCCTCAGAGCTTCCAGTCCTTGATGGTCTTAGTTAGTTGTTGGTTTTAACTCTCCTGATTGGTGTTGTCTCTCCTCAGAGCTTCGAGTCCTGATGGTCTTTAGTAGTTGTTGTTTTAACTCTCCTGATGGTTTTATTCTTCTCAGAGCTTCAGTCCTGAATGGTCTTTAGTTATGGTTGTGTTAGACTCTCCGATTGGTGTTAGTTGGTGTGTTAACTCTCTGATGGTTATTCTCTCCTCAGAGCTTCAGTCCTGATGTCTTTAGTAGGTGTTTTAACTCTCCTTTGATGGTGTTGTTCTCTCCTCAGAGCTTCAGTCCTGATGGTCTTTAGTAGTTGGTTGTGTTAATCTCCTGGATGGTGTTGTCTCTCCTCAGAGCTTAACAGTCTGACGTCTTAGTTAGTGGTTGTGTTAACTCTCCGTGGTGTTATTCTCTCCTCAGAGCTTCAGTCCTGATGGTCTTTTAGTAGTTGGTTGTTTTAACTCTCCTGATGGTGTTATTCTTCTCTCAGACTTCAGTCCTGATGGTCTTTAGTTAGTTGGTTTGTGTTAACTCTCCTGGATGGTGTTGTTCTTCTCCTCAGAGCTTCATCCGATGCGTCTTTAGTTATTGGTTGTTTTAACTCTCCTGATGGTGTTGTTCTCTCCTCAGAGCTTCAGTCCTGATAGGTCTTTAGTAGTTGGTTGTTTTAACTCTCTGATGGTGTTTATTCTCTCCTCAGAGCTTCAGTCCGATGGTCTTTAGTTAGTTGGTTGTTTAATTCCTGATGGTGTTTTCTCTCCTTCAAGCTTCAGTGCCTGATGGTTTCTTTAGTTAGTTGGTTGTGTTAACTCTCCTGATGGTGTTATTTCTCTCCTCAGAGCTTCAGTCCCCGATGGTCTTTAGTTAGTTGGTTGTTGTTAACTCTCCTGATGGTGTTGTTCTCTCCTCAGAGCTTCAGTCCTGTGTCTTTAGTTAGTTGGTTTGTGTTAACTCTCCTGTGGTGTTATTCTCGTGCCTAGAGCTTCAGTCCTGATGGTCTTTAGTTAGTTGGTTGTTGTTAAACTCTCCTGATGGGTTATTCTCTCCTCAGAGCTTCAGTCCTGATGGTTGTGGTTGTTTTTAACTCTATGGCTGTGTTTTCTCTCCTCAGGAGCTTCAGTCTGATGGTCTTTAGTTAGTGGTTGTTGTGTTAACTCTCCGATGAACAAACGTGTTTATTCTCTCCTCAGAGCTTCAGTCCTGATGGTCTTTAGTTAGTTGGTTGTGTTAACTCTTCCTGATGGTGTTATTCTTCTCCTCAGAGCTTCAGTTCCTGATGGTCTTTAGTTTAGTTGGTTGTGTTAAACTCTCCTGATGGTGTTGTCTCTCCTCAGAGCTTCAGTCCTTGATGGTTCTTTAGTTAGTTGGTTGTTTTAACTCTCCTGATGTGTTATTCTCTCCTCAGAGCTTCAGTCCTGATCGACGTCTTTAGTTAGTTTGGTTGTGTTAACTCTTCCTGATGGTGTTATTCTCTCCTCAGAGCTTCAGTCCTGTGGTTAGTTGGTTGTGTTAACTTCCTGATGGTGTTCTCTCCTTCAGGCTCAAGTCTGACGGTCTTTAGTTAGTTGGTTGTTTTAACTCTCCTGATGGTGTTATTCTCTCCTCAGAGCTTCAGTCCTGACGGGTCTTTTAGTTAGTGGTTGTGTTAACTTCTCCTGATGGTGTTATTCCTCCTCAGAGCTTCAGTCCCTGATGGTCTTTAGTTAGTTGGTTTGTTTTAAACTCTCCTTGATGGTGTTATCTCTCCCAGAGCTTCAGTCCTGATCGTCTTTAGTTAGTTGGTTGTTTTAACTCTCCTGATTGATGGTGTTATTCTCTCCTCAAGCTCAGTCCTGACTGGTCTTTAAGTTAGTTGTTGTGTTAACTCTCCTGATGGTGTTATTCTCTCCTCAGGAGCTTCAGTCCTGCGCGTCTTAGTTAGTTGTTGTGTTAACTCTCCATGATGGTGTTATTCTCTCCTCAGGAGCTTCAGTCCTGTACGGTCTTTAGTTAGTTGGTGTGTTACTCTCCTTGATGGTGTTGTTCTTCTCCTCAGAGCTTCAGTCCTGATGGTCTTTAGTTAGTTGGCGTTTTGTGTTAACTCTCCTGATGGTGTTGTTCTCTCCTCAGAGCTTCAGTCTGATGGTCTTTAGTTAGTTGGTGGTTAACTCTCCTGATGGTGTTATCTCTCCTCAGAAAGCTTCAGTCCTGATGGTCTTAGTTAAGTTGTTGTTGTTAACTCTCCTGATGGTGTTTCTCTCCTCAGAGCTTCAGTCCTTGATGTCTTTAAGTTTAGTTGGGTTTTTTAACTCTCCATGATGGTGTTATTCTCTCCTCAGAGCTTCAGTCCTGATGGTCTTTGTTAGTTGCGTGTGTTAACTCTCCTGATGGTTATTCTTCTCCTCAGAGCTTCATCCTGATGTTCTTAGTTAGTTGGTTGTGTTAAACTCTCCTGATGGTGTTATTCTCTCCTCAGAGCTTCAGTCCTGATGGTCTTTAGTTAGTTGGTTGTGTTTAACTCTCCTGATGGTGTTGTTCTCTCCTCAGAGCTTCAGTCCTGATGGTCTTTTTAGTAGTTGGTTGTTTAACTCTCCGATGGTGTTATTCTCTCCTCAGAGCTTCAGTCCTGATGGTCTTTAGTTAGTGGTTGGTTAACTCTCCTGATGGTTATTCTCTCCTCAGAGCTTCATCCTGACGTCTTAGTTAGTTTGGTTGTTTAACTCTCCTTGAGGTGTATTCTCTCCTCAGAGCTTCAGTCCCTGATGGTCTTTAGTTAGTTGGTTGTTTAACTCTCCTGATGGTGTTATTCTTCCTCAGAGCTTCATCCTGGACGTCTTTAGTTAGTTGGTTGTGTTAACTCTCCTGATGGTGTTATTCTCTCCTCAGAGCTTCAGTTCCTGACGGTCTTTAGTTAGTTGGTGTGTTACTCTCCTGATGGTGTATTCTCTCCTCAGAGCTTCAGTCCTGACGGTCTTTTAGTTAGTTGGTGTGTTAACTCTCCTGAATTGTTTGTTCTCTCCTCAGAGCTTCAGTCCTGATGGGTCTTTAGTTAGTTGGTTGTGTTAACTTCCTGATGTGTTGTTCTCTCCTCAGAGCTTCCAGTCCTGATGGTCTTTAGTTAGTTGGTTGTTTTAAACTCTCCTGATGGGTGTTTTCTCTCCTCCAGAGTTCAGTCCTGATGGTCTTTAGTATAGTTGTTGTGTAACTCTCCTGATTGGTGTATCTCTCCTTCAGAGCTTCAGTCCTGTGTCTTTAGTTAGTTGTGGTTAAACTCTCCTGATGGTTGTTATTCTCTCCTCAGAGGCTTCAGTCCTGATGGTCTATCTTTAGTTAGTGTTGTTGTGTTAACTCTCCTGATGGTGTTGTTCTCTCCTCAGAGCTTCAGTCCTTGATGGTCTTTTAGTAGTTGGTTGTTTTAACTCTCTGATGGTGTTATTCTCTCCTCAGAGCTTCAGTCCTTGATAGGGTCTTTAGTTTAGTTGGTCCTGTGTTAACTCTCTGATGGTGTTGTTCTCTTCCTCAGAGCTTCAGTCCTGATGGTCTTTAGTTATTTGGTGTGTTAAACTCTCCTGATGGTGTTGTTCTCTCCTTCAGAGCTTCAGGTCCTGATGGTCATTGGTTAGTTGGTTGTGTTAACTCTCCTGATGGTGTTATTCTCTCCTCAGAGCTTCATCCTGACGGTCTATTATTAGTGGTTGTGTTAACTCTCCTGATGGTGTTATCTCTCCTCAGAGCTTCATCCTGGATGGTCTTTCAGTTAGTTGGTTGTGTTAACTCTCCTGATGGTGTTATTCTCTTCCTCAGAGCTTCATGGTCCTGTGGTCTTTAGTTAGTTGGTTGTTTTTAACTCTTCCTGATGGTGTTGTTCTCTCCTCAGACTTCAGTCCTGATGGTCTTTAGTAGTTGGTTGTTAACTCTCTGATGGTTGTTATTTTCTCCTCAGAAGCTTCAGTCCCTGACGGTCTTTAGTTAGTTGGTTGTGTTAACTCTCCTTGATGGTGTTTTCTCTCCTCAGAGCTTCAGTTCCTGATGCGTCTTTAGTTAGTTGGGTTGTTGTTAAACTCTCCTGATGGTGTTATTCTCCTCCTCAGAAGCTTCAGTCCTGATGGTCTTTAGTTAGTTGTTGTGTTAACTCTCCTGATGGTGTTATTCTTCCTCAGAGCTTCAGTCCTGATGGCTTAGTTAGTTGGTTGTGTTAACTCTCCTAGATGGTGTGTTCTCTCCTCAGGAAGGCTTCAGTTCCCTGATGGTTCTTTAGTAGTTGGTTGTTTTAACTCTCCTGATGGTTGTTCTCTCCTCAGAGCTTCAGTCCTGATGGTCTTTAGTTAGTTGGTTTGTGTTAACTCTCCTTGATGGTTGTTATTCTCTCCTCAGAGCTCAGTCCTGAGGGTTCTTTAGTAGTTGGTTGTTTTAACTCTCCTGATGGTGTTATCTCTCCTCAGGCTTCAGTCCTGGAGCGTCTTTAGTTAGTTGGTTGTGTTAACTCTCCTGCCATGATGGTGTTATTCTCTCCTTCAGAGCTTCATCCTGATGTATCTTTAGTTAGTTGGTTGTGTTTAACTCTCCTTTATGGTGTGTTCTCTCCTCAGAGTTCAGTCCTGATGGTTAGTTGGTTGTTTAACTCTCCTGATGGTGTTGTTCTCTCCTCAGAGCTTTCAGTCCTGAGTGGTCTTTAGTTTAGTTGGTTGTTTTTAAACTCTCCTTGATTGGTGTTATTCTCTCCTCAGAGCTTCAGTCCTGATGGTCTTTAGTTAGTTGGTTGTTAACTCTCAACCTGATGGTGTTGTTCTCTCCTCAGAGCTTCAGTCCTGATGGTCTTTAGTTAGTGTTGTGTTAACTCTTCCTGGATGGTGATCTCTCCTCAGACTTCAGTCCTGATGGTCTTTAGTTAGTACATTGGTTGTGTTAACTTCTCCTGATGGTTTGTTCTCTCCTCAGAGCTTCAGTCCTGATGGTTAGTGGATTGTTGTTAACTTCCTGATGGTGTTATTCTCTCCTCAGAGCTTCAGTTCCTGACGGTCTTTAGTTTGGTTGGTTTGTGTAACTCTCCTGATGGTTATCTTCTCCTCCAGAGCTTCCCAGTCCTGCATGGTCTTATTAGTTGGTTGTATTAAACTCTCCTGATGGTTGTTTATTCTCTCCTCAGAGCTTCAGTCCTGATTGGTCTTTAGTTAGTTGGTTGTGTTAACTCTCCTGATGGTGTGTTCTCTCCTCAGAGCTTCAGTCCTGATGGTCTTAGTGTGGTTGTGTTAACTCTCCTGATGGGTTGTTCTCTCCTCAGAGCTTCAGCCTGATGGTCTTTGAGTTAGTTTGGTTGTGGTTAACTCTCCTGATCGGGTGTTGTCTCTCCTCAGAGCTTCAGTTCCTGATGTCTTAGTAGTTGGTGTGTTAACTCTCCTGGATGGTGTTGTTCTCTCACTCAGAGTTCAGGTTCCTGATGGCTCTTTAGTTAGTTGGTTGTTTTAACTCTCCTTGCATGGTGTTGTTGTCTCCTCAGAGCTTCAGTCCTGATGGTCTTTAGTTAGTTGGTTTTTTAACTCTCCTGATTGGTGTTATTCTCTCCTCAGAGGCTTCAGTCCGATGAGTCTTTAGTTAGATTGGTTGTGTTAACTCTCCTGATAGGTGTTATTCTCTACCTCAGAGCTTCAGGTTCCTGATGGGTCTTTAGTAGTTGGTTTGTGTTAACTCTCCTGATTGGTGTGTTCTCTCACTACAGAGCTTCAGTCCTGATGGTCTTTAGTTAGTTGGTTGTTTTAACTCTCCTGATGGTGTTATTCTCTCCTCAGAGCTTCAGTCCTGATGGTCTTTTTAGTTGTTGTTTAACTCTCCTGATGGTTGTCTCTCCTCAGAGCTTCAGTCCTTGGTCTTAGTTGTTGGTTGTGTTAACTCTCTGATGGTGTTATTCTCTCCTCAGAGCTTCAGTCCTGATGGTCTTTAGTTAGTTGGTTGTGTTAACTCTCCTGATGGTGTTATTCTCTCCTCAGAGCTTCAGTCCTGATGGTCTTTAGTTAGTTGGTTGTGTTAACTCTCCTGATGGTGTTGTTCTCTCCTCAGAGCTTCAGTCCTGACGGTCTTTAGTTAGTTGGTTGTGTTAACTCTCCTGATGGTGTTGTTCTCTCCTCAGAGCTTCAGTCCTGATGGTCTTTAGTTAGTTGGTTGTGTTAACTCTCCTGATGGTGTTGTTCTCTCCTCAGAGCTTCAGTCCTGATGGTCTTTAGTTAGTTGGTTGTGTTAACTCTCCTGATGGTGTTATTCTCTCCTCAGAGCTTCAGTCTGATGGTCTTTAGTTAGTTGGTTGTGTTAACTCTCCTGATGGTGTTGTTCTCTCCTCAGAGCTTCAGTCCTGACGGTCTTTAGTTAGTTGGTTGTGTTAACTCTCCTGATGTGTTATTCTCTCCTCAGAGCTTCAGTCCTGATGGTCTTTAGTTATTGGTGTGTTAACTCTCCTGATGGTGTTATTCTCTCCTCAGAGCTTCAGTCCTGATGGTCTTTAGTTAGTTTGGTTGTGTTATAACTCTCCTGATGGTGTTATTGTTCTCTCCTCAGAGCTTCAGTCCTCTGATGGTCTTTAGTTAGTTGGTTGTGTTAACTCTCCTGATGGTGTTTTCTTCCTCAGAGCTTCAGTCCTGATGGTTTTAGTTAGTTGGTTGTGTTAACTCTCCTGATGGTGTTGTTCTCTCCTCAGAGCTTCAGTCCTGATGGTCTTTAGTTAGTTGGTTGTGTTAACTCTCCTGATGGTGTTGTTCTCTCCTCAGAGCTTCAGTCCTGACGGTCTTTAGTAGTTGGGTTGTGTTAACTCTCCTGATGTGTTGTTCTCTCCTCAGAGCTTCAGTCCTGATGCGTCTTTAGTTAGTTGGTTGTGTTACTCTCCTGATGTGTTATTCTCTCCTCAGAGCTTCAGTCCTGATGGTCTTTAGTTAGGTTGGTTGTGTTAACTCTCCTGATGGTGTTTTCTCTCCTCAGAGCTTCAGTCCTGATGGTCTTTAGTTAGTTGGTTGTGTTTAACTCTCCTGATGGTGTTTTCTCTCCTCAGAGCTTCAGACCTGATGGTCTTTAGTTAGTTGGTTGTGTTAACTCTCCTGATGGTGTTTTCTCTCCTCAGAGCTTCAGTCCTGATGTCTTTAGTTAGTGGTTGTGTTAACTTCCTGTGGTGTTTTCTCCTCAGAGCTTCAGTCCTGATGGTCTAGTTAGTTGGTTAACTCTCACTGATGGTTTTTTTTTTTTTTTTTTTTTTTTTGTTAACTCTCCTGATGGTGTTTTCTCTCCTCAGAGCTTCAGTCCTGATGGTCTTTAGTTAGTTGGTTGTTTTAACTCTCCTGATGGTGTTGTTCTCTCCTCAGAGCTTCAGTCCTGATGGTCTTTAGTTAGTTGGTTGTGTTAACTCTCCTGATGGTGTTGTTCTCTCCTCAGAGCTTCAGTCCTGATGGTCTTTAGTTAGTTGGTTGTGTAACTCTCCTGATGGTGTTATTCTCTCCTCAGAGCTTCAGTCCTGATGGTCTTTAGTTAGTTGGTTGTGTTAACTCTCCTGATGGTGTTATTCTCTCCTCAGAGCTTCAGTCCTGATGGTCTTTAGTTAGTTTGTGTGTTAACTCTCCTGATGGTGTTATTCTCTCCTCAGAGCTTCAGTGCTGATGGTCTTTAGTTAGTTGGTTGTGTTAACTCTCCTGATGGTGTTGTTCTCTCCTCAGAGCTTCAGTCCTGATGGTCTTTAGTTAGTTGGTTGTGTTAACTCTCCTGATGGTGTTGTTCTCTCCTCAGAGCTTCAGTCCTGATGGTCTTTAGTTAGTGGTTGTTTTAACTCTCCTGATGGTGTTGTTCTCTCCTCAGAGCTTCAGTCCTGATGGTCTTTAGTTAGTTGGTTGTGTTAACTCTCCTGATGGTGTTGTTCTCTCCTCAGAGCTTCAGTCCTGATGGTCTTTAGTTAGTTGGTTGTGTTAACTCTCCTGATGGTGTTATTCTCTCCTCAGAGCTTCAGTCCTGATGGGTCTTTAGTTAGTTGGTTGTGTTAACTCTCCTGATGGTGTTATTCTCTCCTCAGAGCTTCAGTCCTGACGGCCGCTGGCTCGTCTCGGTTTCCATGGACTGCACGGTTCGGAGCTGGGACCTGCCGTCGGAAGGTACTGACACTACAGTCACTTATGCTAATGTTTAGTGACATAATCCTCATACCCAGAGGTCCCCGTGTGTCTCCCTAACTCTAAACTTTCTGAACTCACTTCGTCTTTAGCCCCGTTTGGTTTAAGGAGTTTTAACAGTGGGATGAAAGTGTTAATGTCCTCTTAAAGAGAGGGGTATTATGCTTTTTTCAGTCACATAGCACCAGTCTATAGCCCACTACAATTTCATTCATTTCATTTCATTTATTTATTCATTTGAGCATAAAAGTATTTCAAACATTTTTACATTGGAAAAACAGAAAAAACAAGACTTGCTCAAAAGGAGTAGGAAGAAGTTCAAAGAACTTATACTAAATCTCCCCCTTATTTCTCATCCAAGTAACATCACATACAGTCATGCAAGAAACTAAGACATGAGTCTGTGCTCATGCATTAGCTTATGCGTTATTCTTAAATATAAATCGTTTTATGATCGTACAAGTGTCATTTATCATTTACAATATCAGAGGATTTTTCAATTACAGTTAAACAAAAATAAAGGATTTATCATTTACGGTCGTACAAAATAAATACACCATATGGTACTTAAGACTTATACCAGGGCACAGCTCTCTTTCATTGTGATCATACAAAAAATATACACACTTCAATATCGCTCGACCCGACTATACCAAATATACCCATAAGTACAAGCTCTGTATAACCATGTAGGCATAGAAACTGTCTGCTATAGTCATACACTTAAACTGGACAGGAAAAGGAACATTAAGTAAAAAATAAAATAAAAATGACATGTATACATCTATACAATGTACATACGTATATGTAATCTATGACAATTAACATTGGAAACGTGTTATTTTTGTCCATAGTCATGAAAAACTTGAGCAAGCTGACCTGACTTTAAGGTCACACAAAATTAATTCCAAACACACTAAAATTTACTGTAGTCAATGTTCAATGATACAATAGAGTCTTAACTTTCTTTATAATACTTCGATATTCATATCCAGGCAAACCCCACAACAACAACAAAAGTGCGAGTGTGCGCCTGTCTGTGAAAATGATAGTCATTATGATACTTCACTAGCATGATGTCTTTACATGTTCTTTTAAAGTGTCCTAGTGTTTGCTCTGTTTTGTCTCTTTATTTAAGTCATTCCACAATGTTATTCCTGCTTGGGAGATACACATACTTTTAAGGGTGGTGTGAACACAGTGTTTTCTCATCACAAATTCTCCTCTTAAATTATAATTTCCTTCTCTACTGCTGAACAATGTTTGGATGTTCCTGGGGAGAAGATCACGACTTGCTTTGTACATTACAACAAGAGTTTTAAATGTAATTAAGTCTTCAATTTTCATTATACGAGATGCTAAGAACAACTCATTTGTATGGTCCCTAAAACCAACATTATGGACGATTCTTATGGCTTTTTTCTGAAGTTTATAAAGTGGATCTAAATGAGTTTTATAAGTGTTACCCCAAACCTCCGCACAGTAGCTGATATATGGGAGAATTAAAGAACTATATATAATATGTAAGGCTCTATATTTTAGCAGATGTCTAGCTCTGTACATTACCGATATACTCTTTTGATTGTATGCTTGTTATATGGGGTTTCCAGCTTACATTATGACTTAAAATCACACCCAGAAATTTACATTCGTAAACTCTCTCTACTTCCATATTATTGATTTAAGTTTTACTTCAGTATCTTTGATTCGTTTCCCAAAATCATCATTTTTGTTTTCATAATATTCATTGACAATTTGTTATTATCGAACCATTGTTTTAACTTTCCGTCATAAAAAGCTGTAAATCCTTTCCTGAACACAGAATCGTTGTATCATCAGCAAATAGTATGAATTTCAGTTTAGAAGAGGTATAACAAAGATCATTTATATATAGTAAAAACAGCATAGGACCCAAAATCGATCCTTGTGGCACCCCGCAAGTAATATTCTGCATTTCAGACGTGCATTCCTCCAGTTGAACATACTGTTCTGGTCTGAGGAGCAGTGTTGTAACTCGGCTGGTGACGAAAGGTCCAGAGGCGTCTCCAGGAGGTGGGGGCGTTCCTAGGAGGACTGAGGCATAGCTACACCTAAAATGGCTGCCGTCTAAGTTTTACTGATTACTCAAAAATATGTGAATGAGCCAAGGCAACACTCCAGGCATGTGTTTAATGAGGGAATGACATAATAACATGATATAAAGCTTGAAAAGTCCATTTTACGTAATACCCCCCCTTTAAAGGGGAAACTAAACATCCATCCATCCATTTTCTTCCACTTGTCCGTTGCCGGGTCGTGGGGGCAGCCGCCGGAGCTGCCCATATCACATTGCACCAGCCCCCCATGGCTCCTTCTGCAGGTGGTGGGTCCACGGCAAGGACGGCCTCACGGTTCAAACCGGCCTGTTGGTCTCTCCTAGGGGCTACCAGTGTAGGCAGACACTGGAGGCAATGTGGGTGAAGTGCCTTGCCCAAGGACACAACGACAATGTGCACAGTCAGGAGGCGGATTCGAACCCACGACCTTCCGATCATGAGACGACCCGCTCTACCATCTGCGCCACTGTCGCCCCAAACTAAACAGATTAATTTAAATCTGCTTTAAATATGGAATTCTGTGTTTTTGTGCTTCATAACTTCATTAAAATACTACAATCTAAAACATTCAGTTTCTGAATATTTAAATGTTCCACATTTCTGTTTGGATTGTTTTCAAATGAATTGTTTTGATGCTGTGGTGCCGGGACAGGATTAAAGGAAGAGACTTGTTTCAGCTCAAATACAGGATTTTTTTGCTCATTTTTTATTACTAATATTTTCCTTATTCCCACCCATTTCCCCCCAAATGTTATTACACATATATAACGTATATAATATGTTTTATATCTGTTCAGCCTGGTGGATTGTTTCCGTGTGGCCGCGGCGCCGGTGAGCGTGTCCCTGTCGCCGACCGGGGACTTCCTGGCCACGGCTCACGTCGACGCCCTCGGAGTGTTTCTATGGTAACACCCGATCCACTCACACAGAAATCACAGAAATGTTATTATTACATGTTATTACTTAATGGCACTGACATAATGACTGCACTTTCTGATAAACCCATTATAACAAATGTCTGATCATTAGGATTAAGGACTTTTATTCATCACACTTAGATTTTTTTTTAATGTGGCAAGAAAATTGTAAAAAAATCTTATTTTATGAAGTTTTTATCAGATCAGGCTGTAATTGGCCGAAACAAACAGTAGGTGGCAGCATCACATCAACATGACGTACGTTATTTTGTTTCATGATGAAATACATGTTATATTATAAGTTAACTAATGTTTTATAATTATTCTTATTTCCTATGGGTTGACTGTAAAAAACAACCCCATAAAGTGACTAAAATAACAAGATAAACTTTAAATGATCCTCAGACTGTGGAGGGTAATTACCTGTGTCTTGATTAAAACAGTCTTTGCTCCGTGATGCTAACGCTAATGCTAACTACATAAGATAAAGGCCTCTGTTTAAACCCCGCCCCTCTCCCTCAGGACCAATCGCAGCCTGTGCGGCCCCGTGGGACTCCGCCCACTGCCCGCGGACTACGAGCCGACCAATGAGGCGCTGCCGTGCGCGCGGGCGGAGCCGGAGGAGGAAGTGACGTCGGACGAGGAGGAGGAGTCGTACGTGTCACAGGAGCAGCTGGGGGCGGAGCTCGTCACGCTCAGTCTGTTACCGGAGTCAAGATGGAGGACGCTCCTGAACATCGATCACATTAAGGTTTATACTTTATACTACAGTTATATATTTATATACACAACAAATATATGTTACCGGAGTCAAGATGGCGGACGCTCCTGAACATCGATCACATTAAGGTTTATACTTTATACTACAGTTATATATTTATATACACAACAAATATATGTTACCAGAGTCAAGATGGCGGACGCTCCTGAACATCGACAGCATTAAGGTTTATACTTTATACTACAGTTATATACTTTTACTAATGTACTCTCACATCGAGCACATTAAAGTCTTTAAACTTTACAGCGCGCTCATATACTCAAAGGAAGTTTACTCACAGGAAAACAAACGGATGAAGTACTAGTATAAGTATAAAGTACTGTAGTAAAAGTAGAAACGTGACGTTTCTTTTTCTCAGAAAAGGAACAAACCGACGGCGCCCCCTGTGGCTCCGCCCGCCGCTCCCTTCTTCTTACCCACAATCCCCGGGCTCACGCCGCAGTTCAGCGTTCCCACGGCAACAGACGCCGACGCACAGGTACCGCCCCCTCATTATGCTCATGTGACTTTACTTTTTAATCTCTCTCTCTGATCATGTGACTCTGACCATGTGACTCTGATCATTGACCAGTCGAAGGTCATTAGTTGACTTTACTTTACTTTATAATTTTCTCTCTCTCTCTCTCTCTCTGATCATGTGACTCTGATCATGTGACCAGTCGAAGGTCATTAGTTGACTTTACTTTACTTTATAATTTCTCTCTCTCTCTCTCTCTCTGATCATGTGACTCTGATCATGTGACCAGTCGAAGCTGCTGTCCTGGGCTGCGTTGGGACAGAGGTCTGAGTTCGGGCGAGCGCTGGAGGACGCCGTGGCGAGCGGGGCATGTGAGTGACGTCACTGTGAGTCGCTGTCATCTCTGAGTCTGTATGTAATAACGCTCCTCTTCTCCAGGGGAGGGCGCCGTTTCACTGCTGCGGAAGAGTGGGGCCGTCCCTCGTCTCCGTGGAGATCGCCGCCCTGTCGCCCGAGGGGGCGGGGCCTCACACCTTCTCCCCGCCTTCCTCCAGATGATTGACAGCATGATGAGCGGTGGGCGGGACTTCGACCTGGCACACGGTTACCTCGCCCTCTTCCTGAAGGTGAGGACGTCATCTGCATACCCCTCATCTGCATACCCCTCATCTGCATACCCCTCATCTGCATACCCCTCATCTGCATACCCCTCATCTGCATACCCCTCATCTGCATACCCCTCATCTGCATACCCCTCATCTGCATACCCCTCATCTGCATTACCCCTCATCTGCATACCCCTCATCTGCATACCCTCCTCTGCATACCCCTCATCTGCATATACTCCTCATCTGCATACGAGCTGAAAGTGGCTGTAGTTCATTGACAGCAGTTTTCCTGTGGGCTCAGTCCCAGAGCTACAGCCTGATTAACATGTGTGAGACTTCATCTTTATTTAGAAGAAAAACATATGAGGAGTTTGGTTCCAAAACGCTATAAATCCATTTTGAGTAATTTGAGTAAAAATGTGTTTTCTTTAGCAAGAAAGTGGTATGATGAAAACCATCATTTTCTTTTCCAAACTCCTATACAGCATCTCAAGGTTGTAATAACAATAACATTTCAATCTAGATTTTAATATTTCAAGATTTATTTTAAAATCAGATGTTTTTTTGTCAAAACGCTATAAATCCACTGTATCTTTTTTTGTAAACATAGTGTAGAGTCACCTCAAGTCACAAACGTCAGTGTTAAGCCTAATTCTTCTTTTCAAAATGTGTTTAATCTACTTAATATAAAGTGCTTTCTCAAGATTTAGCGATTTTGAAAATTTAGGCTAAAATCAAACTTTTTAAAATTTAATGGATTTGGATTTAAAGTCTAATTAACATTTAATCGCCACAAAATGTAAAATATATATATATTAAATGCTCCAGTCCATGTACAACATTACTGGAACAGCATATTAAGGAGGGGCCCGGGGGGCTACTTAAAAAAATGGAAACAGAGTCTTTTAAACATGAGCTGCTTTTCCTGCAGTCTGAATATAAATATAAATATAACATTATATTTTTATTTGTGTTAGTTTCTGGCAGTTTTTCAGTCAGTGGTTCCCCTGTAAAGCCCCAGCCCCTGTATACTGGGATTCGCCCCTGCTTAAAGTCGACTCCGCACAGCCTTCAGTCCTGCTGTCACTGGGCTCTGTGTGGCTGCGGAAAATCGCCTCTAAATGCTGTAACTTTCGTGAGAACGCCTTAAAACACAGAAAACGAAAAGCCCCCAAGATGTTTGTCATTAATCCAGCTCTTGCGCATCGTGGTTCTGGAAGCTCCTGTCTGTGTCGTAGCTTCAGTCATTGTTTCAAAACGTTTTCCTGTCTTTAATACATGTCTATGAATCTTCACCTCTTCATTCACTGTAGAAAACGTTTAATGCATCCAAAGAAACACGTGGTATTTCTTCCTGCCTTTTTGCGCTGTATTGATTAGACGTGCTCCGTCGGAAGCAGAAAAAGCATGTGGCTAATTACCATATGTAAACATAGATGCGCCGCTTTTACGCAATGAATCCTGTTCTTTCAACAGTTTCACTCAAATAAATAATAACTATAAAGTCACAGCAAGTCATGGAGAGTCCTGGGCCTCAAGTCACAAAGACGTATATGATGCCGGTTCCGCTCAGGCGCGCTGTGATGGGTTGAGTGGATTTGTCGCGTTCTGCTAAAAAGATGAATGGGCGTTTATCACTGCTTGGAAGAAACAGAGATACAGGGCAATATAACACGGTGGATATCGCGTTGTGCGGAAATTTCTTATCAGCTTTTCAATAATGGCCAAATACACTTCTGATTTTGGCGCCAACTCATTTTTTTTTAAATGGCGCTTATAGCGTTTTGGAACCAAACTCCTCATATATAAGTGGCACTACCAGGCGAGTACCTGAGCAGTGAGGAGTAACTGCTTTACAAGCCTCTCCCGGCATCACATTATTCAACCATTTGTAAACTGGTTCCTCTCGCTGTGGCCATGTAGCTTTGAGCCATTAGCTGTTTCTGTTTTCATCATTGCAGTCAGAGTAACCTCTGCTTTTCCCTCACAAGTTTCTCACTACAAACTTTACTGTTTTTATTTTATTTTCTGTGGTACAGTAAGTAAGTGTTTATAGTAACAGATATTGATACACAGCCTACAGCGCCCTCTAGCAGCCGTCAGTGTGAAAATAACACAGTGTGAAATTATATATTTTTATATATAAGTCACACTCCAGCCAAACTATTAAGAAAAGTGCGACTTATAGTCCGGAAAATACGGTAATTAAAAAGTGTGATAAATATATAGGCCTCTATGTAACATTTTTTACTGTCCTTTCAAAAGAGCGATAAGAGTACCGTTAAAGTACCGGATCGATACAGAAAGTTCAGACTCAGGATTGTTTTTCACTTTAAGCCAAAAAACCTAAAGAGCGAGTCAGACGAGTCCCGAGAAACAAGATCCGCACAGCGTACTTATTTATAATACATCTGGGGACGTTTCATCACACACAGATGCACCTGTATTTATGCTTGTCATGTGACAAATGCAGGCCAATCAGAATAAAGGGACCAAAAGTGTGTCTCTGATACAGAGTATTTCATTTGCATAAATAACATAACATACAGTTACAGTAAATACACATTAACATGGAGTGGACATACAGTATTCTATTTTATTATACGGCCCTTCACAATGCAAGTAGAACGCTCCATTGATTTGAATGTGATTTCCCAACGTTCTACCGGTCATTATTTTTTGATAGAAGACCTCTGAAAAAAATAATGACCGCTGCCTATGGCAACGGAGTTCGTGCTTGTAATACAGGTCTTTCATATCACTCCGCGAGTAGTAGTAGCGGACAGGCGGACACTATCTCTGTCCCCGTCCCTGCGAGAGAAGTTGAGGGAATCACTCGTGAAGTTAACGGGGAGTCCGACGTTCAACTTACTCAGAGATTCACCACCATTCCTCCTCTCCAACTGCACCTTCAACTAAGTAGCTAGGCTAGCAATAAGTAGCTAGCTGTGCTGCTACTAGCCTCGCCACACTGCCTGGAATCAACAAACGTTGCCAAGCAACGCGCAAACTTTTGGGAACTATTTGCCGCGGAAATCATTAAATAAACCTTTCTGTCTTCATAAAAGTGTATGAAGTTTATTTGTGTGTTACAGTTGTCCAAACAGCCGTATAATAAGCGGGATAATGTATAGAACGCCGGTCATTATCGGTAAAATAAGTACCTTCAGGGCGAACTGGACCCCTCCGCTGCGCGTCGGGATCCAGTTCGCCCTGTCGGTACTTATTTTACCGATAATGACCGGCGTTCTATACATTATCCCTTACGTAATAGTAATATTCTATTGTAATAGTAATATTCTATTGTAATAGTAATGTTCTATTGTAATAGTAATGTTCTATTGTAATAGTAATGTTCTATTGTAATAGTAATGTTCTGTTGTAATAGTAATGTCTGTTGTAATAGTAATGTTCTATTGTAATAGTAATGTTCTATTGTAATAGTAATGTTCTATTGTAATAGTAATGTTCTATTGTAATAGTAATGTTCTGTGTAATAGTATATTCTATGTAATAGTAATATTCTATTTATAGTATGTCTATGTAATAGTAATGTCTATTGAATGTAATGTTCTATTGTAATAGTAATGTTCTGTTGTAATAGTAATGTTCTATTGTAATAGTAATGTTCTATTGTGAATAGTAATGTTTCTGTTGTAATTAGTTAATGTTTTCTGTTGTAATAGTAATATTTCTGTTTGTAATAGTAATGTTCTGTTGTAATAGTAATGTTCTATCTGTAATTAGTAATGTCTATTGTAATAGTATGTTCTATTGTAATAGTAATGGTTCTATTGTAATAGTTAATGTTTCTATTGTAATAGTAATGTTCTATTGTAATAGTAATGTCTATTGTAATAGTAATGTTCTATTGTATAGTAATGTTCTATTGTAATGTATGTTCTGTTGTATAATAGTAATGTTCTGTTGTAATAGTAATGTTCTATTGTAATAGTAATGCTTCTATTGTAATAGTAATGTTCTATTGTAAAGTAATGTTTCTATTGTAATAGTAATGTTCTGTTGTAAATAGTAATATTCATTAATAGTAATATCTATGTAATATGTAATGTTTATTTAATAGTATGTTCTATTGTATAGTAATGTTCTATTGTAATAGTATGTTCTGTTGTAATAGTAATGTCTATTGTAATAGTAATGTTCTATTGTAATAGTATTTCTATTGTAATAGTAATGTTCTATTTGTAATAGTAATGTTCTGTTGTATAATAGTAATGTTCTGTTTGGTAATAGTAATGTTTGTGTAATAGTTAATATTCTATTGTAATAGTTAATATTCTATTGTAATAGTAATGTTTCTATTGTAATAGTAATGTTTATGTAATAGTAATGTTCTATTGTAATAGTAATGTTCTGTTGTTTAATAGTAATGTTCTATTGAATAGTATTTCTATTGTAATGTAATGTATCTATTGTAATAGTAATGTTCTATTTTGTAATAGTTATGTTCCTATTGTAATAGTTAATTTCATTGTTATGTAATTTCTATTGTAATAGATAATGTTCTATTGTAATAGTATGTTCTATGTAATTAGATAATTATTCTATTGTAATAGTAATATCTATGTAATAGTAATGTTCTATTGTAATAGTAATGTTTTCTATTGAATTAGTAATGTTCTATTTGAATAGTAATGTTTATTGTGAATAGTAATATTCTATTGTAATAGTAATGTTCTATTGTAATAGTAATGTTCTATTGTAATGTAATGTTCTATTAATAGTAAATTCTATTCGTAATGTTAATGTTCTATTGTAATAGTAATGTTCTATTGTAATAGTAATTGTTCTGTTGTAATAGTAATATTCTATTGTAATAGTAATATTCTATTGCTAATAGTTAATATTCTGTTGTAATAGTAATGTTTCTTTGTAATAGTAATGTTCTGTTGTAAAGTAATGTTCTATTGTAAAATAGTAATGTTCTATTTGTTTTTAAATTAGTAATGTTCTGTTGTAATAGTATGTTCTGTTGTGATTAGTAATGTTCTATTGTAATAGTAATGTTCTATTGTAATAGTAATTTTCTGTGTAATAGTAATGTTCTATTGTAATAGTAATGTTCTATTGTAATTAGTAATGTTCTATTGTAATAGTAATGTTCTGTTGTAATAGTAATGTTCTATGTGTAAGTCTATGTAATAGTAATGTCTGTTGTAATAGTAATTTCTATTGTAATAGTAATGTTCTATTGTAATAGTAATGTTCTATTGTAATAGTAATGTTCTATTGTAATAGTAATTTCTTTGTAATAGTAATGTTCTTTGTAATAGTATAATAATTTCTTTGTAATAGTAATGTTTTATTTTCGTAATAGTAATTTCTGTTGTAATAGTAATTTCTATTGTATAGTATGTTCTATTGTATAGTAATGTTCTATTGTAATAGTAATGTTCTGTTGTAATAGTAATGTTCTATTGTAATAGTAATGTTCTGTGTAATAGTAATATTCTATTTAAAGTAATGTTCTATTGTAATAGTAATGTTCTATTGTAATAGTAATGTTCTATTGTAATAGTAATGTTCTATTGTAATAGTAATGTTCTATTGTAATAGTAATGTCTGTTAAAAAAAGTAATAAAATTGTAATAGTAATGTTCTATTGTAATAGTAATGTTCTATTGTAATAGTAATGTTCTATTGTAATAGTAATGTTCTATTGTAATAGTAATGTTTATTGTAATAGTAATGTTCTATTGTAATAGTAATGTTCTGATTGTAATAGTAATGTTCTATTGTAATAGTAATGTTCTATTGTAATAGTAATGTTCTATTGTAATAGTAATGTTCTATTGTAATAGTAATGTTCTATTGTAATAGTAATGTTCTTTGTATAGTATTGTAATTTATTTAATAGTAATGTTCTATTTGTAATAGTAATGTTTCTGTTGTAATAGTAATGTTCTATTGTAATAGAATTCTATTGTAATAGTAATGTTCTATTGTAATAGTAATGTTCTATTGTAATAGTAATGTTCTATTGTAATAGTAATGTTCTATTGTAATAGTAATGTTCTATTGTAATAGAATGTTCAATATTGTAAGTAATGTTCTATTGTAATAGTTAATGTTTCTATTGTAATAGTAAATGTAATGTTCTATTGTAATAGTAATGTTCTGTTGTAATAGTAATGTTCTATTGTAATAGTAATGTTCTATTGTATGTAATAGTAATGTTCTATTGTAATAGTAATGTTTTTTTAATTTGTTGTAATAGTAATGTTCTAATCTGTAATAGTAATGTTCTGTTGTAATAGTAATGTTCTATGTGTGTAATAGTAATATTCTATTTGTTAATAGTAATGTTCTATTGTAATAGTAATGTTCTATTGTAATAGTAATGTTCTATTGTAATAGTTAATGTTCTTGTAATAGTAATGTTCTATTGTAATAGTAATGTTCTAGTGTTGTAATATAATGTTCTATTGTAATAGTAATGTTCTATTGTAATAGTAATGTTCTATTGTAATAGTAATGTTCTATTGTTAATTAGTAATGTTCTATTGTAATAGTAATGTTCTATTGTAATAGTAATGTTCTATTGTAATAGTAATATTCTATTGTAATAGTAATGTTCTATTGTATAGTAATAGTAATAGTTCTATTGTAATAGTAATATTCTATTGTAATAGTTAATGTTCTATTGTAATAGTAATGTTCTATTGTAATAGTAATGTTCTATTGTAATAGTAATGTTCTGTTGTAATAGTAATGTTCTATTGTAATAGTAATGTTCTATTGTAATAGTAATGTTCTATTGTAATAGTAATGTTCTATTGTAATAGTAATGTTCTGTTGTAATAGTAATGTTCTATTGTAATAGTAATGTTCTTTGTAATGTAATGTTCTATTTGTAATAGTAATGTTCTGTATGTAATAGTAATGTTCTATTGTAATAGTAATGTTCTGTTGTAATAGTTAATGTTCTATTGTAATAGTTAATGTTCTATTGTAATAGTAATGTTCTATTGTAATAGTAATGTTCTATTGTAATAGTAATGTTCTATTTGTAATAGTAATGTTCTATTGCTAATAGTAATGTTCTGTAATGTTCTGTTGTAATAGTAATGTTCTATTGTAAATAGTAATGTTTCTGTTGTAATAGTAATGTTCTATTGTAATAGTAATGTTCTATTGTAATAGTAATGTTCTGTATGTTAATAGTAATGTTCTATTGTAATAGTAATGTTCTATTGTTAATTAGTAATGTTCTATATGACTAAGTTATTCAGATAAAGAGCAACACCTGAAATGCAAACAGACGCTTGTTTTGGAAAGAGAAATGAATAAGATCTTAAACCTCTCGTTACCTTTGTGCTTCGTCTAAACCAAAGTTTCCATGAAAGTCTCTGTTACCTCTGTCCACAAGGACATATGTGCTGCATTTGGAAAGAAATAACCACTAAGCCATTTAACTCACTGGGTCCTTGATATTTGTCATGGCTACTGTCTTTATCTTTAGACTTTAAGACTATCCTTAGACTTTACTGTAAAAGTCCTGAGGAAATCCAAGAACAAAGAGGAGACAAGTGTCACTGCACTTGTCCAAAAATGCCATATGTGCTGCTTTTGCTCTTTCTTTGTGTCACATGACGTGTCACATGACTCACTGTACATTTGTATCATACTTTACTTTACCACTGTATTATTAAACCGTGTCGTGTTGTCGTTCCCAGACTCACCTGAGGGCTGTGTCACATGACCCCGTCGCCATGGAGACGCTGCTCCGCCTCTCGTCTCACCTGGAGCGCGTGTGGGCGGAGCTCCGCGCCTCGTTCGACCAATCGCTGTGCCTGCTGTCGTACGCCAAGAGCGCCCTGCTGTAGCCACGGCGACGAAAGACATTTTGATTTGTTTAAACTGTTTTGTTTAATAAAAGAGTTTTGGAAACAAAGCGTCGGCCTCTGACCTCTGACCTGGAGAAATAAGGATTTAGATGCAAGACTCACGTTTAGAGTTACATTATTTATGTGCTTTACACCCACAGTAAATGACCAACATCTGAGAAGGTCACTTTGAGCAGAGAAAAGCTACTGTAGAAAAACAAGTGGTTTCAGGGACAGTTGATCCACTTTTGAAGCTGGATTAACTGTTGTAAATGAAAACACTTGAATCCAGTGTTTCCTAATGCAAATGTGTCAAAACATCTGAATAATTAAACTAGAAACCCTGAAACAATCAAACCAAACAAAGCTCTTTCAGGCTCTTCTGGGACGGAGTCTGACCCGGCCCGGCCCACATTAGGACTTCCTCAAAGACATGTGTTAACATCAGTTTACCGTCACTGTTCTTCTGTGGGACTGTAACCCAGCACATGTTCTCCAGCTTTACCCAAATCTAAAAGAGAGCTCACAGCCGACAGGGCAGTGTAAAGCCTCATTTGAAAAGCTAAGGCCTACAGAACTCATCAAAGCTTCTTCCTTGTTTTTAATGCTGCATTTAGTTTTTTTAGTGTAATGTGACTGATGAAGAGCTTCGGCCTTAGCTTTCAAATGAGGCCTATAGGCTGTAAAGATGGAGCACATTTTCTCCAGGTCGACTTTACCCAAATGTAAAAAGCTTGTTGAAGCGACAATAACGTGACATAAATGAGGATTAGAACTCACCCAAAAAAAAAGGATAAAAAACACAGCAACAAAGCAAGGAATAATCTTAGCTGAAACTCTGGCCTTTAGGCTGTGAACTCCAGTCGAGAAGCTTTAGATTTGGGTAAAGCTGAACTGGAGTAAATGTGCTCGGTTAAATCCAGTTACACAATAGAGATCATTGTTTTCACTCAGACTTGGCTGTAAATACTGTCTGTCTGTCCAGAGACACCAGGGGGCGATGTAAGACCCCCAATCATCCCACTAACACTTGTATTACCCCCAGAGGGACGACGGAAAGGATTTATTAAGGGAAACAGGTTACTGAGTCCTGCTTTAAAACAAAGCAAATCTATGACAGATTTAAAAAATTGGCCTGAAAAAAAAGATGTTTTGTGCATAAAACTGTGTTGGCCTCCAAAATAAAAGCAGCTGAACTGTAGACTTTGCTCAGAGCGATGATAAAATATCCAGCTCAGCAGACGAGCATCACTAGCCTTAGCCTTCAGTGACATGTGACTTCATCAGGAGCATCACCTTTATCCTCTGGCTTAAAACAGCTGACAAAACATTATGTCACATTTTTATTTGTGTGCCGGTGTTTTTATATTTTGTGTCATTTTCTGCGGAAAGGGCTATAGAAATAAACTTTGATTATGTGTCAAATTAGTTTAATGATGATAAAGTCTTGTTATTTCTAACTACAGGGCGGATGGAATCAGCTCTATCGATAATACTCAAATAAATCACGTTGAACATGAGCCGGGCTATTCTGTAGCATCACCGCTCTGAGCAAAGTCTACAGTTCAGCTGCTTTTATTTTGAAGGCCAACAAAGTTTTTATGCACAAAACAAACTTTTTCAGGCCGATTTTCTATTTTTTTTTCCTCACAAATTTGTTTCAAAATCTCGTAAAATTTGCAACTTTTGTCTCATAGATTTGCTGGTTTTGGGTCAACTTTATTTCTATAACACATTTACAACGACCACAGCTGCTCAAAGTGCTTCACATAAAACAGATGATAGCAATACAGGGCATAATAAAACTATATCAGGAACAATGAAACAGGAAATACAACTCGAAAATCTTTTTCTGTAGTAAATGAGTGTCGTCTGTTCTGTGGGTATTTGCTGATATGTGTTTAAATATTAATCATCTCTGATAGTTAAAACATGTTTACATCACCAGCCCACACTGGTCATACTTTTCCTCCTAAAGGCCTGTTTACCTTTAAACAGTAAATAACTGGACAGAAGAGGAACAGATTCAATTCAAGTGTATTTGTGTAACACATTCAAAAAACTACACTTCAGCTCGAACAAACACAACAACACACAATTACAAATACCACATGACAGGCCAGGACACACTTTATTTACCATTTAGACATGAACTGTCCCGCAGACTGAGACCTGACAGCCAGGGGGCGCTGCCACAGAGGCGCCTCTATCACCTCTGTCACAGCCAACAGGAGATGCTGGCTGTTTCCCAATCTCCAGGATCCTCGGCGTCTCGACCACTTCAGACGTAATTCACGTCATCACAGCGCCGCCTAGTGGTTCCAATTCACTCAGACCACTCGCCTCCTCGCAGCTCGACTCCTCCGTTTGGCTCATTTACCCAGAATGCACCGGTGGATCCTCCGCTGCCTCGGAGAGCTGACATTACCCATGATGCACTGCAGCACTGTTTTTTTTTTTTTTTTCCAAAACTTTATTAGTTTGAAGTTTTGTTCCACATTTGTGCAAAAAAATCATTGTAATAAAAAATCATTGGTAGACGTGTTGTAAGCAAGTGAAGATGTAAAAAAAGAGGTTTATATAAAGTTAATGAAAGGCCTAATAAATAAATAAATGAATGAATAAATAAATAGGCCTTATTTATTAATAAATCAGGCCTATGGTTGTTAACATAAGTCTGCAATTGAAGGTGATTAGTGATAAACTGGACCTGCTAAATATATTTGATATTTTAATTG
Organism: Neogobius melanostomus; assembly: GCA_007210695.1. Lineage (NCBI taxonomy): Eukaryota > Metazoa > Chordata > Actinopteri > Gobiiformes > Gobiidae > Neogobius > Neogobius melanostomus. Next base: position 27,303 of record VHKM01001100.1, read on the forward strand.
AATTTCTTACAATCTTTGCAGAAATGTTATTATTTTATTCAGGCCACAATGTTCAAACAGTCAGACATCCAACCAAACCAGTTTATAAACAGCTTTTATTCATAAAACAGTCGTTTTTGTAAAGCATGGATTTACATTTTATTATATGATTGGACATGTGACCTGACGCAGCCGCTCCAGAGGCCGTTCCAACTGAGCTCAAATGTGGCGGTGAGAGGACACGCCTCCGTTTGGGAGGAGCCACCGAGGACGTCAACAAAGTGGACAAACGGAGGACGGATCCTTGCAATTGGGAAACAGCCATAGTCTGCAGGTGGAGGGGCGGGGTCTGCAGGTGGAGGAGGCGGGGTCTACAGGTGGAGGAGGCGGGGTCTACAGGTGGAGGAGGCGGGGTCTGCAGGTGGAGGAGGCGGGGTCTACAGGTGGAGGAGGCGGGGTCTGCAGGTGGAGGGGGCCATGATTACGTCACTAAGACAGTCCTGTTGCGTTTTAACAGAGTCTCACTGACAGTTACAGGTAAATCAGCCAAAAAGCACAAACACCTGAAGAGTATAGATCATTTCCAGATTCATAACAGTCACAACAAAAAGCTAAACCTTGACCAATGCATCAGTGGGTCGTCTGCTGGCAGCTGGGCCCCAGACTGCAGTGCGTGGTGGACCCTCTCCCAGAACAGCCCCTTGTGGTCCCGGGCCCCGCTCCAGCTCGGGTACAGTGCCTCTCGAAAGTACTAATACACCTTGAACTTTTGCACATTTTGTCATGTTCACAACCATAAACATACAGATTTTATTTTGAATTTTTTCCTGAAAGTTCACACACAAGTAACAGACAACTGTGAAGCAAAATGATACATGATTCTGTTATTTTTCAGAAAATAGAAAAGTGAAAAGCTGAAGCGACAGAAACGTGAGCGACGACATGTTCCTGATGGTCACTTTGGTTCAGCCTGGACAGACGGCTCATGTTCCGCAGAGAAGAGGAGCCCAGGTCCTTCAGCCAGTTGTCCCTCAGATCCAGCTCAGTGAGAAGAACGGAATCATCTAAAACTGCAATATGGTTCGACGCCTGTAAAGTCTGACACAGGCCCAGTGCAAACGACCAACGCTCCTGAGATGAAGCTTCTGCAGTGACTCCAGACTCTGGAAGATCAGCTGATATGTTTCCCGTGCAGTAAAGTTAGTGAAGCTCAGACGTTTGACAAAGGCTTTATCTGAAACGTCCCAGTGCAGATCAGTGCTGATAGATGAGAAATCCAGTGTCTGTAAATGTGGAAACACGTCAGAGTGAAGTGAGAACCTGCTCAGAGGAGTCAGGCTCAGGTCCAGGTCAGTCATGTTCAAATGAAGTGAGAGGGTTTCCTGACGGAGCCTTCAGGACATCGCTGCAGCTGGAAAGACGTTTCTCCACAGGATTAACGTCTGCAGTTTTGTCAGATTTGTGATTTTGTTTTCAGCACAGTGAGGTGGGACAGCCCGTGAACATCTGCTCCGTGAGCTTCATGAGATCGTTGTCGTTCAAACGGAGCTCAGTTAAAGACGATAAATGTGTGAACGCCGCGTCCTGGATGTGAGAGGTTAAAGCTCAGGTCTAACATCAAACCAGAGAAATCACTCTGTCAGATCCACTCAGTGCTGTTGCTCCATAGAGGAACTCCACAGATTTGTCTGAGGCCACTCTGGATAATCTCTTATTAATGCAGATGATCTGTCCTTTATCTCTGGAGTCTGTGGAGCAGTTGTGAGTAAAGCCACGAAGGACGAGGCGAAGCAGCAGAAAGAGGAGAGAGAACTCCATCTGAGACACAAACAGGACACAGGTAAAAGACCTGGGACTAAAAAACACAAACATTCTGCTTTAATAGGGCTGGAAATGTTACACCAGTCTGGTATTATCGAAAGGATCGAGAGCAGGAGCGGAAACGAAATCTTTAGATCCAAGTGTTGATGCTGTTGGGACAGGATTAAGTGACTCATTTTTTATTACTAATATTCTTCCTTAAATTATCCAATCCACTTTATTTCTATAGCCACATTTAAACAACAGAACAGTTCCAAAGTGCTGCACAAAAAAGAAAAGTACCAAAAAAACTCCATGTAGCTCAACCAGTCAATAAAATAGAATAAAAAAAATAGAAGTCATCACAAATGGAATCAATAATTAAAATAAGAAATAAATAATCAATTTATAAATCAATACAAATCGTAAAACAATAAATAATAAATATAATCTATGTAAAATCAATCAAAATCAATAAAAAGACACAGGGACCACACGACTCACGCGGTGTTAAAAGCCAGAGAATAAAAGTGGGTTTTAAGATGAGATTTAAAACACTCCAGTGTCGGGGCTGTTCGGACGTGGAGGGGCAGAGCGTTTCACAGCTTAGGGCCGACGGCGGAGAACGCTCTGTCCCCTCCAGGAACCACGAGCTGGAGCTGGAGCCCTCAGACCTCAGAGCGCTGGGGTGTAGACTTCAGTCAGGTCTGCGACGTACTGAGGGGCCAGTCCGTTCAACGCTTTAAAAACAAACAACAAAACCTTCAAATCAATTCTAAATGTGACTGGAAGCCAGTGCAAAGATGCGAGGATTGGAGAAATGTGGTCACGCTTTTTAGCTCCAGTAATAAGTCGTGCAGCTGAGTTCTGGACTAACTGTAAGCGTGAGAGTGCATTGTGGTAATGCCTGTATAAAGAGCATTACAGTAGTCCAGGCGTGACGAAATAAAAACATGCACAACTTGTTCAAAATGTTTAAAAGATAAAAAACGCTTTGACTTTAGATAAAAGGCGATACATTATTACCCATCTTTCCCACATTACATCACAGTTGAACCTGATCTTGTAAATGTGCAGATCTTTCACACGTTATTGTTCTGTTTTCTGATCCTAGACGACACATATTTTAGTATCGATATCGGAAACTAAGTGTCTGGTATCGGTTCCCAGCCCTCGTGGTACGTTTTACAGCTCACAGGAATGTGTCTCCAGGACGAAGTGTCTATGAAGGGAATGAACAAAACCACGTCGGTATCAACAATAATGTAACTGTGCTCAGTTCACTTTCACGCTGTTGTTCTGGGTCAAATAGTTATTTATTTTATGTTTAAATTGTAAATGGTCTCAACTTATATAACGCTGTTCCACCTACATTAGGCCCTCAAAGCTCTTTACAGCAAAATATCCACTCACCCATTCACTCAACTCCATTCACTCACCCATTCACTCACTCACCCATTCACTCACCCATTCACTCACCCATTCACTCATCCATTCACTCACCCATTCACTCACCCATTCACTCACCCATTCACTCATCCATTCACTCACCCATTCACTCACCCATTCACTCACCCATTCACTCACCCATTCACTCACCCATTCACTCACCCATTCACTCATCCATTCACTCACCTATTCACTCACCCATTCACTCACCCATTCATACACCCATTCACACACCCATTCACTCACCCATTCACTCACCCATCCACTCACCCATTCACTCATCCATTCACTCACCTATTCACTCACCCATTCACTCACCCCATTCACTCACCCATTCATACACCGATTCACTCACCCATTCACTCACCCATTCACTCACCCATTCATACACCCATTCACACACCCATTCACTCACCCATCCACTCATCCATTCACTCACCTATTCACTCACCCATTCACTCACCATTCACTCACCCATCCACTCACCCATTCACTCATCCATTCACTACCTATTCCACTCACCCATTCACTCACCCATTCACTCACCCATTCATACACGATTCACCCATTCACTCACCATTCACTCACCCATTCATACACCGATTCACTCACCCATTCACTCACCCATTCACTCACCCATTCATACACCCATTCACTCATCCATTCACTCATCCTATCACCTATCCACTCACGCCATGTCATCACCCATTCACTCACCCATCCAACTACGCCATTCACTCAACCCATCCACTCACCCCCCATCAACACCCATTCACCACCCATCCACTCAGCTCATTTCCACCCTCACGATCACCATTCACTCAACCCATTCATACACCGATTCACTCACGCCATGTCACTCACCCATTCACTACCCATTTCCCTCATGCCAATTCACTCACCCATAGTCAACACCGATTCACTCACCCATTCACCTCACCCATCACTCACCCATCACTGCACCACATTACTTCATCCATCACTCACCCATCCACTCATCCCATCACTCACGCCATCACTCCACATCCACTCACCCATTCACTCACCCATTCACTCACCCCATCACTCACCCATTCACCACCCATCCACTCACTCCATTCACAACCATTCACTCACCATCCACTCCCCATTCCACTCACACCATTCCACTCACCATCACTCACCCATTCAATACACACCGATTCAACTCACCCATTCACCAACCCATTCATCACCCATTCACTCATCCATTCACTTTCACCCATTCATACACCGGTTCACTCACCCTCTCAACCACCCATTCATCACCCATTCACACAGCCCATCTCACTAACCATTCACTCATCCATTCACTCACCTATTCACTCACACCTTCAACTCACCCATTCAAACACCGATCACTCACCCATTTCACTCACCCATTATCACTCCAACCATTCACTCATCCATTCACCAACCATCACTCAACACCTCATACACCGATATCACTGCACCCATTCACATCACCCATTCACGTCACGCCATTCTCATCCATTCACTCACTCCATTCAATACACCGTTCACTCACGCAGTCACCACCCATGTCACTCCACCCATTCACTCCCATTCACGTCATCCATTCACTCACCTTATTCACTCACCCATCACTCCCATTTCATACACCGATTCACTCACCCATTCACTCACCATTCACTCATCCATTCCAACTCACCTATTCACTACCCAATTACTCACCCATCACTCACCCATTCACCATCCATTCACTCACCCATCATCACTTCATTTTTCATCTCACCTATTCACTTCACTTTCATTCTATCTCACCCATTCCACTCACACCATTCACTCAACCATTCACTCAATCCATTACTCACCCATATCATCCATGTCACCACCTATTCACTCTATCTTTCTATTGCAATACACCCCATTTCAACTCACCCATTCACTCACCCATTCACTCATCCATCACTCACCCATTCACTCATCCATTCACTCACCCATTCAACTCATCCATTCACTCACCATCACTCACCCATCCACTCACCTATTCACTCAACACTATTCACTCACCCACTCATACACCCATTCATCACCCATTCATCAACCCATTCCTCACCAATCACCACCCATTACTCATCATCACTCACGCTATTCACTCACCCATGCATACACCCATCTCAGCTCCCCATTCACATCCCCATTCACCATCCATTCACTCCCTATTCACTCACCAATTCACTCACTCCATTCACTCACCCATTCACTCACCCATTCACTCACCCATTCACTCACCCATCACTACCCATTCAACATCACCCATTCACTACCTTTCACCATGTCACTCACCCACCACTCACTCTATTCACTACCATCACTCACACCATCCTCACCCATTTCACTCCCCACCCATTCACTCACTATTCACCACCCATTCACTCACCCATTCACTCACCCATTCACTCACCTATTCACTCACGCCTCCTCACCTAACACTCACCCATTCACGTCACCCAATTCACTCACCCATTCACTCACCTATTCACTCACCCATTCACATCACCCATTCACTCACCTATTCACTCACCCATTCACTCACCCATTCACACACCATTCAACACCATCTACGTCACCCATTCACTCACCCATCACCACGCCATTCACTCACCCATCACTCACCCATTCACGTTCACCCATCCACTCACACATTCACTCACCCATTCACTCACCCATTCAACTCACCTATTTCACATCCACCCATTCACTCAACCCATTCACTCACCTATTCACTCACCCATTCCACTCACGCAATTCACACACCCATTCACAGCACCATTCACTCACGCCATTCTGGTCACACCACTCACCTGATTCACACCCATGCCACTCACCCATTCCACATCACACTATTCACTCACCTATCACTCACCCATCACTCACCTATTCACCTCACTCCATTCACTCACCCATTCACTCACCCATTCACCACCCATTCAAACCCATTCACTCCCATCACTCACCCATCACTCAGCATTCACCTCACCCATTCACGTCACCCAATTCACTCACCCATTCACTCACCTATTCACTCACCCATTCACATCACCCATTCACTCACCTATTCACTCACCCATTCACTCACCCATTCACACCCATTCAACACACCCTTCCTCCACTACCATCACCCTCACCTACACACATCTCCATCATCACCCACTTCACCACCCATTCACACACCATTCACTCACCCATCACTACATTCACTAACCCATCACACACCCATTCACACACCCATTCACTCACCCATTCACTCACACCATTCCACACACCATTCACTTCACCCATTTCATCACCCATTCATCTAACCCATTCAAACCCATTCACAACCCATTCACCTCACCCATCCCTCACGGCCATCAGTCACGCCATTCACTTCACCATTCACTCCACCCATTCACTCACCCATTCACTCACCAATCCACTCCACCCATTACTCACCCATTTCACTCACCCATTCACTCCACCCATCCACTCACCCATTCACTCACATTCACTACCCATATCACTAACGCCATTCACTCACCCATTTTCACTCACCCATTCACTACACCCATTCACACTAACCATCACTCACACCATTCACTCAACCCATCACTCAACACCATCATAACCCATTACTCACCCATTCACTTAACCCATCCACTCACCCATTCCACTCACCACCATCCACTCACCTTCACTCACCCATCTCACTCACCCATTCACTCACCCATTCACTACCCATTCACTCACCTATTCACTCACCCATCCACTCACCCCACTTCACTCACCTATTCACTTCACCCATTCACTCACCATTCACTTCCACCCATTCACTCACCCATTCACTCACCCATTCACTCACCTATTCACCTCACCTATTCACTCACCCATTCACTCACCCATTCACTCACCTAATCACTCACCTATTCACTCACCCATTCACTTCACCTATTCACTCACCTATTTAACTCACCTATTTCACTCACCTATTCACTTCACCCATTCACTCACCCATTCACTCACCCATCCACTCACCCATTCAACTCACCATCCACTCACCCATTCACACACCCATTCACTCACCCATTCACTCACCCATCCACTCACCCATTCACTCACCCATTCACTCACGCCATTCACTCACCCATTCACTCACCTAATTCACACCTAATTCACTCACCATTCACTCACCTATTCACTCAACCTATTTCACCTCACCCATCCACTCACCCCATTCACTCACCCATTTCACTCACCCCATTCACTCACCCATTCACACACCCATTCACTCACCCATTCACTCACCCATTCACTCACCCATTCACTCACCCATTCACTCACTATTCACCTTCCACCCATTCACGTCACCCATTCACTCCACAACATTCCACTCACCTATTCACTCACCCATTTCACTCACCCATTCACATCAACCATTCACTCACCATCCACTCACCCATTCACTCACCCATTCACTCACCGCATTCACTCACCCTCCACTCCACCCATTCACTCACCCATCCACTCACCCATTCACTACCCATTTCACTCACCCTATTCACTCACCTATTCACTCACCCATTCACATCACCCATTCACTCACCCATTCACTACCATTGTCACTCACGCATCCACTCACCCATGTCACGTCACTATCCATTCACATCACCTATTCACTCACTTATTCATCACCCATCCACTCCCCATTCAACTCACCTATTCACACACCCATTCACATCACCTATTCACTCACCCATTCACTCACCCATTCACACACCTATTCACAACCCATTCACTCACCTATTCACTCACCTATTCACTCACCTATTCACACACCCATTCACTCACCTATTCACTCACCCATTCACTCACCTATTCACTCACCTATTCACTCACCCATTCACTCACCTATTCACACACCCATTCACTCACCTATTCACTACCTATTCACTCACCATTCACTCACCTATTCACACACCCATTCACTCACCTATTCACTCACCCATCCACTCACCCATCCACTCACCCATTCACTCACCCATTCACTCACCCATTCACTCACCTATTCACTCACCCATCCACTCACCCCATTCACACACCCATTCACTCACCCATTCACTCACCATTCACTCACCCATCCACTCACCATTCACTCACCCATTCACTCACCTATTCACTCACCCATTCACTCACCCATTCACTCACCCATTCACTCACCCATTCACTCACCCATTCACACACCCATTCACTCACCCATCCACTCACCATTCACTCACCCATTCACACACCCATCCACTCACCCATCCACTCACCTTCACTCACCCTTCACCTCACCCATTCACTACCCATTCACCACCCATTCACTCACCCATTCACTCACCCATTCACTCACCCATTCATCACCATCACTCCCATTCACCCATTCTCACCCATTTCACTCAACCTATTCACTCACCTATTCACCACCCATCCACTCACCCATTCACTCACCTATTCACACCCATTCACACACCTATCACACACCCATTCACTCACCTATTCACTCACCTATTCACTCACCTATTCACACACCCATTCACTCACCATTCACTCACCCATCCACTCACCCATTCACTCACCCATTCACACACCCATCCACTCACCCATCCACTCACCTATTCACTCACCTATTCACTCACCCATCCACTCACCCATTCACACACCCATTCACTCACCCATTCACTCACCCATTCACTCTTCATTCACTCACCCATTCACTCACCCATTCACTCACCCATCCACTCACCCATTCACTCACCCATTCACTCACCCATTCACTCTCTCATTCACTCACCCATCCACTCACCCATTCACACACCCATTCACTCACCCATCACTCACCCATCCACTCACCATTCACTCACCCATCCCCACCCATTCACTACCATCACCACCCATCACTCACCCATCACCACCCATTCACTCACCCCATTATCACCACACTCACCCATTCACTCACCCATCCATCACCATTCACACACCCATTCACTCACCCATTCACTCACCCATTCCACTCACCCATTCACACACCATTCACTCACCCATTCACTCACCCATTCACTCACCCATTCACTCACCCATCCACTCACCCATTCACTCACCTATTCACTCACCTATTCACTCACCCATTCACTCACCCATTCACTCACCCATCCACTCACCCATTCACTCACCTATTCACTCACCTATTCACTCACCCATTCACTCACCTATTCACACACCATCCACTCACCCATTCACACACCCATTCACTCACCCATTCACTCACCCATTCACTCTCTCATTCACTCACCCATTCACTCACCTTCACACACCCATTCACTCACCCATTTCACTCACCCATTCACTCACCCATTCACTCACCCTATTCACTCACCCATTTCACCCACACCCATCCACTCACCCATTCACTCACCCATTCACTCACCCATTCCACTCACCCATTCACTCACCATTCACTCACCCATTCACTCACCCATTCACTCACCCATTCACTCACCCATCCACTCACCCATTCACTCACCATTCACTCACCCATTCACTCACCCATCCACTCACCCATTCACACACCCATCCACTCACCCATTCACTCACCCATTCACTCACCTATTCACTCACCCATTCACTCACCCATTCACTCACCCATTCACTCACCCATTCACTCACCTATTCACTCACCCATCCACTCACCCATCCACTCACCCATTCACTCACCCATTCACTCACCCATTCACACACCCATTCACTCACCTATTCACTCACCCATCACTCACCTATCACTCACCCATTCACTCACCCATTCACTCACCCATTCACTCACCCATTCACTCACCATCCACTCACCATCACTCACCATCCACTCACCTATTCACTCACCCATTCACTCACCCATCCACTCACCATTCACTCACCCATTCACTCACCCATTCACCACCCATTCACTCACCATTCACTCACCCATTCACTCACCCATTCACACACCCATTCACTCACCCATTCACTCACCCATTCACTCACCCATTCACTCACCCATTCACTCACCTATTCACTCACCCATTCACTCACCCATCCACTCACCCATTCACTCACCCATCCACTCACCCATTCACTCACCCATTCACTCACCCATCCACTCACCCATTCACTCACCCATTCACTCACCCATCCACTCACCCATTCACTCACCCATTCACTCACCCATCCACTCACCCATTCACTCACCCATCCACTCACCCATTCACTCACCCATTCACACACCCATTCACTCACCCATTCACTCACCCATTCACTCACCCATCCACTCACCATCCCATTCACTCACCCATTCACCACACCCATCACACACCCATTCACACACCCATTCACTCACCCATTCACTCACCCATTCATACACCAGTGTACACACACATGTTTATTATAGTGTATAGATTCAAACTTTTATTGTGTTTTGTCAAGTTTTCGTATTTTGTAATTTTTGTACATGTACCGTAGTTTTTTGTCGTCCGTTTTTCCCCTTTCTTTCGTCTTTTTCGTAAATTTATTGTTGTTTGTCAATTTTTCGTCAAATTTTTATTATTATTTTTTAAGTTTTTTCATAATTTGTTTTTTGTGTCTTTATCATAGTTTTTTGTTGTTGTCGTTTTTCTTCCGGGTTTTTTTCTGTCAATTTTTCGTCTTTTTTCGTAAAAATGTATCGTCGTTTTGTTGTACATGTTGTTGTTGTCGGGATTACGAGTTGGATTTTAAAGTCTGAAAGTTTACTCTTTATCCACCGGGTTTAATGTGTCATGTTACATCACATGTTCGTGAGACTCAGTAAATGCAGCCTGTGTGGATACAGACTTTATTTATCTCACCGGCTCTCGCTCTTTTTCTAACACATACAAACATAGATCAGTTATTACAGTTTGCACTTATCAACACTGTAAGGTCACATTCAACCCTAAAACGCCCGGGAATAAAATCAAGTGACTTTTCCATAATGTAGTAGTTCTCACTCCCCCGTCGCTCGCTGTCCCTGTGAAGACGGACTGTGTTTAAACCTCAGGCTTCACGGAGCTCTGACCCATGTGACCGAGGGCTGGACCGTCCTGTGGTTTGACATTAACGTCTGTCTAGATTAGCTCCACTTCCTCAAAGGAACTCTCTCGCAAAAGCTTCTATTGGGCTTAATGTGAAGCTAGTTGGGATTTGAAACAGTAAATAAAAGGACAAGAGTAATGCGCTCATTTGTGAAGTGCTTTTCTCATCTGTATGACGTTTGTTTTGCATTTTTGTAGATACAGTGGGATGTGCATAAGTATCGGCCCTTTTAACTTTTAGTGCAAATCACATGACCTAATGTCTAAATCGAGTCCACCTGTGTGTAATCTAATGTCAGTTCAAATACAGCTGCTCTGTGATGGTCTCAGAGGTCTGTTCAGAGACTATTGGGAGCAACAGCATCATGAAGTCCACACAGTAACACACCAGACGGGTCCGAGATAAAGTTATTGAGAAGTATAAAGCTGGGTTAGGTTATAAAAACATTTCCAAAGCTTTGAACATCTCTCAAAGTACAGTTAAATACATCATCCAGGAATAGAAAGAGTGTGGCATCACTGCAAACCTACCAAGACCCGGCTGTTCCCCTAAACTTACTGACCGAACAAGGACCGCACTGACCAGAGCTGTTACCAAGAAGCCTATGATGACCCTGGATGAACTGCAGAGAGCTACAGCTCAGGTGGGGGAAACTGTACACAGGACAACTATTAGTCACTGCACAAATCTGGCCTTTGGCAGAGTGGCTAGGAGAAGAACCATAAGAAGTCCTGTTTGCTGTTGCTGTTGCTTTTGGTCAGATCAGACCAGAATGGAACTTTTTGGCCTCAATGCAAAACATTATGTTTGGTGTAAAAGTAACTCTGTAAACACCCTCCTCACTGTCACACATGGTGGTGGAGCATCAGGCTCTGGAGGGGCTTTTCTTCAGCAGGGACAGGGAAGATGGTTCCAGTCGATGGAAAGATGGAAGATACAGACGAAAACATGTTGGAGCCAAAGACTTGAAACTGGGGCAGAGGTTCACCTTCCAGCAAGACATCGACCCTGAACATAAAGCCAGAATGGAATGGATGAAAATAAAACATATCCATGTTTTAGGCCAAGTCAAAGTCCTGACCTAAATCCACTCGACAAATGGCTTGGAAATATGGGGAAACAATTACAAATCCAATACACATCCTATTTTCCTACTCCTAAAAAAAGCAATGAGAATTATCACTAAAGCAGATTTCTATGCACCAACAACCCCTTTGTAGAGCTAAATCTGTTGAAAATCCATGATCTTGTTGATCTTAATACTTTAGTAATAGTGCACAAAGCACATAATAATCTAATCCGTCCTTTTGAACACAGGAAAAGTCAGTATAACCTCCGAGGAACTGCCATTTTCAAAAAAGCAAAAGCTAGAAAGAATTTAAAAAAAGTGGATGTATTTCTGTAAGAGGTGTTAATCTGTGAACGATCTGGAAGATCAGTTAAAACAGTCAAAGCTTTCAAAACGATTTATAAATCTACTATCATTCAAAAATATATAAGCTTAGGATGAATAAAGTAAAACTAGTGAAAAGACTTTAATAGATCCATAATGAATGAATTTAAATGACGTGATTTAGTTTTAAATAAATTAACATAAACAAATGTATATATACATATATGTTGGAATATTCAAATTTATGTTGAAATCAATTCTAAATACAGTACACGCTTATTTCTCTTCTGTTTGACACTTGATATTGTTTATTATAAATGTTAGTGTTTGTTTTCTCGTGGAAGTCTGTGAACTGGGTTTGGCATAATACGTTTTCATTTCAGCCTAAACCCTTTCGGTCGTGTTGTACTCGAGTAATGGAAATGTTTGTTTAATGTTTAAAGGAATGAAATGACCAAATAAACTAAACTACTAAAGATCTGAAAACTTCACCAGCGCTCTCCGTCTAATCTAACTGAGCCTCAGCTGTTTTGTAAAGAAGAATGAGAAAAATCCAGTCTCAAGATGTGCAGGACTGATGAGACAAACAGACTTAAGCTGGAGCTAAAGTCCCACGAAGTATTAACTCAGGGGTAAAGATACTTTTGCAAAGCCTTTTAGTTCTTCAGTTTCATTTCACTTCACGATGGTGTCTCATTTAGTGTGAGTCTTTCATGTACAATTTCCAAGTCAATATAATTATGTTTGACATTTTGCCACGCTATGGACCACAAAGGGGGGGGGGGCAGTTTTTCCTATTAAAAGCATTACACTTTCACAAGTCGTAGCTACAAAGGAAATGTGTGACTTACAAAAATGATCATTAATATGAGTCACTGGGTCCAAGATCTCTCTGTACAAGAACAAACATCTCTTCAAAGACAAAATAATGTTACCTCTGTATAATATTATAGGCCTTTAGAACGCTGTGATGTCACTGAAATAAACCACTTTTTTTTTTTTTACAAACTTTTATTTCATTAGGCTATAATAGGTAAAACAATAAAATGCAAGTTTACAAGTATTGAAAGAAATCAAAAGCCAAGATTAGGACCAAAACAAGGCTAAAATGGAGCTAAATGAGGAAAATCATATGTAAAACTAAACATCTGCACATTTTTAAGTTACGATGCATCTTTGATTTAGGCAGTTTGCAAGAAAAAAGTGTTTTTTACTAAAAGTGAACTTTTGGCCTGATACAATAAAGATTATTACAAAAGAACAAATATATCTAGGAGGAGCTGGTGGTGATGGCAGGGTGGTGACCGGTCGTGTGGTGGTTGTGGCTGGTCCTAGGTGTGGTGTGGGGGTGGTGTGGTGGCATACCGGTGACGTAGTAGGGTTGTTATGCGGGGGGCGCTGTTCTCCCTACCATTACATTGATATGTTGCCATGTGACGGAAAACCGTAGGAAAATTAAAGTGATTGGCACATTTGGTTGGAAAATGCAAATTCCCGTATACCCATAATAGCCACCCATGAGGTGGCTAGGGCATCTGTTCCGGATGCCTCCTGGTCGCCTCCCATGGGAGGTGTTCCAGGCATGTCCTATTGGGAGAGGCCTCGTGGAAGGCCCAGGACACGCTGGTGGGACTATGTCTCCGAGCTGGCCTGGTGTCGCCTCGGGGTCCCCCAGAACAGCTGGAGGAGTGTGCGTGGATCGGGAAGTCTGGGCATCTCTGCCGCGACCCGGCCCCGGATAAAGTGGAAGAAAATGGATGGATGGATGGATGGTACCCATAATTAGTTGAATATTACAAACTATTGTGCATTACTGGAATAATGTTTTAAAGAAAGAAGGAAAAACGACAACAACAGGACAAAAAGTAAAATTAAACTAAAAGCAAATGGATACTCAGGCCAACACATTATATTAGTGGTCGTACTGACTGAACGTGGCGTCCTGTCACTTGTCGGAGGGAGATTTGTGCTTCACTGGCTCGGCGGCTTTGTGCGTTGCTGGTGTGTCGTTGCTGGTGTGTCGTTGCTGGTGTGTCGTTGCTGGTGTGTCGTTGCTGGTGTGTCGTTGCTGGTGTGTCGTTGCTGGTGTGTCGTTGCGTTGTCGGCTGCAGCTGGGATTGGCTGGGATCATTGTTCTGACTGTTGCCATCAGGTTGTTATACATTGCCCTGCTACTGGCTCCAACAACATTAATGAAAATATGATATTAACAGGGTGGGAATTTATAAGTTATACTTCCTCCCACTCCTTTTCTAGTTTATGTACAGTATGTTAAAATAGTCATGTTTATATGTATTGTACACTGAACTCGGAATAAACAATCAATCGATCAATCTAGGTCAGTTTTTCTGATGTTGGTCATTTGTTGGATATAAAAGCAGATTTCTTCTTACATAAACATAACTATCTTGGTGTTATCAAGAAGAAATAATGGGGTAATTTGACCCGGAGGTCGTGGGACATATGAATAAAAACGACAGAATATTTTTATTCTATGGTCTTGTTGGTGGTTCTGGGTTTGTTTGAGATAAGCAACATAAATATATATTATGATTTTTATTGTTTGCAGAAGCCCCTTATGAGAGACCAACAGGCCCGGTTAGAACCATGAGGCCGTCCTTCTGTGGACCCACCACCTGCAGGGGGCGCTATAGGGGCTGGTGCAACAGCTGCCCCCACGACCCGGCAACGGACAAGTGGAAGAAGATGGATGGATTTTTTGCATATAATTGCTCATGGAAACCCGTAAAAGGTTAAAAAAAACAAAAACAAACAAACATACGATTTTATGATGTTTAGGATCAAATTCACCTTTAAATCTGGTGGTTCTTCTTAACTCGCTCCTGGGGTGAAATGAGCCACAAGACCACTTTTTTTACATCTTCAACAACATCTTTAAAACCATATATTCCAGACGACTTTTGAAGATGCAAACAAATAGAAACATCACAAAAAAGTATGTAAAGATTATTATATTATACTGTTTTTACTCAATAACCAGCAAAGCAAAAAGTGGCTCAACTTACCCCAGTCTCCCACATAAACACAAACCAAAATGTAAAAAACAAATGTTATTAATGTGTGTCTTAGCAGCACCGTCCATCGTGGTCTTGGTCCAGGTGCAGGGCAGGCCTCTGTGGTCCGCGACTCCGGTTTTCAGCTTGTTTCATCTCACAGCAGCTACAAGTACAAAGATGCATTTTTATATTGTAATGTTACCTGTATAGTACAGAGAGAAGGGGTGTTTTTTATATATTTAATCCCATTCAGGGCTCGAAATTAACTTTTTTTCTTGGTAGCGCTTGTGCTCCTAATTCTGAAATTTAGGAGCACAGTCAAATTGTAGGAGTGGAACCAAAAAAAAACAGGGAAGCTTTTAACAGGGATGAAGGAAATTTAAACATATCACATGCCACTTCCAGCCTTCTGTTGCATTTTAGAAGTATTATTTTAGCTGTTTACAATGATTCAGCAATCTACAAAACTCATTAGGCTAAATTTTAACATTAAAATGGGACACCAGATTTTGTGCCTCCCAACCGCCGACTTGCTCCTCTCTCTCGTACACTCTCCTCACTCTGTGCTGCAGGACAAAGCTCCATAGATCGCGCTACACGCGGCAAACTCCCTTTGCCAGAACCTTAGGAGACGTGTTAAACATTGCGTTTGTGACTTTACGTTTTGTATTTTGTGAGAGCGGCGATGATTCGCTTTCAGCTGCACGAGGGGCGAGCGTTGAAGTTTGTGCTGTTTCTCCTCCTGACATCGACTCGAGCGACATTGGAGAGATCGTCCCCAGTCCCAATGAGTTTATGAATGACATATATATTCCTCGTTTTCTCATAAAGAGACTGCAGTTTTGTAAATACATTGGCTTATTAAATGAAAGTGGCAGAGCGGAGCACACGCAGAGAACACGCACTGGGCTGGTGCAGGACGGCCCAGCGCGTGAGATGGGAGGAATGACAGCAGCGCTGAGACAAAAGAGGGAACAGATCGTACTGTTCAGATCTTGGCAGGCAGCGTTTGTGAAAACAATGACACAAGCGTTTTTAAGGTAGAACGAGAAGGTTTCTTTTAAGGTGGACCGGAGCATTTGTTTGCAGTCGCAAACATGCGAGTGATTCTATTTTGAGATCGCAAAGCATAATTTTGGGAGCATATGAGACCAAAATGGTTGCAATTTCGAGCCCTGCCATATTTTGTGATAAAACACTTTTTTATAACAGTGCGTGTAACTGATAAAGCTAACTGCTAACCTCTAGCACGTTCGAGCAGCTAGCCTAATTTATAATATGACTAAATGTACCCTTGCACTAATTCTGGGAGAGAAAACATATATAAAACAGTAAAACATAGCCTGCAAATAAATAACTTAACTAATAAATGATTAATAATCACTTCCGTTTTAAAGAGTTGGAGTGCAGTATGACAGCAAACTCAGTGACAGAGCCTCCAGGACGTTGCTAGGCAGCGGGTGAAACGAGTCCGTTGCTAGGTATGAAAACCAGCTAACTGACGCCCCCTCGAGGTGGGAAGTATCATTATAATATGGTCAAATGTAGTTCTTTTTTATCCTTTCTTAAAAATTTAAATAATAGGCCGACAAAACCTCTGGAAAACTTCATCTCTGATCCGCTTATTTATTTTTTATTCAAATGTATACATCTCAATAACTGCAATAACAAAAAAATGAATAGGCCTAAATGTGTATTCATCTATGAATATATATTATGATTTACAGAGTAAACTGTAACGTGGGCAACAGGTCTCACCTGCATTTGGTAAACCTGGTAAACCCACCTCTGGCATACCGGGTCTGTGCCAGATCATTCATGCCAGGCCTGGCACACCTCTGGCTGACATTCCGCTTGCCTTACCAGAAGTGAGCAGTGGTGCCGGTCTGAAACCGGATCTGGGCCAGATTGGTCTGTGGGATGTTATTAAAGCAGCACCAATTATCTACAGCTTGGGTTTGTAAAAGTTTTTTGTATATACATAAACAGTACATGCATACACACATGTATATATATATATATATATATATGTATGTGTATACATGTACATATACGACGTGTATACATATACACAAGCATACATACACATGCATATACACACATACCTGCTCAGTTTTTACATATTTACCATAGTTACTGATGTATTTAAATTCAATTTATCACCAACAAATTCTCACAATAAATTCCTGAAATATTTTCATCCTTTTCATCTGAAAACAAATGTTTTCCTCTTTAAAGCAGAGGTTAAAGGTTTAAAGCCCCTTAAGGAAATATAACAGCCTTTGTAAAGGGAAGACTGAGCTTTTCTTCATCTTTGTAAAACAGCAGGATTCAAGTTTATGTTTAAAGTCCTAAAAACCAGGTGACCGGGATCTAAAGGAGTTTCTACATGAGTTTCTGTTCAAACAGATAATGAATGTTAAATGTATGTTTTGTGTATTTGTATTTGATGATCACGTCCATAACGATGTGTTGTTTCCTGTTTGAATAAAGATTTCTCAAACGTTTGGTTGATTCTATTTTACACGTAAATAATAAAACCTGTTCCTCAGAGAGTGAACAAACCCTGGCCTCTGATTGGTCGAGCTGCCTCTCTCAGGTCACATGACTGCAGGGAAATCCAAAAGGCTGTTGCTCAATCGTCTGTAGTGGAAGTGTGAGGTTTCAGAATCAGAATCAGAATCGTTTTTACTGCCACTGTTTGAGAACAGGTTCACAAACTAGGATTATTCTTGATGCGGACGAGAAACATAAAACACATAACACAGAATTTAGATAAAATAAGCTATAAAACTTTAAACTATAAGGCTTTAGGGGCATGCATAAGGAATATTAAATAAATAAGATACAAAATAAATACACACACATTAGGGATGTGGTTAACCTCATTAACCTCATTAACCTCATTAACGGGCCGGGCCGGCAACGACCAATCAAAGCAGACTGTGTTCTAATTGTCCTTAACGTTTTAATGTGTAATAACAGTATATATTGGTGAGTATTTGACCTTGTAGTGAGCCCTGGGTGAGTGCTCAGGATGACTTTACTTTATCACAGTCTCTGAGCCGCTCCAGGATCGAGCCTTTAGGTTTTCAGGTGAGAAACGTTTCCAAAAACACTGTGACTATGTGACTGTGATATGTAAGGGATCATGTATAGAACGCCGGTCATTATCGGGAAAATACGTACCGACAGGGCGAACTGAGGTTATTTTCCCGATAATGACCGGCGTTCTCTACATTATCCCTCTTATTATACGGCTGTTTGCCAACTGTACACACACAAATAAACGTCATACACTTTTATGAAGGCAGAAAGGTTTATTTAATGATTTCCGCGGCAAATAGTTCCCAAAAGTTGGCGCGTTGCTTGGCAACGTTTGTTGATTCCAGCAGTGTGGCGAGGCTAGTGGCAGCACGGCTAGCTACTTATTGCTAGCCTAGCTACTTAGTTGAAGGTGCAGTTGGAGAGGAGGAATGGTGGTGAATCTCTGGTGAGTTGAAAGTCGGACTCCCGTTAACTTCACGAGTGATTCCCTCAACTTCTCTCGCAGGGACAGAGATAGTGTCCGCCTGTCCGCTACTACTACTCGCGGAGTGATATGAAAGACCTGTATTACAAGCACGAACTCCGTTGCCATTGGCAGCGGTCATTATTTTTTCAGAGGTCTTCTATCAAAAAATAATGACCGGTAGAACGTTGGGAAATCACATTCAAATCAATGGAGCGTTCTACTTGCATTGTGAAGGGCCATATAATAAAGTAAAGTAAAGCACCTTTAGATCCTAGAGCTCTGTTTGAATCACATTATTACAGAGGCATATAACACGAGTCCTAGTTATCTTCACAAACTGGACATTCTTCAGAAGAAAGTTATACGTGTTATATCACATGTTAAATCACGTGTTATATCACGTGTTATATCAAGAGAAAATTGAACTCAGATCCTCTTTATAAAAGGTTAAAGCTCCTGAAGTCTCACTGAAACTGATTTCACAATAACGAGGAACATAAAGTAAACTCTCGACTCTGCAGCTCATTCCAGTGACTCAACACGAGAGGGAAACCTTTATTAAGAGCTTAGTGTAATGTAGACCTTTACTGTAATGCAGAGCTTTACTGTAATGCAGAGCTTTACTGTAATGCAGAGCTTTACTGTAATGCAGAGCTTTAGTGTAATGTAGAGCTTTACTGTAATGTAGAGCTTTACTGTAATGTAGAGCTTTACTGTAATGCAGAGCTTTACTGTAATGTAGAGCTTTACTGTAATGCAGAGCTTTACTGTAATGCAGAGCTTTACTGTAATGTAGAGCTTTACTGTAATGTAGAGCTTTAGTGTAATGTTGAGCTTAGTGTAATGTGGCAAATCAATTGATGTAATGCTCAGTTTAACTCCATATGGCTGATGAGTCACACTGGTCACATGTAGGTCTGGCCCGTCTTCTAAACCTTTAGAGTCACACTGGTCACATGTAGGTCTGGCCCGTCTTCTAAACCTTTAGAAGTAAATATGTAAATCTGATTTGAATATTGTGACGTGCAGAGACTGGGCGGGTGAATTTGGAGACTTCAATATCAACAAAACCCAATGATATGAATTATCACGTTTTGTAAATGAACGGATGAATAGATAAATAATAAATACAATAAATATAAATAAATAAATGAATAAATACAAATAAATCCAAAAATATAAATAAACAAATAAATATATATAAAAGATAATAAATAAATATAAATGAATAAATAAATGGTGCTTCACAGTTAATGTCTCCTCACACTCAGACCTACAGCTTGATTCCTGACGCTCTGACCGGACTCACACAGTGCGATACGAGTGTGATGGGTTTGCAAAAGGAGCTGGTACATTTACTGATATTTTCTGGAAACTTTCAATGGGAACTTTAGCTTGGAAATGTTCCATATGAATCAAACAATCATTCTAAACAATAAACAACTGATGAAATCTTAGCTGCACATTAATCATGTGATGTGACCTTTAGGTTAAGTTCATGTTCTAGAGTTCTACTGGTGAGCAAGTGTCAATACGATTCTATGGGAGAGACATTTACCAAAGCAAAAGTCCAAATGTTTCCATGGTCATTATTTAACAGTGACTTATTCTACTGACCAACATCATGTTCATGTTTGTGAATACTGGACGCCTTTGTTCACATGAAACAAAAACTGTCCCAAAGTTCAAGGAAATGAGCAACAAATGACTAGACATAAAGCATAAAGACAGTTACCATGGTTACGCCTCAGTTTGAACTATATATATATTATGAAGGAGGAGACGTCACGTGACAAACGGTTGATTTAAATCCTTTATTGATCATTTCTTCATTATTCCAGCATTTTACAGACCATTTAACATTTAAACGACTTCCACAAACACTGATTGGTCCAAACACAGCCCAAACCCGCCCCCTCCCAGCCTCAGCCAATAAAAACACTTTTCTTATTTTAATAAAACGATTCCCCTTCAGATTAAAGGCGGAGAGAGGCTTTTATTCTGAAAAGTTTCCTTTTGGCACAGGATTTAAAAAGCAGCAGCCAATCAGCAGCTCCGGGAGGCGGGGACTGCGCTCTGATTGGATGAAGTGCCGTAAGACATTTAAGGCCCGACGCCGACACGTTCACGACAAATACAATAAAAAATAATCACACGGACAAATAAACGACTAAATCACGAGTGAATCAGAAAACAGGTCCAAAAACATCCACGAGAAACTGCGGGACTAAAACCTGTGGCACTTGTGGCGTAAGACGGAAACAAAGCTCTGTTATCGATGCAGGGACGGGTCTGCAGGAGGAAGGGCATCAGGGTCAAGGACAGACTGCTTTTATATTCATATTGGTCACTGATGATGGTACGACACTGATGTACGGCCCTTATTTCACATTAGCGGCTTTTTGTGTTTTCACTGCTGTAAAAATACTGTAGACATTAGATTTTAGAGTGTGATGATTTTAGAGTGTGATGACTTTAGAGTGTGATGATTTTAGAGTGTGATGATTTTAGAGTGTGATGATTTTAGAGTGTGATTTTAGAGTGTGACGCACTCTAAAATGAAAAGGTGAGTTGATAAAGAAAGTCAGGGAAGAAAAAAAAACTCAACTTTTTATAAAACTAAAAATCTTTTAAAATGTAAATCCAAACTCACTTTTTATATGGAAAATGAGACAGTCTGTGTGTTGTTTCTTTAAAAAAAAAAAAAAAAGGTTAAATATTTAGATATTTTTTGTAGTTTTGTGCAGAACTGAAGTGTGAATGTTAATCTACAATATATTTACAGCCGTCACAAAAGTGTCACAAAAGCCACTAACATAAGGGTTAATAAAGGATCAGTTCTCTGGAGATTCCCACATTTAGACTTTTATGATCAGGAGTCTGCGGTGGACCTGCCACCCCCCCGGCCCTCCTTAGACCCGGCCCTGGTCAGGGTCCTGCTAAAGTCCTGTGATTTGGGCCTAAACTTGGCCGTGATTCTTCTGGTTATTCTAGAGTAAACTTTACGATCAGTTAGGGGTGAGACGTGGGTGAGACGAGGGTGAGACATGGGTGAGACATGGGTGAGACGAGGCTCAGTGACAGTGCTCTGTGATGTCCACCACGATGGCCTTTTTCCAGCTGAACAGGAAGTATCCGGCGCCGGCTCCCAGCGCCACGGCGATGCACAGGAAACCGTTATACGTCATAAAGACCAGCATCAGGACGTAACTCAGCACCACCTGCAACACATTAATACACTTTAATAAACGTTAATAAACCTGCAACACATTAATACACTTTATTAAACCTGCAACACATTAATAATCATTAATACACTTTAATAGACCTGAGACACATTAATAAACATTAATACACTTTAATAAACCTGCAACACATTAATAAACATTAATACACTATAATAGACCTGAGACACATTAATAAACATTAATACACTTTAATAAACCTGCAACACATTAATAATCATTAATACACTATAATAGACCTGAGACACATTAATAAACATTAATACACTTTATTAAACCTGCAACACATTAATAACATTAATACACTATAATAGACCTGAGACACATTAATAAACATTAATACACTTTAATAGACCTGAGACACATTAATAAACATTAATACACTTTATTAAACCTGCAACACATTAATAAACATTAATACACTTTAATAAACCTGCAACACATTAATAAACATTAATACACTTTAATAAACCTGCAACACATTAATAAACATTAATACACTTTAATAAACCTGCAACACATTAATAAACATTAATACACTTTAATAAACCTGCAACACATTAATAAACATTAATACACTTTAATAAACCTGCAACACATTAATAAACATTAATACACTTTAATAAACCTGCAACACATTAATAAACATTAATACACTTTAATAGACCTGAGACACATTAATAAACATTAATACACTTTAACATAATAACATTAGTAAACCTGCAACACATTATACACTTCATTATATATTAATAAACTATAATAAACAATAATAAACAGTAATTCACATTAATTAATGCTAATGAACCTGAAACATATTACACATGAATAAACCATATTACCCCGGTGATGGGTCACACACTGAATATTCTCATTAAAACAATATGTCTCAAAATTAACAATAATAACCAATAATTAAATATGAATTTTACAATAAAAAATAAATTGTGTATGTATGTATGTGATGAGATAAATATTTCATATATATTCAATTGTTTTTATATTATATATATATATATATATATATATATATATATATATATAAAAATATATATATATATATCTCGGTCCAGAAAAGTGCAGTTCTAGGAACAGCAAAGATACTGCGCAGAACCCTCAAGCTCCCAGGCCTCTGGTAGAGGACCCGAGCTTGGAGGAAAAAGAGACCGCCCGCGGAGGGTGAGGAAGAGAGTTTTTTTTTTTTTTTTTTTTTATATATAAAAATATATATATATATATATATATATATATATATATATATATATATATATATATATATAAATATATATATATAAACAAACAATTGAATAATATGAAATATATATATATTTATATCTATAAAATTAATAAAATAAAGATGAAAAGCATAAAAATGTTCTAAAAACAAATAATATTTAATAACCAATAAAGTCTGGTGCAGACATTAACATTACTCATGAGAATATACATGTATTAGTTTATTGTTTAATTCTTCTGCTGCTAACGATTCTTTCACTGAAACCTGGGAAACGTTTAGTGTTTCCTTCTGTGACAAGTGGGCGGGGCTTACCTGGAGCACGTGCAGTAGGGTCTGCAGGAAGTGGGCGGGGCTTAGCATCCTCTGCCTGAAACAGGTAAGACACGGGTTCAAACAAACTGCCAGGATTAGAACCACAGCTGTTTAATAAGGAGGAATAATTAGGGCTGGCTGATAGTGAGAAAGATTAATCCACACGAAGTTTCTGAAATTATAAGTGTTTTATCTTTGTGTGTTTATAGCCCTCAGTGGGACTTTCCTGGTTATATAAAGAATGCAAAAATAAAACATGGAGAAAATAAAGCGGTTTCCTTAATGAAAAATAGGAGCGGAGTCAGAGGACATCCTTGTCTGGTTCCTGTTTCAGACGTCGTTCCAGTATTGAAAGAGCGGCTTTAATAAAAGCTTCATTAAAAGTGTCCTTCACAATCACAGGCTTTTCCTGCGCAGTAAATGTAGATGTTTGCAGCACATTTATACATATTTCTGAGGTTTGTAAAAATATCACATATTCATTATATCATCAAAAGTCACAGACATTCATTTTTGTCGCCATCAGCCCAAATTATTCCTCATTATTAATCATTATTTTAGATATTTCAGATACTACATAACTAGTTAAATCCTGCTCTCTCCAGGGTTTATCCAGTCAAATTTAATGCTTTTTAATGTCCAAACACGATCATTTAACGCCACAAACGCAGAAAAAAGTCAATGTCTACTTCATTTCTTAAGTATCCGTTATTTTAGTATCTTCAGTTAAATGAACGTATTCAGTAAAACCTGTCGAGCGGGCCTTACCCGACGGTCTTGTGCGTCTCCATGATGACCGTGCCGTCACTTCCTGGGAGGGGCATGGAGTTGTAGCGCACGTTGACCTGGCTCCGCCTCAGAAGGAACTCACGGCCGATCTTCAGCCCTCGTACAGAGCGGCCAATAGGAAAACGCCCACGCAGGCCAGCACCATCTCTGATTGGCCACAGGGACACAGGGGGCGGGTTAGGGAAATGTGACACCTGACAATCTGGACAAGGGCGGGGCACTGATACCAGGGCTTTAACCGTACAGATATAATTTAGGGATGTAACCGATACCTCCCCCCCGTACCGATACCTTTCCACCAGTACCAATACCTAAGAAAAAAATGGGGGAAATGAAAAAAAAAATGGGGCAAACATTGGGCAAAATCTTTAATATTTTTGAAAAAATAGGAAAAATAGGGAAAATATTAGGAATACAAAAATTGGACAAAAAATATGTGTAAATGTGTATAATATAAAAAGCATGAGCAAAAACCAGGGAAGACAAATTGGGAAAACGAAAAAACAAAACAAAAAAAAGGGTAAAAAATTGTGTACAAAAATAATAAAAGTAAAACACACTGGGCAAAAATAAAATCCTTTATTGGAGCTGAAACAGAGTCCCTTTAACCCTGTCCCTGGACAAACATCTAAACCTTTTCCTCGGTTCCTGCTTTGATTCTTTTTTCGAACCTAAACTCTTCCCTGATCAGACGGGTGTGACGCTGCCCCGCCCTGGTCATTTCAGACGGTGTGACGCTGCCCCGCCCTGGTCATTTCAGACGGGTGTCTGGTCTGGAGTCAAACTCGTGACTCACCTCCTGCAGAGTTGATGACGAGCCTGAGAACAGCAGCTCCACGTTGGTGATTCCGAAGTAAAAAGTCATGACCTGAAACACATAAGGTTATTCAGGATTTAAACCCAGTCTAGTCGTCGTCCCGGCTCGTACCATCCCCATGTGCCCCTCGTTCCCGCCTCCGTGCCCGCCGTGCGTGGTGTGGCTGTGGGGCGTGGTCATTGCGGGGTGGGCGTGGCCACTGTGGTTCATGTGGTCGTGGTTCATGTCTGAAACAATAAAGAAACAAACATCAGAGATCAGACTTTTTCTCCCGTCCTGCTGACACTCGAGGAACTGCGCCACACGAGGAGAACTAACTCTATAATAAATGAAACACCAGAGGATCAGACTCACACGAGGAGAAAACCTAACTCTTAATTACAATATGAACAGAGGATCTGACCCACACGAGAGAACCTAACCATCTACTAATTACATATGAAACACCAGAGGATCTGAGCTCACACAGGAGAACTAATTCTATAATTACATATGAAACACCAAGAGGATCTCGGACTCACACGAGGAGAACCTAACTCTATAATTACATATGATAACACCAGAGGATCAGAACCCACACGAGGAGAACTAATCATATAATTACATAATGAAACACAGACGGATCTGATCACAACGAGGAGAACCTAACTCTTATAATTACATATGAAACACCAGAGGATCAGACTCACACGAGGAGAACTAACTCTATAAGTTACATTAATCACCAGAGATCAGACCCACACGAGGAGAACCAACTCTATAATTACATATGAAACACTCTAGAGGATCAGACCCCACACGAGGAGAACCTAACTCTATAATATCTTCCTTACATATGAAACACCAAGGATCAGACCGCACACGAGGAGAAACTAACTCTATAATTACATATGAAACCCAGGGATCAGACTCACACGAGGAGAACCTAACTCTATAATTACATATGAAACCACCAGAGGATCAGACTCACAACGAGGAGAACTAACTCTATAAATTACATAGAAACACCCAGAGGATCAGACTCCACACGAGATGAACCTACTTTAGATTAACTATATGAATACAGCCAAGGATGCATGACCCACACGAGAGAACCTAACTCTATAATTACTAGTGAAACACAGAGGATCGACCCACCACGAGGAGAACTAACTCTATAATTACAATATGAACCATATGTATGATTCCACACGAGGAGAACACGAACCTAATAATACATATGAAACACCAGAGGATCAGACCCACACGAGGAAACCTAACTCTATAATTACATATGAAACACAGAGGATAAGACTCACACGAGGAGCTAACTAACTCTATATTACATATGAACACCAGAGGATCAGACCCACACGAGGAAACCTAACTCTAATAATACATTGAAACACCAGAGGATAGACTCACACGAGGAAAGAACTAACCTAATAATTACATAGAACACCAGAGGATCTGACTCCACTGAGGAGAACTAACTCTTAATTACATATGAAACACCAGAGATAGACCCACACGAGGAGAACTAACTCTATAATTACATATGAAACACCAGACTAGGTCTGACCACACGAGGAAGAACTAACTCTATAATTACATATGAACACCAGAGGATCTTGAACTCCACACGAAGGAGAACCTAACTCATAATTACATATGAAAACAATCCAGAGGATCTGACTCACACGAGGAGACTAACTCTATAATACATATGAAACACCCGAGGATAGACCCTACACGAGGAGAACCTAACTCTATAATACATATGAAACACCAGAGGATCTGACTCACACGAGGAGAAGCTACTCTAAATTCATATGAAACACCAGAGGATTGAACTCGACACGAGGAGAACTAATCTATAATTACATATGAAAAAGCAATGATCAGACCCACACGAGGAGAACCTAAACTCTATAATTACATATGAAACCCAGAGGGATCTGACTCACACGAGGAGAACCTAACTCTATAATTAATTATATGAAAACAACCAGAGGATCAGACTCAATCACGAGGAACCTAACTCTATAATTACATATGAAACACCAGAGGACTGACTCACACGAGAGAACCTAACTCATAAATTACATAGAAACACCAGAAGGATCAGACCCACACGAGGAGAACCAACTCTATAATTCAATATGAAACACCAGAGGATGAGATCAGCACGAGGAGAACTAACTTATAATAATATGAAACACAGCGGATAGACTCACACGAAGAGAACCTAACTCTATACATTACATATGAAACTACCAAGAGGATCTGACCACACGAGGAGATATCTAACTCTATAATACCTAGAAATCACCAAGATTCAAACCACACGAGGAGAACCTAACTCTATAATACATATAAACACCAGATGGATCAGACTCACAGAGGAGAACCTAACCTCTATAATTACATATGAAAACCAGAGATCAGACTCAACACAGGAGAACGCTAACTCATAATGTACATATGAAGACACAGAGATCAAGACCCCCCGAGGAGAACCTAACTCTATAATTAAGCTATGAAACTCAGAGTCTGACTCACACCGAGAGACCTACTCTATAATACATTGAAAACACAAGAGGAATCAGACTCACACGAGGAGAACCGTAACTCTAGTAATTACATATGAAACACAGAGGATCTTGACCACAGAGGAGAACCTAACTCTATAATTAATATGAAAACACCAGAGATCTGAACCCAACCGAGGAAGAACCTAACTCTAAATTACATATGAAACACCAGAGATCAGACTCATCACAGGAGAACCTAACTCTATAATTTCATATGAAAACACCAGAGATACAGACCCACACGAGGAGAACTAACTCTATACATTACAAATATGAAACACCAGAGGATAGACTCACACGAGGAAGAACCTAACTCTATTAATTCATATGAAACACCCAAAGTGATCTGACTCACACGAGGAGAACCTAACTCTTAATCTACATAATGAAACACCCAGAGGAATCAGCCCACACGAGGAGAACCTAACTCTATAATTACATATGAAACACAGCAGGATCAGACTCACACGAGGAGGAACCTAACTCTATAATTACATAATGAAACACAGAGGATCTGCCCAAACGAGAGAACTAACTCTAAATTACATATTGAACACGCAGAGGATTGAACCCACACGACAGGAGAACCTAACTCATAATTACATATGAAACACCAGAGGAAATCATAGACTCACACGAGGAGAACCTACTCTATAATTAATATGAAACCACCAGAGTGAAGACCCACACTGAGGAGAACCTAACTCTTATAATTACATATGAAACACCCAGAGGATTCTGACCACACGAGGAGACTAACCTATAACAATTACATATGAAACACAACAGAGGATCAACTCACACGAAGGAGAACCTAACTCTTAATTACATATGAAACCCAGAGGATCAGACTCACACACGAGGAAGGAACTAACTCTATATTACATATGAAACCCAGAGATCTGACCACACGAGAGAACTAATCTTATAAGTCATATCAAACCAAGGTATCAGACCAACACAGGAGAACCAACTCTATAAATTACATATGAACACAGAAGATCAGACTCACACGAGGAAACCTAACTCATAATTAATATGAAACACCAGAGGATCAGACCCACACGAGGAAACCTACTTATAATTACATATGAAACACCAAAGAGATCTGACTGCCCGAGGAGAACCTAACTCTATAATTACATATGACAACACCAGAGATCAGACTCAATGAGGAAGAACCTAACTCTATAATTACATATGAAACATCAGAGGATCTGACCCACACGAGAACCTAACTCTATAATTACATGAATGAAACACCCAGAGGATCCAGACTCACACGAGCAGAATCCTAACTCTATATTACATATGAAACACGCAGAAGGATCAAGACTCACACGAGGAGAACCTAACTCTCATATTACATATGAAACCATAGAGGATCAGACCCACACGAGGAGAACTAACTCTATAATTAAATATGAAACACCAGAGGATCTGGACTCATACGAGAAACGCTAACTCTTATAATTACATATGAAACAAACAGAGATAATTCAAGCTCACACGAGAGAACCTAACCTCTATAAATACATATGAAACACCAGAGGAATCAGACCACGACGAGGAGAATCCTATACTCTATAGAATTACATATGAAACACCAGAGGGATCAGACCCACGCGGAGAAACCTAACTCATAATTACATATGAAACACCAGAGATCAGACCCACACGAGGAGAACCTAAACCTATACATTACATATGAAACACCAGAGGAATCTGAACTCACACGAGGAGAACCTAACTCTATAATTACATATGAAACACCAGAGAGTCTGACTCACAGAGGAGAACTAACTCTAATAATTAATCATATGAAACCCAGAGGATCGACGCACCGAGAGAACTAACTCTATAATTACAATATGAACCAGAGGATCTGACTCCACACGAGGAGAACCTAACTCTATAATTACATATGAACACCAGAGGATCTGACTCACCGAGGGACTAACTCTATATTACATATGAACCACAGAGGATAGACCCACACGAGGAGAACGCTAACTCTATAAATTACATACTGAAACACCAAAGGATCAGACTCACAGGCGAGGAGAACCTAACTCTATAATTAATATGACACCAGAGGATCGACCCACACGAGGAGAACTAACTCTATAATTACATATGAAACACCAGAGGATCAGACCACACAGGAGAAACTAACTCTATAATTACATTGAAACACCAGAGGATCAGACTCACACGAGGGGGAGAACTACACTCTAAATTACATATGACAACAACCAAGACTGACTCACACTGTAGTAGAACCTCAACTCTATAATTACAATTGAAACACAAGAGGGATCTGACTCACACGAGGAGAACCTAACTCTATAATTACATATGACAAGCCCAGAGGATCTGACTACCACGAGGAGCACTAACTCTATTAATTACATATGAACACCAAGAGGGAATCCAGACCCACACGAGGAGAACCTAACTCTATACTTACATATGAAACACCAGCAGGATCAGACTACACGAGGAGAACCTAACTCTATAATTACATATGAAACACCAGACGATCAGAACTCCACACGAGAGAAACCTAACTCTATAATACATATGAAACACCCGAAGGAATCGAGACCCACGAGGAGAACCTAACTCATAATCTAATATGAAACACCAGAGGATCTGACTCACACGAGCAGAAGAAACTAGACTACTATAATTACATTGACACACCAAGGATCAGACCCACACTGAGAGAACCTAACTCTATACATTAATACTGAATATATACACCAGAGGATCTGATACACGAGGAGAACCTAACTCTAAATTACATACTGAAACACAGAGATCAGACTCATCACGAGGAGAACTAACTCTATAACATATGAAACACCAGAGGATCTGCTCACCGCGAGAACCTAACTCTACCCTAATTAACAATAGAAACACCAGAGATCGACTCACAACGAGGAGAACTAACTCTATATTACTATGAAAACCAGAGGATAGACCACCAGAGGAGAATAACTCTATAATTACATATGAACACCAGAGGATCAGGACTCACACGAGAGAACCTAACTCTATAATACATCTGAAACAGCAGAGGGAATCAAGACCCAAACGAGGAAACCTAACTCTATAATACAATATGAAACACCAGAGGACTCCAACACACACGAGGAAAGAACCTAACTCTTAATTAAACATATGAAACACAGAGGGATCTGACCCACAACGAGGAAACCTAACCATAATTAACATTGAAACACCAGAGGATCAAGACCACACGAGAGAACCTAACCTCTATAATTACATATGAAACCACTCAGAGACAGACCCACACGAGGAGAACACTCAATCTTATACATGTATCCTAATGCAACACCCTAGATGGATCTACCCACACGAGGAGCAACCTAAACTCTATACAATGTAACATATGAATACACCAAGGATCTGACTCACACGAGGAAGAACTAACTCATAATTACATATGAAACCCAGAGGATCTGACCACACGAGGAGAACCTAACTCTATAATTACATATGAAACACCAACGAGGATAGCCCACACGAGGAGCCACTAACTCCTATAATTACAATAGAAACACCAGAGATCAGACACCACACGAGGAAACCTACTCTATAATACATATGAAACACCCTAGAGGATCAGACTCACACGAGGAGAACCTACTCTATAATTAACATATGAAACAGCCAGAGGACTCAGACTCCACACGAGGAGAACCTAACTCTATAATCTACAATGAAACACCGAGGCATCTGACTCACACGAGGAGAACCTAATCTGAATAATTTACATATGAAATAGTCACAAGATCTGACCCACACGAGAGAACCTCAACCTATAATTACATATGAAACACGCAGAGATCTGACATCACAACTAGGAGAAGCCTAATCTATAATTACATATGAAACACCAGAGGATCTGACCCCACACGAGGAGAACCTAACTCTATAATTACATATGAAACACCAGAGGATCAGACCCACACGAGGAGAACCTAACTCTATAATTACATATGAAACACCAGAGGATCAGACTCACACGAGGAGAACCTAACTCTATAATTACATATGAAACACCAGAGATCTGACCCACACGAGGAGAACCTAACTCTATAATTACATATGAAACACCAGAGGATCGACCACACGAGGAGAACCTAACTCTATAATTACATATGAAACACCAGAGGATCTGACCCACACGAGGAGAACCTAACTCTATAATTACATATGAAACACCAGAGGATCTGACCCACACGAGGAGAACCTAACTCTATAATTACATATGAAACACCAGAGGATCAGACCCACACGAGGAGAACCTAACTCTATAATTACATATGAAACACCAGAGGATCGACCCACACGAGGGAAGAACCTAACTCTATAATTACATATGAAACACCAAGATCTGACCCACACGAGGAGAACCTAACTCTATAATTACATATGAAACACCAGAGGATCTGACTCACACGAGGAGAACCTAACTCTATAATTACATATGAAACACCAGAGGATCTGACCCACCGAGGAGAACCTAACTCTATATAATTACATATGAAACACCAGAGGATCTGACTCACACGAGGAGAACCTAACTCTATAATTACATATGAAACACCAGAGGATCTGACTCCACACGAGGGAGAACCTAACTCTATAATTACATATGAAACACCAGAGGATCTGACCCACACGAGGAGAACCTAACTCTATAATTACATATGAAACACCAGAGGATCAGACCCACACAGAGGGAGAACCTAACTCCTATAATTACATATGAAACCACCAGAGGATCAGACCCACACGAGGAGAACCTAACCTATAATTACATATGAAACACCAGAGGATCTGACCCACACGAGGAGAACCTAACTCTATAATTACATATGAAACACCAGAGATCGACCACACGAGGAGAACCTAACTCTATAATACATATGAAACACCAGAGGATCAACCACACGAGGAGAACCTAACTCTAAATTACATATGAAACACCAGAGGATCAGACCACACGAGGAGAACCTAACTCTATAATTACATATGAAACACCAGAGGATCAGACTCACACGAGGAGAACCTAACTCTATAATTACATATGAAACACCAGAGGATCAGACCCACACGAGGAGAACCTAACTCTATAATTACATATGAAACACCAGAGGATCGACCACACGAGGAGAACCTAACTCTATAATTACATATGAAACACCAGAGGATCTGACCCACACGAGGAGAACCTAACTCTATAAT
Source organism: Neogobius melanostomus (assembly GCA_007210695.1). NCBI lineage: Eukaryota > Metazoa > Chordata > Actinopteri > Gobiiformes > Gobiidae > Neogobius > Neogobius melanostomus. The sequence continues at coordinate 60,850 of VHKM01001100.1, forward strand.
TACATATGAAACACCAGAGGATCAGACTCACACGAGGAGAACCTAACTCTATAATTACATATGAAACACCAGAGGATCTGACTCACACGAGGAGAACCTAACTCTATAATTAACATATGAAACACCAGAGGATCTGACCACACGAGGAGAACCTAACTCTATAATTACATATGAAACACCAGAGGATCTGGACTCACACGAGGAGAACCTAACTCTATAATTAATATGAAACAGAGGATCAGACCCACGAGGAGAAACCTAACTCTATAATACATATAAACACAGAGGATCAGACCCACACGAGGAGAACCTAACTCTATAATTACATATGAAACACAGAGGATCTGACTCACACGAGGAGAAACCTAACTCTATAATTACATATGAAACACCAGGGATCTGACCACACGGAGAACCTAACTCTATAATTACATATGAAACACCAGAGGATCAGACCCACACGAGGAGAAACCTAACTCTATAATTACATATGAAACACCAGAGGATCAGACTCACACGAGGAGAACCTAACCTATAATTACATAGAAACACCAGAAGACCACAGAGAGAACCTAACTCTATAATTACATATGAAACACCAGAGGATCTGACCCACACGAGGAGAACCTAACTCTATAATTACATATGAAACACCAGAGGATCTGACCCACACGAGGAGAACCTAACTCTATAATTACATATGAAACACCAGAGGATCAGACCCACACGAGGAGAACCTAACTCTATAATTACATATGAAACACCAGAGGATCTGACTCACACGAGGAGAACTAAACTCTATAATTACATATGAAACACCAGAGGGATCTGACCCACAACGAGGAGAACCTAACTCTATAATTACATATGAAAACCAGAGGATCTGACCAACGAGAGAACCTAACTCTATAATTACATATGAAACACCAGAGATCGACCCACACGAGGAGAACCTAACTCTAATAATTACATATGAAACACCAGAGGATCAGACCCACACGAGGAGAACCTAACTCTATAATTACATATGAAACACCAGAGGATCAGACTCACACGAGGAGAACCTAACTCTATAATTACATATGAAACACCAGAGGATCAGACCCACACGAGGAGAACCTAACTCTATAATTACATATGAAACACCAGAGGATCTGACCCACACGAGGAGAACCTAACTCTATAATTACATATGAAACACCAGAGGATCTGACCCACACGAGGAGAACTAACTCTATAATACATATGAAACACAGAGGATCAGACCCACACGAGGAGAACCTAACTCTATATTACATATGAAACACCAGAGGATCTGACTCACACGAGGAGAACCTAACTCTATAATTACATATGAAACACCAGAGGATCTGACCCACACGAGAGAACCTAACTCTATAATTACATATGAAACACCAGAGGATCTGACTCACACGAGGAGAACCTAACTCTATAATTACATATGAAACACAGAGGTCGACCACACGACCCAAAAAAACACAGAGAGAAAGGAGAACCTAACTCTATAATTACATATGAAACACCAGAGGATCTGACTCACACGAGGAGAACCTAACTCTATAATTACATATGAAACACCAGAGATCAGACTCACACGAGGAGAACCTAACTCTATAAATTACATATGAAACACCAGAGGATCAGACCCACACGAGGAGAACCTAACTCTATAATTACATATGAAACACCAGAGGATCTGACCCACACGAGGAGAACCTAACTCTATAATTACATATGAAACACCAGAGGATCTGACCCACACGAGGAGAACCTACTCTATAATTACATATGAAACACCAGAGGATCGACCCACACGAGGAGAACCTAACTCTATAATTAATATAAAACCAGAGGATCTGACCACACGAGGAGAACTAACTCTACATTACATATGAAACACCAGAGGATCTGACTCAATGAGGAAACCTAACTCATAATTAATATAAACACCAGAGGATCTGACCCACACGAGAGAACCAAACTTATATTAATAGAAACACCAGAGAAGACCACACGAGGAAACCTAACTCTAAATACATATGAAAACCAGAGATCAGACCACACGAGAGAACCTAACTCATAATTAATATGAAACACCAGAGGATCAGACCCACAAGAGGAGAACCTAACTCTATAATACATATGAAACACCAGAGGATCAGCTCACACGAGAACCTACTCTATAATACACAGAGGAGGAGAACCTAACCATAATTACATATGAAACACCAGAGGACGACCACAGGAGAACCACTCTATATACAATGAACACAGAGATCGACTCACACGAGGAGAACCTAACTCTATAATTACATATGAAACACCAGAGGATCAGACCCACACGAGGAGAACCAAACTCATAATTACATATGAAAACACCAGAGACAACCCACACAGAGAACCTAACTCAAATTACATATGAAACACCAGACCGTGCTGGAAATGTATGACCCAAACAGAGACACTAAAATATCATCATACGGGTTAGGAGGTGTTCTTCTACAGCTGTGGGAGGAAGTTTGGAGACCGGTAGCTTATGCTTCGAGGTCGCTGTCTCCTACAGAACAACGTTATGCACAAGTGGAAAAAGAGGCCTTAGCGTCTACATGGGCGTGTGAGCGGTTCCGTGATTTCCTGATAGGCAAAGACTTCTGCCTGGAAACGGATCACAAGCCTCTTGTTTCATTACTGGGAGGACAAGCCCTGGATCTACTTCCACCAAGGATTCAGCGCTTCAGAATGAGGCTCATGCGTTACTCGTATAAGGTACAGTACGCACCAGGAAAATCGCTCTGGACAGCAGATGTCCCGCTCACCACTGAAGCAAAACCGACACAATCTGAAAAAGACTTAATGGAAAACACAGACATATATTTGACAGCATTATTGAAAATATGCCTGTTCATCATATATGCAAACACTCAAGGAACAGCTGAAACTGGACAGTGTGTGTGCTCGAGTCATGGACATGTACAGTCAAGGCTGATCACACAAAACAAGAACGACTACTGCGAAACTACTGACCGAGCCACACTCACTGTGAACGATGGCTTGCTGTTGAAAGATTCACGACTCATTATTCCGTCAACGCTGCGAAATGACGTGTTAACAAAACTACACGAAGGACACCAAGGCGTTGTAAAATGCAAAGCTCGTGCTCGCCAGACAGTATGGTGGCCTGGGCTCAGCCAACAAATAAGTGAAATGGAGTTAAAGTGTAGAACATGCATTCAAGAGAGACACAACCGAAATGAGCCACTTATGCAACAGAATGCCCTGACCGCCCGTGGCAAAGAGTGGGTACAGATCTGTTCGAGCTAGGAGGGAGAACTTACCTTCTTGCTGTGGATTATCGTTCCAGGTTTGTTGAGATTGCCCTACTAAACAAACCAAATCCAACGACATCATTACTCACCTTAAATCATGTTTTGCTCGTCATGGCATCCCGAGTCCTAATGTCAGACAATGGGCCTCAGTTTCCCGGACAGACTTTCACAGACTTTGCAGCTGCTTATGGATTCCAACACATCATGAGTAGCCCGAGGTTTCCGCAAAGTAACGGAGAAGCGGAACGTGCCGTTCAGACTGTGAAAAACTTATTGAAAAAAGCATCTGACCCATATTTAGCTCTCCTTGCCTACAGAGCTACTCCTCTCCAAAATGGATACAGCCCTGCTGAACTTCTCATGGGCCGACGCCTGCGGACAACTTTACCGACCCTTCCCTCGCAGCCGGCCCCAACACTGCCGAACAACGACACACTCGGTCAAAAGGAAAGGGAGAAGAGGATGTCAGACATATCCAACTACAACAAGCGTCATCAAAACCTTTGTGCAAGTTGTCACCAGGTGTGACACATGTGTGGGTGACTGATGCTAAAACAGCAGGCACTGTTATCCAAAGTCACACCGAGATCTTACACAGTAACACATGGGACAGTGAGACGCTTGCATTTGATTCCTTTGCATGATCAGTGTGATAAAAAGAGTGTGTCAGATGTACCATTTGAACATGTGACAAAAACACTGAATGAACCTCCAGTTACTCCTGTAAACACGGATGTTGTCAGGACTAGATCAGGAAGAGTTGTTGTTAAACCTAAAAGGCTAGATCTGTGAGGAAAAGTTACATAATACACAGACTGTTCTGTTGTATTCTGCTTTATGTTTTAAGAGGTAATCCAAGTGCAAAGTTTAATGTTACATGCTAAGTCCTAGGAAAGGAAAGTGTACTTAAAAACAAAAAGTAAAGTTAAATATGTACACTTACAAGTGTAAAACAAAAGAAGAGAAAAAAAAACAGCCTTTGTTTTTATAAAAGGGGATCTGTGGTGTATTCAATGTCACAGCATCATCTTGTACGTTTCTTTGGTCACGCACCTGACGTAGTGACGTAACATGCGCTGTTGATTCAGTCTGTTGAGTAAAGCCTCATGTTCACAGCAAAGTTCCCACGTATTATTTCATACAACTTAAGAACACGACACAGTGTACACACAGGTAACTTGTAATGTTATTGTTCCTGTCCCACTCACTGAAAAGCTGTATTTGTGGGCTTCACTCAGGAAGATGTGAAGCCAAAAGAGGAGAGGTCTTAAGGTTAAAGGTATCTCACCAGCACTGGCTCTAACTGAAAATAAACTGGAGAAAAGATTATGCTGTAACTAAATATATATGCAGCTCTTTATCTTAGCTTTTATTGCACTTTTGTGTATTTTGTCCACTGTTGTTTGATTCAACAATCAGCACATCTGAAGTGAATTTTGAAATAAAATGCCTAATGCCTCTGTTGTATTTATGTTCAGTTACTTGTAATAATTATTGCTTAATTTGCTGAAAATCCAATGTTAAAAGTAGGGCTGGGCGATACACCGAATTAATTTGATTAATTAATGCTTTTAAAACCTAATTCCTTGGACCTGTCGTGCTGTGGTTCCTACAAGAACAATATCTGAGTAACTGAAATAACAAAAGAACAGTTTTGTTCCATCACAGACGAGTCTCACATTAAGACACAAAGTTTCATCAAAGCAAGAATTTAAAAGAGCTGCACAATAATCTGCTTCACTCTGACATTTCACCGGACGATTCAAAACGAACTTTATTAAATAAGCAGAAAAACAATGTTTCCATTTGCTCTGATGTGTAAAAAAAAGGTTTGGCGGAAATATTTGTTTGATGGCGTTACCGTAGCGACGGCCAGAACTCCCCATTTCCCAAACACGACAAATGGAAACATTGTTTTTCTCATTGTTTATGCCACAAATATATCGTCTTCATTCTCCACAAACATCCCACAGCAGAGTCAACCTACACACAGTCAACCGGACTGGAGAGTTTCATTTGAAAGCTAAGACCGACAGAACTCATCTAAGACTGTTTTCTGTCTCTTTCAATCGTCGGTATTTTTATGCTTTTTTGGATCTCTGTGAATTTTAACTCAAGAACCCGGGTCTACATCATCCCTACAATCTCTACAATCTCCATCTCTACAATCTCTACAGTCGTTACAGTCGTAGCTCCTTCCTCTCCACAGTTCGAACAAGGACCGCACTGACCAGAGCTGTTACCAAGAAGCCTATGATGACCCTGGATGAACTGCAGAGAGCTACAGCTCAGGTGGGGGAAACTGTACACAGGACAACTATTAGTCGTACACTGCACAAATCTGGCCTTATGTCAGAGTGGCATTTTAAAAGAAAACCATAAGAAATACCGTTTTCTGTTTGCTAGAAGCCACCGTGTGGCCTCCATGTGGCTTCTTTATACTTCTCAATAACTTTATCTCAGACCCGTCTGGTGTGTTATTGGACTTCATGATGTTGTTTAGTGACCAATACACTCTGACCATAGCTCTGATGCCCTCACAGAACAGCTGGAATTATACTGAGAGTAGATTACACACAGGTGGCCTCTATTTAATGGTTAGGGCAAGGTGTGAACATTCTGCAGTCATTAGGAATGTTATAAAGGCAATTTAATGCACTCAGAAAATGCTGTATGAATACTTATGCACGCCCCACTTTTCACTTTCTGTTTTTGTAAAATAACAGAATCATGTATCATTTTGCTTTCACTTCACAGTTGTCTGTTACTTGTGTGTGAACTTTCAGTAAAAAATTCAAAATAAAATCTTTACGTTTATGGTGGTAAACATAACTGTGAATACTTTCCGGATGCTCTGTATAGGGAATAGTGTGGACATTCGGACACTGCCCTGGTGAATCCGTGTCCGTGTGTCCGGCGTCTCCGACTCAAACTGAACTTTTCCCGGTGATGTCGTCAGCATCCGTAACCGTGGAAACGCATCCAGACCCACAGCCGTAATGTGATTGGCCGTCGAGCCCCGGGGCTAAAGGAGCGCTGCAGCCAATCACAGCGCAGCGTCAAGACCGAGACGAGAAGGTCAAAGTCAGTAATGGTTTTATATTAGATTATTACACCGGGACGTCATCTGCAGACCCTCAGGGACGTCATCTGCAGACCCTCAGGGACGTCATCTGCAGACCCTCAGGGACGTCATCTGCAGACCCTCAGGGACGTCATCTGCAGACCCTCAGGGACGTCATCTGCAGACCCTCAGGGACGTCATCTGCAGACCCTCAGGGACGTCATCTGCAGACCCTCAGGGACGTCATCTGCAGACCCTCAGGGACGTCATCTGCAGACCCTCAGGGACGTCATCTGCAGACCCTCAGGGACGTCATCTGCAGACCCCAGGACGCACGCAACCCTCAGGGACGTCATCTGCAGACCCTCAGGGACGTCATCTGCAGACCCTCAGGGACGTCATCTGCAGACCCTACAGTTGGGCTTTACCCAAATCTAAAAGCTTCTTGAACAAAGTGTCAAAGCGACGGAAATGAGAACTAATTTCAGGCAGGTTAATGAGCCGATTACACATTTGGCCTGAGCCCGGGCCTGGTGTTAAGACATTTAGTTTATTGTGTTAGTGTGTCAGTGTTTGACATGATGGACAATGATAAAGATGATAAAGCAGGTTAACTGAGCCATAAAGATGTGACCTGACTTCTGAATGTCAGATCGTTATCAGAATAATTTGCTTTATGAGTCCAGGGTTCGATCCTGACGCTCTGGGACAAACCTGAGGACAACGCTGGGACACTTCCTCAACACGTCACACAGTCTGAACAAGAGTGAAAACCCTTCAGTTCTCCAGAGAATATGAACAAGAACTTTTATTCCTTTTAAATCATAAAGACAAATGCACCAGAATGACCCTGATCTAAAGTTTACTCAGCTCTTAAACCGTGAAGCTCTGAGTCTTTGTGGTCGTTGTGGATCGGCTTCTTTATTTCCTCGATGGTAAAACTGACCATTCTTCTCAGTTCCTGGTCTGTCTTCATGAACTGCAGGTGTGAGATCTCCCCACAGTGGTTCAATGATCTCGAGGTCAGACTGAGATGAACTAACGGGACCTTCACTTTGTTCTGCTGGAGCCACTGAGAGGTCCACCTTGTGTTTTGCAGCACATTATTAAAGAACACTGGAGGAAAAGAAGCTGCACATGGGACACACTCGGACGTTCCAACATGACAATGATCCAAAACACAAGGTGGACCTCTCAGTGGCTCCAGCAGAACAAGGTGAAGGTCCCGTTAGTTCATCTCAGTCTGACCTCAGGATCATTGAGGGGAGATCTCACACCTGCAGTTCATGAAGAATGAGCCGCTTTACCATGAGATTATAAACAGAACCTTCTCTACAACGACACAAACACTCAGAGCTTCACAGGATTAAGAGCTGAGTAAACTTTAGATCAGGGTCATTCTGGTACATTTGTCTTTATGATTTAAAGGAATAAGTTCAGTGTTTGACCACAAATGGCTTCACGGTAACTATGAGTTATTGTTCATATTTTCTGAAAAATACTGCAAATCCTCTAATATAGGCCGGGGCCTTTATTTACTCCAGCACATGGAGGACCAGGCCTTTATTGGAACCAGGCCAACATTAGAGACAGCTTTTATTTCTATTTGAGCAAAACAGACGACCAGTAGAATGAAGAAAAACGAGATTTGTCCATTTGAACCTAAAATATGAGGTTCATTTATTATTAACATTTCAAACACTCTCCCAGCGGCTGGAACATTGACGCTTTTTATTATTTAGGAACAACAGGAAGTGTTTCGCTGCTGTTAGCGGAACATTGACATCAATGTCACTGCAGGTTTCTCTTTCTTTTTTTTTACCGCGGATTTGGGATTGTTTGTTGTTATCTGGTGTAAAGGCGAGTTTAGACGGAGCGTTTGTTTGTGATCGATCATGAGACAGACCCGAGAGAAGACGATGGGAGGAGTTATTTTGAGACGTGGGACTGACCTGCACACGGAGCCGCTGGATGAGCTTTGAGGACGCGAAGGTGACTTTATTAAAACCCTGGAGGGTCACACAACATTTGTTGCTTGCCCTGTTTATAGTCACAGAAGGTTTGAAAAGAGGCTAAATCTGTGTCAAAGTTACGCTTGGATCAGCTCCACAGCAGCGTTCCCTCGGCCTGGGTTCCAGTTCGTTTACTTCCTGCACGTGAGTTATCGTTTACATGAGTATGAGACAAATTCCGAACATTGGAAATATTCTACCGCTATAGTTTCTAATAACAGCCCCGGGCTGTTTTAGAGACCGGCTTTTATTTGCCTCCACCAGCTACAAGCCACTGTTAGAGACCCGGCCGCTAATGGAACACAGTATTAGAGGATTTACGGTAATCAAACTCTAAAGTTCTGCCAGACTGTGTGACGTGTTGAGGAAGTGTCCCAGCGTTTTCCTCAGGTTTGTCCCAGAGCGTCAGGATCGAACCCTGGACTCATAAAGCAAATTATTCTGATAATGATCTGACATTCAGAGTCAAAAGTCAGGTCACGTCTTTATGGTCAGTTAACCTGCTTTATCATTGTCCATCATGTCAAACACACAATAAACTAAAGGTCTAAACACACACGTGTTTCATCAGGGAATAAAATGATTAAAATAAAAATGTCACACAGTTCGACTGTTCGCAGGACAAGTATAGTTTAAGTATATTTACAAATATAAATATATGTATCACCAAATGTTGGTTTGAATAAAACCGAAAAGCTGTAAATTCATTGAGAAGTTTTTAAATGAATTAATTACTTTCCAAAAATGTAAAAATCTATGTTGTTTGTTTTCGTCATATGGTTCATTTGAGATTTTTAAACAATGTTTCAGGCACAATTGAAGAACTTATTTCAAATATAAACGTAATTACAAAGTTTGAACATTTGATCTTTTATTTTAATTGAAAGAATAAAGAAATCGGGTCCAGGATTTTATAAAGTTTTCAGAAGCAAAATCACAAAAATAAAACATTTTTTTACACATGGCATAATTTTCTAAATGTGACGCATAAAATAAACTAAAATGTGTTTCATTTGTAAAAGTAAAAGAAAATCACAATATTTCAAAGATTAAAGATCAAATCTGATGCATTAAGTGATTTTTACTGTATAATCCGGCCGTCGAACCACAGGACAATATTTAGTGACTGACAGAATGATGAGCTTAAAAACATGATTTAAACAAATATCAAGCACATATCTGAGTTTGCACAGATTTATAGGTTTGATCTGATGGTCCTGTTGCTCGGGGGCTGCTCCCCTCTGGCAGCAGGTCCAGACACAGGAAAGAAAAAAGAAAAGCCCCGAATCCCTTTTAACACACATCATTAAGACTAATCTGGTTATCATGAGCATCAATCAGTCTGTGATTATTGTACCTTTCATGAATAAATGTGGAGTATGTTATGTATCATTCAAACACTTTGATACAGAGTAATGTTATATAGGCTTTAATGATGATGGTGAATAACAGTAATACCAACATGGTAATAAAATAGGTATAGGAAACAAAATTATACACTTGTTATAAAGTGTAACATACTGTGAATGTTGACTTAATATAATACATTGTTGCGTCTGTAAATATGTAATTAACTTAATTGTTAATTGTTTTGTAAGATAATAAGAACTAAACAGTGTTATTGTTGCAACCACATTATTATTTAAGTTTATGAACAGGGGTGGGAGTCAATAAGCCTGTCTTCTTCCCACTCCTTTTCGAGCTTGAATGTAATTATTTATTTTTCTTTTGTTGTATTTTTCTGGCTTTCGTGCCTGTGTTGTGTGGCTCGAAATAAAAAAAATCAATCAATCAAAAATCAATCAGAAATAACTGATGTTTCTAAAGAAAAGAGACTTTGTGAGACTCGCTGCCTCGTCATTTACTTCTACTTTATACATTCAGCTTCTGCCTCATGAACCTCCCCGAGGAGTTCCTTTGAGCCTCAACTAGTTTCACCTTTATTCCTCTCTGAGCGAAAAGCAGAGGTTTGTAGAGGTTTGTAGAGGTTTGTAGAGGTTTGTAGTGGTGGCGCTGCAGGATGAGTAAATCTGAGTTAATCTGAGTAAATCTGATCAGCTTTATTTGATCACGTCTCTTCAGGAGTCAGAGCCTCGTCTCCATGATCTGATCAGCTTTATTTGATTAACCTCTTAACCTCCGCCTGAACCGAGTTTGGCTTTACCCAAATCTAAAAGCTTCTTGAAGAAAACAGTGACACAAACGTGAGAAAGATATCGATGAAAAACAGACAAATGTGACTAAAAAAAGCAATGCACGTGCAGATGTGCAGATGTGCTGACAGAGGTTTGTTCTCTCACACACAGCTGTAAAAGGAGGATAATCTGACACTGATAAAGCTCCAGGTCAAAGCGACTCGATGGTTTAACGACTTCAGGTTAAAGTCAAACTACTTTTCACAAGAACAAAAGGCTCAGGGTCAAAGTTAAGGCCGCAAACACCACCTCATCTGAAAACTTCATCTGAAAACTTCATCTGAAAACTTCCTCTGAGTCCAGCTCTGGAGCCGTTCCCCAAACTCACACATTCTGGTCCAGGTTTGGCTTATAATGATAATAATAATAATAATAATAATAATAATAATTAAAAAAATAAAATAAAATAATAAAATAATATAATAATAATAATAATGAAAATAATAATAATAATAATAATAATAATAATTAAAAAAATAAAATAAAATAATAAAAATAATATAATAATAATAATAATGAAAATAATAATAATAATAATAATAATAATAATAATAATGAAAATAATAATAATAAAATAATAATAATAAAAATAATAATAATAAAAATAATAATAATAATAATAAAAATAATAATAATGATCTCTTGGTTATATCTGGGACCTGGTCTGGACCTGCCTGGGTTTATTGACTTCACTCATATTTCCTTGAGTAAAGTCGGCTTGACTTTTCTCCTCCGTCTTTAACCGAACACATCGTCTCCAGTTTTACAAAAATGTGCTGGAAAAGCAACAATAACACAATAAAAGAGCGACAAAAGTCAGATAAAAAATGTGTAAACGAAATGCGATAAAAAGTGACAAAATAAACCTCTGATCAGTGTTGCTTTTCCAGCTCATTTCAGTCGTGTTTTTATTGCTTTGTTTTATTGCGTTTTACCCAAATCTAAAGCTTCTCGACTGGAGAGTTCACAGCCGGGCCTCATTTGAAAGCTAAGACCTACAAAACAAAGAGTTTTCCTCGCGCTGTTGTGACTTTCTGCTGCCGTTTCCTCCGCACTCGTGTCTTGTTTTGTCTCGTTATTTTGTGGCTTTGTTCCAGAAGCTTTTAGATTTGGGTAAAGCTGAACGTGTTACTTATTACTACGACTAGACTGGCCTCTTTGCCGAGTTAGTTTCAACCACAGAAACATATCTCTAACTAGGGATGCACCGATATCCGATACTGAAACAAAGACGATATCGGGGATCGGCTACAAATATCCGATACTGAACCGATACCAGTTTTGGCTCTCACTGTTTACACCTAAGTCTAAGTGAATATGAGCTGTGTGTCATTGAGGATACTGTATGAGAAAAGTCCAGTGATCCATAATCAATAGATATAATTGAAAGAGTCAATTCATTTTCTCAGAGAAAGACACTTTAAGAAAGTCTCTTGTTATCGGTAAATATTGTTTTAAATCCAACACCATGAAACTCAATTCCCTGTTACAGATATATAGAGCTGTAAATAACCAGCTCTCTAGTAACATACAATTAATGTTTGGTAAAAGAAGATACGATCTAAGGGGAACTCATGATCTGAAAGTACAAAGTATTCATTCCACCCTAAAAAGTCATTGTATTACACGGAGAGTAAATCTGTGGAATAATGTAGATGAAGACTTAAAGGTGCAGCTAGTCTACAGTAATTTAAAAGACAGTATAAGAGAAGTGTGTTTGAGAAGTATGAAGACATGTGACCTTGTCTCTCAGTCACTCTCCTTAAGTAATCTGTATTACTATGAACCTGTGAAATACCACATCGTTACTTATATAATCAACTGTCACCAACTCTATCAACCAAGTCTATTTGATCTGTATTAAAGGAACTTGAGATCAATTACAAGCATTAGAAATGCTGTTATGGCTTCCACTGGTCATTACAAATAAAACAGAATTAGGGCAGGCGAGATGTGGAGCTGTTGTAGGGTCCCCTCTCAACAGGCTCATAAATATGTCTTTTTAAAGCACCACTCAGTATAGGATTATAAAGCTGGTACCGCCCTCTACCAGCTTGCCACATAATACCCTGGCTTTATAACACACTTCACAAATAAGGAAAACAATCAGAAACCACTGACAGAACAATCTTAACAACATTATTACAGTGGAAGCAGGTCTGAGAGAAATGACAAACATGATACATTTGAAGATGATATTATTGTCATTGTTACTATGGTGATGATAATATATGTATAATAAATATGTGCGCGAGTAATGTATGTGTATATATATGTTTACATATGTCTGTATGTGTGTGGGTATCTATAACACTATGACTATTTAAACAATACGTAAATCAATAGAATAGTGACTGGAATGGTAATATAAGCAATGATAAAAAATAAGAGAAAACTATAAAACTAAGTAAATACACTCAGAAATAACACACTTTTATATTTGTATTGTATTTTGAAATTGGGGTTGGCACTTATAAGCTTTCTTGCTTCGGCCTACTCCTTTTGAGTTATTTATTTTTCTTGTTTTTTTGTGATAATGTAAATGAAATGATGTAAATATTGTAAATAATAACGCACTGTAAATAATAGCTCAAATAAATAAATAAATAAAAATAAATACATTCAACCATTCACACGTTACAGCCGTCAGTCCACATAACATCATGCTGAAATTACTACAAAATCACTACAATTACACATGTGTTCATTACACATGTGTGTAATTACACGTGTGTAATTACTGACCAGGTTTCCTGCTGGCGTGTGACTTGTATGTTTGTGAGCATGTAGCATGTTTAAACAGCTGTTGCTCAGTCATGGAAACATGTAAAGAGATAAACTTTAGTCTGTGTCATGTTTACTGAACATATTTACAGGAACAATCTTCACAAATGTTCTAGATTATGAACGTTTGCATTTATAGGCCCAAAGTGTCAGGGGCTCTACAGTGTAGTGAGTGAGCCTCTACATATTGTAGACTGTAGTTTATATAACCTCACTACAGAACAAGTGTAGTGAGTGATCCTCTACATATTGTAGACTGTAGTTTATATAACCTCACTACAGAACAAGTGTAGTGAGTGAGCCTCTACATATTGTAGACTGTAGTTTATGAGGATATAACCTCACTACAGAACAAGTGTAGTGAGTGAGCCTCTACATATTGTAGACTGTAGTTTATATAACCTCACTACAGAACAAGTGTAGTGAGTGATCCTCTACATATTGTAGACTGTAGTTTATATAACCTCACTACAGAACAAGTGTAGTGAGTGATCCTCTACATATTGTAGACTGTAGTTTATATAACCTCACTACAGTAGGATCTGATAAAGAGTCTTTGACTTACAGCTTCACAGAGATGGTCTCAGAAAAGCTCAACATGTTCCTCTAATGTTCCTCTAGTCTCTACAGGATTTACCACGTAGTCACATCAGGCAGAACTATGTGTCTCAAAGGACTTTCTGTTTAACATGTTATTAAAGCTGGGACATAAACACAGCATAAAGAGCATAAAGAGCATAAAGAGTATAAAGCATAAAGAGCATAAAGAGTATAAAGCGCCTAAAGAGCATAAAGAGAACGAAGAGCATAAAGAGCCTAAAGCAGATCAGAGGGTCAGACTGATCTAATCACTGTTTCTCTTCAAACCGTCACCACAGGGGTTAGGGAGGGCATCCGGAGGAAAGAGTCAGAGCAGAGAGAGTAAAGTATGAAGGCTGGGAGGGCATCCGGAGCTATAGGTATACAAGTATAAGAGCGTAAAGAGCGTAAAGAGCATAAAGAGCATAAAGAGCGTAAAGAGGTGTATAAGAGCGTAAAGCAGAGGTCACTGACTGCCTGGACGCCGCACTGACCTGCCGCTGCTGCGCGTGCTTCTCTCCGGGTTCTCGGTAGTTTCCCGCGGGTGTCTCGTGCTCCTGCGCTGGCTCGTCGGTGTCCGGTCGCGGGTTCGAGTCTCCGGTGCCAAACCCCGCGGTGAAGCTGACGGTGAAGCTCACGGAAACTGCTCTGAGTCTGGAACAAGAGCGGCTTTGATCCCGGAGTTTGCACTTCCACGTCCCGGCGTGCGTGCGTGCGTCTGACGTCAGCGCGTCAGGGGCGGGGGAACACTTCCGTGAACTTAGCCACTCATCGTGCTCAAATTTAAATACACAATACATCAATCGTTTGTGCTGTAAAGATTTACAAACGAGTGACATGTTTTTATTTAAATGTGAGTTTGATGAGGGGCTATGTTCACGGAAGTCAGGGGACACGTAGTCAGGTGACGTGCGCGTGTGCTCGTAACCCTGTAGAGCGCGCGGCCGACCTGAGTGAAGCTGGCCCCGAATTCTTTCATCAAAGCAGCAACAGAAACGACACGAAAATAAAGAGTGACAACAAAACAAACACAACAACAACAAACGCAAAACACAACACGTGTCCAGAGCACGTGAGAAAAACAAAATTACACAAAGGCAAAAAACGCAATGATCGTATTTCCTCTGAAGCGCGAGGCCGACCTGAGTGAAGCTGGCCCCCCTTTAATCTCTTAATCCCCGCCTTAACAGAGCACATTTTCTCCAGTTCGGTTTTACCCAAATCTAAAAGCTTCACAGCCAGAGTGACGCCTCATTTGAAAGCTAAGATCTACAAAACTGGTCTACTCTTTAATTCTACTTGAGTATAATTATAATACTCGAGTAAAAGTACATCTTTAAGCTTAATTTTGATTAAGAAAAAAAATACAGTTCGTTTCCTTAGTATTTACTTTTTCTGAATTTTCTTTGTAAATGTCTCGGTTTTCCTCAAGTTTTTATGTTTCTCCAAGTACTTTTTTACTTTTACTCGAGTACTGGTTTATTAATACAGTACAGTAGTAAATGGTTTGGCGACTCTACCCCCTCTGCTGGTCACTCAGGAGCGTGACAGACTGTGATCTTTACAAGTATATGTTAATATCCCTAATCTGAATTAATCTTCTTAAATACAGTAACAGGAGCAGATGAGGGGCCAACTTCACAGAGCTTTAGGGGCCAACTTCACAGAGCTTTACTTTATAAACACGTCAGCGTTGGATTAAATAAAGTTCATTTACAGGAAACAGAGAAACCAGTTTAACAGGAAACAGGAAACGGAACGAGCCGAAAGTGACGCCAGTGCGGGGGAGTGGCTTCAGACTGGGGGCGTGGCTTCAGTCTGAAGGCTCTCGCTCGTCCAGGAATTACTGATGTCATAATAAAAGACACTTTTCCATTTTCAAACAATAAAGCTTTATTGTTCAGTGATTGGAAGATCATTAAAAAAACACTCATTAAACTCCGTTTCCACGACGACGGCGGAGATCGTCCGACGCTCGTCATCACCCAAACTCCGCCTCCCAACTCGCTCTAAAACTTTACGTGTGGCTACGTCTGTACCGGGCTCTGCAGAGGAACCGTTTCAGAAAAGTCCATATGTTTCTACAGTTCAGCTTTACCCAAATCTAAAGCTTCTGGACTGGAGTTTACAGGCCTCATTTGAAAGCTAAGGACGACAGAAATCATCAGAGCGTCTTCAACGTTTTAGTATTGTCTTTATCATAGTTTAAATGTAAACTTCTTACAGAGAAACATCTGGAGGACTTTTCTGAAACGGGAGGAGAAACATCTGCAGGTCTAAACTCTGAAATGTGTCGACTGTAAAATACTGGAATCTTTCAGTGCTCGTCTGGACCGGGGTGTTTGGCGACAGAAGTTCATAAATAAAGTTTGTTCCGGCGCCGCCTCTTCCTTCTTCTCTTTTTATCATATAGTCTTTGTCACAGTTCAGCAGATCTCAGTGTCCAATCAGACGGCAGCAGCTCACTCCTGATTGGTCAGTGCTTGTTTTTAAATCACAGCTCCGCCCCTTCAGACTGCGCCGCAGTTCACAACATCCAGTGCAAGAAAGAATAGGAAAAATAAATAGGAAATGTGCAACAAAATAAACCTAATAAAACATAAAATGGTGAAAATGTAATTAATATATATATATTTTTTTGAGAAAAAAATTAAAATGTAAAAAGCAAACAGAAGATTTGTTTATAATTTGAAATAAATAAATAAAGGTAAAATGTAAAAAAATAAAAGGAAAAAGTACGGAAAAAACTGGGGAAAACATTGGAAAAATGTTTAAAAGGAAAATTGAAAAAAATTGGGAGAAATGGGACAAAGTTCCACAGATATTGACATGTTCATTTGTGTCTTTATCACCCAGAGGGGGAGGGGCCTGTGAGAGGGGGAGGGGCCTGTGAGAGGGGGAGGAGCTGCATCAGCGTTTCGTTTTAGCACCAAAACAAAAAAAGACACAAATAAATATTTAATAAAACAGTTCTGTCTTCGAGGGCGTGGCCTCCGAGGGCGTGGCCTCCGAGGGCCTCTCAGGGCGTGGCCTCCGAGGGTCTCAGAGGGCGTGGTCTCAGAGAGCGTGGTCTCAGAGGGCGCGGCCTGTGAGGGCCTCTCAGGGCGTGGTCAGGTCAGACGTCCAGCACCTCCTCTGCCGTCCCCCACAGCGCAGACGGTACCGCCCCGTCCTCCAGCTGATGGTCGGGTCCCAAAGCGCCGACAGGAAGATCTGCACCGCCATCGACTCACGGATAAACCAGGCCACGGCGAAGTCCAGCTTCGAGAAGCTCGGAGCACCGCCCTGTGGACAGAGCGAGAACTACACTTAGATATACAGAGCGCCGCCCTGTGGACAGAGCGAGAACTACACTTAGATATACAGAGCGCCGCCCTGTGGACAGAGCGAGAACTACACTTAGATATACAGAGCGCCGCCCTGTGGACAGAGCGAGAACTACACTTAGATATACAGAGCGCCGCCCTGTGGACAGAGCGAGAACTACACTTAGATATACAGAGCGCCGCCCTGTGGACAGAGCGAGAACTACACTTAGATATACAGAGCGCCGCCCTGTGGACAGAGCGAGAACTACACTTAGATATAAGAGCGCCGCCTGTGGAGAGAGCGAGAACTACACTTAGATATAAGGAGCACCGCCTGTGGAGAGAGCGGGAATTACACTTAGATATATGGAGCGCCGCCCTGTGGACAGAGCGAGAACTACACTTAGATATATGGAGCGCCGCCCTGTGGAGAGAGCGAGAACTACACTTAGATATACAGAGCGCCGCCCTGTGGAGAGAGCGAGAACTACACTTAGATATAAGGAGCACCGCCTGTGGAGAGAGCGGGAATTACACTTAGATATATGGAGCACCGCCCTGTGGAGAGAGCGGGAATTACACTTAAATATACAGACGGCGCCCTGTGGAGAGAGCGGGAACTACACTTAGATATACAGAGCGCCGCCCGAGGACACAGCGGGAACTACACTTAGATATACAGAGCACCGCCCTGTGGACAGAGCGAGAACTACACTTAGATATACAGAGCGCCGCCCTGTGGACAGAGCAGGAATTACCCACAAATATACAGAGCGCCGCCCTGTGGACAGAGCGGGAACTACACTTAGATATACAGAGCGCCTACACATAGGCCTATGTGTAGTGTGCCTTTTCTATCGTGTACTTCCCCGACATAATGTAATGTGACTTGTATGTGTATTGTTTTTACAGTATGTTTTTATGGGAAGCGCTTTGTGACCCTGGTCTGTGAAAGGCGCTTTATAAATAAACTTTACTTTATTACAGACCAGTTATGGATTTATTATAGATTTGTGCATTAGAGACGCTGGAATAGTATTAGTACCTGGACTCCTGTGAGCTGGATGTAGTCTGAGATGAACCAGGCCAAACAGTGACACATGAAGAAAACCATCATGTCCACCTGTAACAGACAATAGAAGCAGCTGAGCGTCAGGTCGTTATTAACACAGTAAAGTTACAATAGAAGCAGAAGCAAGATGATTTAGAGACAGCATTTAAATATCTGACATTCAGATGTTGAATGTTTACCTCCTTATATTATAATAAATAGTTAACATTTTACAAAAGGGCCAGAGCTGTGTGGGTTGAATGATTTTAGGGGTCTCAAAGGTTTGGGAACCTCTGATTGATGCTAACATTAATGTTAGCGCTGATGCTACATGAGAAACAGAACATCTGAGACACTTCTGCTCCTGAAGATACTCTGTCCTGATGTATTTCTGTTGAACTCTCACTGAAGCTAACGCTGCGTTCATGTTAGCGCTGATGCTACATGAGAAACAGAACATCTGAGACACTTCTGCTCCTGAAGATACTCTGTCCTGATGTATTTCTGTTGAACTCTCACTGAAGCTAACGCTGCGTTCATGTTAGCGCTGATGCTACATGAGAAACAGAACGTCTGAGACACTTCTGCTCCTGAAGATACTTTGTCCTGATGTATTTCTGTTGAACTCTCATTAAAGCTAACGCTGTGTTCATGTTAGCGCTGATGCTACATGAGAAACAGAACATCTGAGACACTTCTGCTCCTGAAGATACTCTGTCCTGATGTATTTCTGTTGAACTCTCACTGAAGCTAACGCTGCGTTCATGTTAGCGCTGATGCTACATGAGAAACAGAACGTCTGAGACACTTCTGCTCCTGAAGATACTTTGTCCTGATGTATTTCTGTTGAACTCTCATTAAAGCTAACGCTGTGTTCATGTTAGCGCTGATGCTACATGAGAAACAGAACGTCTGAGACACTTCTGCTCCTGAAGATACTTTGTCCTGATGTATTTCTGTTGAACTCTCATTAAAGCTAACGCTGCGTTCATGTTAGCGCTGATGCTACATGAGAAACAGAACGTCTGAGACACTTCTGCTCCTGAAGATACTTTGTCCTGATGTATTTCTGTTGAACTCTCATTAAAGCTAACGCTGTGTTCATGTTAGCGCTGATGCTACATGAGAAACAGAACGTCTGAGACACTTCTGCTCCTGAAGATACTTTGTCCTGATGTATTTCTGTTGAACTCTCATTAAAGCTAACGCTGCGTCATGTTAGCGCTGATGCTACATGAGAAACAGAACGTCTGAGACACTTCTGCTCCTGAAGATACTTTGTCCTGATGTATTTCTGTTGAACTCTCATTAAAGCTAACGCTGCGTTCATGTGGAGCTGGTTTTCCTGAGACGTGATGTCTTTGTCCCCTGTCGGTTTGCATCATGAGCTTCTTATTTTGAAAGTGGGGATAAAATAAAGTCTTTCATAACTGATCAGCACTTAGCTCAGCTCCATATACAAGAACAGATCAGCTGATTTCCAGATCGTTTAGAGCCGAGTTTCCCAGGTGTTTTTTCCTCAGTGTAGTGAGCGTTCATGAGCAATTCCCCAGTTCCAGAGGAGCACCTGAACGCAGCATAAGAATCAGAGTTCGTACAGATGTCCTTTTAAGGTTTTCCATGACTCTCCGTGACCCTTAACTAGGGCTGTCACGGTTTTCAATTTTTTGAGTCACGATTATTGTGAGAGAAAATATTGCGATTTTACGATTATTCACGATTATCGACCGAATGAAAGGAAATAACTGATATTTTTAGTTTTTGTATTTTTAAAAAGCTTTTAATACTAGAACTTGTAAACATTCACTGTTTCTAAAAATGAAAAATGCTTTAAGATTGTTTTGCATTAAAATAAATAGGCCTAGATTGAATAATACAAACAATGTCAACTTTACTTCTTTATAATGACCATAATTATTTGACTATATATTATTAGGCCACAGTCTAGGCTGGGTTTCCTGTTCTCTAAAGTTCTGCTGTTGCTTCATTATTTGTCAGATGTTTTGATGAACAGAGAATGAAACGTGTTTACAAAATGACTAAGGAGACTGTTTTGAACAGCTGATTTCCACATGTGCGCGGTTTCACTTTCCTTTCTGTTACGCTGAAGCAGAGCGGAGCGCGTTAGCTTTTTCTTTACATCCTGAGCCAGTTGTGGCTATTTCCCAACATCTGGACAATGTGTTTGGTAATTCTGCAGTTCGTTACCTTGACCTGGACATTTACAGTGAAGGATTATCTCCAAGATGTTGTTTATATTCCACGTAGCCGATATCAGGGTTTGCATAACGGATGTTCCATCGACAACAACAACGCCTTGGTCATGTTTTGAATCCTTCAGTCGTTTTTGGGTGGATACAACACTGGAGGAGAGCGTCCTTCTGCCTCGCTCAACTACCGCTGAGTTTATGCTGTTTATGGCGCAGCAGCGGCTCGTGCGTCAGCGTGAAAAATGTCTGCGGTAAACCGTGGCTTCTGAAATTCTTACGGAAAAGCTACCGTGTCCTTTTATAATCGTGGTAATCGTAAAACCGGTTAATCTTGACATCCCTACCCTTAACAAAATGCCCCAGTGCCACATGCATTATTAAAGGTAGGTATATTTATCAGCGCTGAATTTTCAGTTTGGACCAGAGAGACAGAGGTGCTGTAGTTAACCCTCACTACAGAACCTCTGTGCTCGTCTGCGGGTTCAGTTTAGTTCTTCATCTTTGACTTTAGTTAGTGTAGAAGTAGAGCGGCACTTTAAGGTGAGTGTGAATCCACTTTAGGTCGGTCTAAACGCTCCGAGTGCGGCTGAAACAGGAGTCTCTGTGGTTCGGAGCAGGTGTGCGGTGAAGGCGGCCGACCTCGGGCTGAACTACTCTCGCTTTGACGCCTCTGTTTTGCTGAAGAAAGAATCTGCGCTAAATGAGGACGTTTGGATTACTGCTCTGACGAGGCAAAATGGATCAACTTTAAATCATCAGGTAAGTCTTTCCCTTCCTGTTGCAGTGACACTTTCCTCTGCATGAGCCGATTAAAGGTCATTTCTCCTCACGTATATCAGCCTCACTGTGTTTGACCACGAGTGACCACAGTAACAGGTCGATGCCGTCGTCATGGGAACAAGTTCATGAACTGCTGGACTGAACTTTGAGTAAATACAGATGGAACTAGAGCAGACTCAGGCCGACCTACAAGGCTCCAACAGGTGAGAAAACCACCAGAAACTTTGGATTAGGACAGCAGCTGTACCATCAGCTGTAGTCGTAGTAGCGGTAGCGGTAGCAGTAGCAGCAGCAGTAGTACCTGAAGACGTAGTGCAAGGCCCAAACCGATGATGAGGCTGGTGTAGTAGTAGTAGCAGTAGTAGTAGTAGTAGCAGTAGCAGTAGTAGTAGTAGTAGTAGTAGCAGTAGTAGTAGTAGTAGCAGTAGCAGTAGTAGTAGTAGTACCTGAAGACGTAGTGCGCGGCCCAGCCGATGATGAGGCTGGCGAGGAAACACTCTGAGACCGGCTCCAGGACGGTCCCCGGGAGCATGTTTATCCTCAGCTTCGTCCATCTGACACAAAACACAACCATTACACAACCTTAACATAACTCTAACACAACTATTACATAAAACACAACCATTACACAACCTTAACATAACTCTAACACAACTATTACATAAAACACAACCATTACACAACCTTAACATAACTCTAACACAACTATTACATAAAACACAACCATTACACAACCTTAACATAACTCTAACACAACTATTACATAAAACACAACCATTACACAACCTTAACATAACTCTAACACAACTATTACATAAAACAACCATTACACAACCTTAACATAACTCTAACACAACTATTACATAACTCCAACACAACTATTACATAATACAACTAAAAACACAACTTTTATTATTGTTTGCTTTAATTTGAAAAGTCTGGGAGTTTATTTAACACTCATCCGTCAGGTCTCAGTGAAGGACCAATCACAGCGCAAGGCGAGGGTCACCTGATCATCCTGGACTGGAACTGGGCGATGGAGTACGAGCCGGAGTTCTGCATCGCCACCTGCGTCGCCATGGAGAACCTCCACCCCCTAAAACAGGTACAACAGCAACATTATCCAACGGCAGTAACTTTGGGGAGAGTTTCAGTCGGTCACTGAAGTTCACGGTTTTAGTCCATTCTTTTCAGAAGTCGACCCAAATATCTGCAGACTTTAGTCACAGTCTCATGAACTACTTTAGTCTGACAGAAAATGTTCAGTCCACATTTCCTCATTGTTCTGCTGGTGTCCCACAAGGATCAATATTGGGACCGATCCTGTTCAGCCTGCACATCAATAATCCTCCCAATGTTGGTAAAGGAGTTCAAATGCAGTTATACAAAAACCTCTTAACCCTCACCTGAAGTTTGGCTTTACCCAAATCTAAAAGCTTCTTGAAAAAGGGCATAAAAACTGCAACAGAAACGAGGATGAAAACGCAACAAAAACAGTGACAAAAACGAGGACTTAAAGAGCAACAAAAATGCAACAAAACACAAAAAAGTGACAAAAAAAGAGGCGTTTCAAATGAGGCGTTACCCTGTTGCTCTTCAGTCCAGAAGCTTTAGATTTGGGTAAAGCCGAACTGGGGGGTAAGAGGTTAGAAAGTTCCTAAAAAACAAAACAATCCGGCAGTCACAGGTAGCTCATCAATGTAACCTCTCGGGCATGTCTCACCTGTGACTTCCAGTCTCCTTTTTCTCTAGTTTAAGTCCTTTTATTACTTTACTTTTAGTCTCGTACCGGTCTGCGATGGCCTTGGCCATGAAGTAATCCTCGGCGATGTACTGAGCGAAGGCCACCAGACCTCCAGCCTGGTCCAGGACGTCCTTCCTCATGAGACACGACATCCCCGTCACACACTTGATCCCCGTCACGTTAGCGGAGATGTAGGAGCGCGGGTGGGACGTCCCGAAGTACACCTGAGACACAGGGACTGCATCATTATATCAGTTACACACAAGAACACAGGTCATTATATCAGTTACACACAAGAACACAGGTATTATTTATTATGATCCTGAAAGAGGAGGACAAACAACCATGCAACACTCTAAAACAGGGGTCTCGAACTCATTTGGACTGGGGGCCACAAATGCAAACCCAGTGTTGGTCGGGGGCAACAGACAAAGCCTTTTTATTAAGTCAATTATGATTTTGCAACTTTTTATTGTTTGCTGTAATATACCTTAAAATAGACTGTACATTAACTATCTGCACATTTTTAAGCTTTCAGAGGTTCCAATTGGCCAAACATTTGCTGAGCTTCTAAATTAGAAATTAATACAGACTTAGAGAATTAGTGTTTTTGTAATTAATCTCATTTTGCTTCAGGTAAATTGGTTCAGGGCATCAGTGAATGATCTTTCAGGAGTCAGGTCCAGTTTCTGTCTGTTAGTCTATTTAGAAAGAAATGCAAAATGTACAACAAATGTCATTTTAATTTAGTGTAGAAAGGCCCAACCAGGGACTGGAGCTGATAATGAGCTCTAGCAATAAGCTTCACCTCATGTAAATAATGTGGAGTCAGTGGCCTCAGGCCTTTTTGTGACCTACAGTTAGATAATGGATGGGGCTTATATTTTTTACTATTAATGTTGCTGTAATTATTTGCAGTATTTTTATACATTTCCATAATTCTCTATTTTTAATGTAACTATGGATCATGTGTTCACACGTGTCCTTAAAGATTAAATTAATTGACATGATGTGCTTCTTGTGTGAGCACACAATGTTGCTCTGAGAGAGAGATGGAGAGAAAAGGCTCCTCACTTTACTGTTGTGATAGCCTGGTTTCGTACTCATTTTGTTTCGTACATGTAGGGAAATTATAATTGACTGGAGTTTACGGATGGCTAAGGCCAGGCTACTGTTGTGACGCTTTTAAACACTAATTACGATGTGTTCGCTTTGCAAAGTCATAAAGGTAAAGATGGTAAAGGTGTTTATTGTCAGGCTGCAGTGCTGTCACTTTTCCAGCACATGTTTAGCTGAACAACTAAAGTTTCTCCCTCGCGTTCTGACAGTCTCCACCTGTTTCAGAAGCTCCTCTCACAGTCCGCTGCTGTTAGTCCGTTTCTTTGTTGAAAACAGTTGATAAATCATCTGCAAAAGCGCCGCATCTCCCTCCCCCCGTCTGATATTGTGGTCATTCTCGCGTCCGCAGCGGCATTGGCGCTACCGCGCGGTGCCTCATGGGAAATGTAGTTCTAACGTGTTTAATGCAATTTACCGGCGGGCCGCATGTAATATAAATAAGAAATCATCTCGCGGGCCGCATGTCTGAGACTCCTGCTCTAAAAGATAGGGAGCCAGTGCAGAGAGGATACAATGGGAGTTTGTTTGTTTGTTTATTAAGATCCCCATTAGCCATCGCCTTGACAATGGCTAGTCTTCCTGGGGTCCAGATTATAAAATCACATTATAAAACAACATAAATACACAATTACAACATATTTCATTTGTTGAAGTGTGATAACAGAGTCTTTTTAAAAATATGTATGTCTGCAATGTTAGAAATGTCTTTAGGCAAAGAGTTCCAGGATTTCATTCCTCTGAACAGAACAGCCTTCTGTCCAGTCTGTTACATGATGGAAGAGTAAAATGGCCATTTACTGCATGTCTTGTGTTAAACTTATGTATGGAACAACTGAATACAAGTACATCATATAAAACCTTAGGGAGTTTTAACACAAGAATCTTTTGAAAGAAGCAAAGAGCAAAATGTAGTCTATTCTTTACCAATGTCCAGCCTAAAGTTTGGTGCAACCTTTGAATATTTGTATATTTTGAGCACCTTAGTGCAAGACGTGCCGCCTTATTTTGCACTAATTGTAGCTTCTCAATGTCTTTTTCGGAGGCACTGGACCACACCATTGGGCTAATGTAAATGGGACAGAACAATAGTCTTAATCACTAGCGAAAGAAGATTTTGGCTTAAATAATTTGAACATCTTCTGATAACCGATAATCCTCTTCCCATAACAGCAACAGTACGATCAATATGCTTGGACCACTTAAGTCTGCTGTCTATAATGACTCCGAGAAGTTTTGTTTCTTCTACTTGAGTGATCACTGTGCCATCGACTGATAGTTCCAATTGTGGTTTTTCCTTTAATTTCCAACTAGATCCCAGTATAATGCTTTTTGTTTTGGATGTATTCAACACTAGTTTGTTTGCATGAGCCCATCTTGCAACAGACTTTAGATCGCTGTCTAGGGAGATCGACAGAACATCAGCTGATGAAGCAGGCAGGTATATTGTGGTGTCATCTGCATACATCACAGCTTTAGCATGATCCAACACCAATGGCAGGTCGTTAGTGAAGATTGAAAACAGTAAGGGCCCTAAACAGCTGCCCTGAGGTAAACCACATTGCCAACTAAATTGTTGTTGTCAATGAAGTGCAGTCATCTACCATCTGTGTCAGGGCAGTTGCAGTTGAGTGGCCTACACGATATGCATGTTGAAATTGTGTAAATAACTTATTATCTGTAAAGAATTGTTTTACTTGTCCAGTAACAATCTTTTCAAGAATTTTACTTAGTATTGATTAGGGCTGAACGATTTTGGAAAATAATCTAATTGCGATTTTTTTCTTCAATATTGCGATTGCGATTAAATATGCGATTATTGTTGCAAGATCCTCTTATCATGTATTTTTCACCTAACACAAGCAATAAATCAGTCTGATTCATAATAAACAATATTAGATTAATTTGAAGTGAAAATTGCAACAAAATTGTTGTTTTACCTATTCAAAATGTGTGAATATGTGGACTGCACTTCTTAAAAACTGTCTGAACTTAACAGTACAGTCTATAAATAAAAGATACATTATATATATATATATATATATATATATATATATATATATTTAAAAAAAAAAAAAAAGATAAAATTCACTGAGCCAGTCAGTATAACATCACCCATACTAAGGTGCAGGAAAAGTAAGAACAAACGCCTGCTTTAACAAGTTGGAAAAGTTTTAGGAAATCAAACTCCCAATTAATACAAAATAAGCTATTGATTATTTATTATTTCGGCCAATCAAATCCCGGTCTGAGCTGTGACTCGTAGTTGCTTCAGAGCGCGTTATTGATGGACACGGACGGAGAGGCCAGATGGAGCACACGCCAAAACACAGTGGAATTAGGAGCAGCATTTTGGTTTTGGGATGTAACTTTGGACAATATGAAGAAAGAAGCACAGTGACGCAAGGAGACATGAGGAGCCAAACACAGACACGTCTCTTTGACTCGCAGCCTTAGTGACATTTCAGCTTAAACAGCGCATTGCATTTACTCAGCAAAATAAGACAGGACACGGAGTCCTGCCTCGGATCGTAGTTTCCAAAACTTTTCATACAGCAGTTTAGTGTTTATATCTAGCGTCTGTACCTACGGAGCGCATATGCGGTAGATGCAAAGGTAAATAGAGGCACATGGCACATCGCCTCCGCGGATACTTTACGGTCATGAACCGTCATTATGCTTTTGAGATAAGTTCTTTATCCACAACATTCCCAAACATAAGCCTCCTAAACTAAGCCACAAACGACTCTTTACTCTTTACAAGCAACACAGGCTCACCTGTGGAGGCAGAGACGTAAGAATCCGGAGGTGAGGGAGTTTCTGTGATCATCAGAGCGTGTAGTACAGTAGCAGCGAGAGAATGGCGTGATGAGCACTGCGGCTAATGCAGTGCTAGCGGAGAAGAAAGTAATAGTCCTTCACGGTGGCTGCATGATAAACGCTGATATTTTCACTGTACATCCACAATCTACCGCGCATCTTAACTATACTGAGACGTAAACAAAAGCACGCCGCCGAGCGGACTTTGCTGCCATATCTTGCTGCTTCATTCACTTCCAAAATCGCGTGCCCTGCGATTACGAAATCGCGTTGTGTCATATCGCGATAAAATTGCAAATGCAATTAATCGTTCAGCCCTAGTATTGATAGCAAGCTAATTGGTCTGCAGTTTGACCACTTTGTGTGGCATTTTTGGGAATTGGGATCACTTTAGCAGTTTTCCATAAAATTGGAAGAAATGCTTTTATTTATACTGGTATTGAAAATATGGCAAACAGGTCCAGCTATACAACTGGCCACTATTTTCAGGAGTTTTCCATCCAAATCATCAATACCGCCCGGCTTGGTTATGTCTAAAGAGTTTAAATGCATCGTCATTTGCTTTGTGTTAACTTTTTTTAATTCAAAATTTATACTGGTTTTATCTTTAACAATTGGGTTGATCTCATGAGTTTTTCTTACAGAGTTATAAATTGGTATATTTAGTCGTAGTTTGTCCACCTTATCAATAAATACATTATTTCACTAGGTTTAGTCAAAAATATATTTCTGTTTCAACAAAAGCAGGTGTTCGACTGGATTGTTTTCCCAATATATTGTTAATAGATGCCCACAATTTTTTCCCATCCTTTAAATGTTCCCTTATATTCTGTTGGGCCTGGGGTTGGGGCTCGAATGCGAGCGTCTGGTGGTCGGGCCTCTGCCCACCGGGCCCGGCCGGGCACAGCCCGAAGGGACGACGTGGGCCCGCCCTCCTGTGGACCCACCACCCGCAGAGGGATCCGTAGGGGTCGGGTGCAGAGAGGACTAGGTGGCAGTCAAAGGCGGGTGCCTCGACGACCTGGTCCGCGTGCGCAGCTTCTGGCGTTCGGGACATGGAACGTCACCTCGCTGGGGGGGAGGAGCCTGAGCTTGTGCGGGAGGTTGAGAGATACCGGCTAGATATAGTCGGGCTCACCTCCACGCACAGCCTGGGTTCCGGATCCCAACTCCTGGAGAGAGGCTGGACTCTCCATTTTTCTGGAGTTGCCCGCGGGGAGAGACGGCGGGCTGGGGTGGGTTTGCTTATAGCCCCCCAGCTCAGCCGCCACGTGTTGGAGTTCACCCCGGTGAACGAGAGGGTCGCGTCCCTACGCCTTCGGGTTGGGGACAGGTCTCTCACCGTTGTCTCGGCCTACGGGCCCAACATCGGTGCAGAGTACCCGGCCTTCTTGGAGTCCCTGGGAGGGGTACTAGATAGTGCTCCGACTGGGGACTCCATTGTTCTACTGGGGGACTTCAACGCCCACGTGGGTAACGACAGTGAGACCTGGACGGGGATGATGGGGAAGAACGGCCTCCCCGATCTGAACCCGAGTGGTGTTCTGTTATTGGACTTCTGTGCTAGTTACAGTTTGTCCATAACGAACACCATGTTCGAGCACAAGGGTGTCCATAAGTGCACGTGGCACCAGGACACCCTAGGCAGGAGGTCGATGATCGACTTTGTAGTTGTGTCATCTGATCTCCCGGTCACGTGTCTCGGACACTCGGGTGAAGAGAGGGGCTGAGCTGTCAACCGATCACCACCTGGTGGTGAGCTGGATCCGCTGGCAGGGGGGGAGGAAGCCGGTCAGACCTGGCAGGCCCAAACGTGTTGTGAGGGTCTGTTGGGAACGTTTGGTGGATCCCTCTGTCAGTAGGGTCTTCAACTCCCACCTCCGGAAGAGCTTCACCCAGATTCCGAGGGAGGTTGGAGACATGGAGTCCGAGTGGACCATGTTCTCCTCCTCCATTGTCGATGCGGCTGCTCGCAGTTGTGGCCGTAAGGTCTCTGGTGCCTGTCGCGGCGGCAATCCCCGAACCTGGTGGTGGCGCCCGGAAGTAAGGGATGCCGTCAAGCTGAAGAAGGAGTCCTACCTGGCCTTGTTGGCTTGTGGGACTCCGGTGGCAGCTGAGAGGTACCGGCAGGCCAAGCGTGCTGCAGCTCGTGCAGTCACAGAGGCAAAAACTCGGGTCTGGGAGGAGTTCGGAGAAGCCATGGAGGAGGACTATCGGTCGGCCTCGAAGAGATTCTGGCAAACCATCCGGCGCCTCAGGAGGGGGAAGCAGTGCTTCACCAACACTGTTTACAGTGCGGGCGGGGAGCTGTTGACCTCGACTGGGGATGTGGTCAGGCGGTGGAAGGAGTACTTCGAGGATCTCCTCAATCCCACTGTCACGTCTTCCGATGAGGAGGCAGAGGCTGGGGACTCGGAGGGGGGTTCGTCCATCACCCAGGCTGAAGTCACTGAGGTGGTTAGAAAGCTCCTCGGTGGCCCCGGGGGTGGATGAGATTCGTCCCGAGTACCTTAAGTCTCTGGATGTTGTAGGGCTGTCTTGGTTGACACGTCTCTGCAACATCGCGTGGCGGTTGGGGACAGTGCCTCTGGATTGGCAGACCGGGGTGGTGGTCCCTCTCTTTAAGAAGGGGGATCGGAGGGTGTGCTCCAATTACAGAGGGATCACACTTCTCAGCCTCCCGGGTAAGGTCTACTCCAGGGTGCTGGAGAGGAGGATCCGGCCGATAGTCGAACCTCGGATTCAGGAGGAACAATGCGGTTTTCGTCCCGGTCGTGGCACACTGGACCAGCTCTATACCCTTCATCGGGTGCTCGAGGGTTCGTGGGAGTTCGCCCAACCAGTCCACATGTGCTTTGTGGATCTGGAGAAAGCGTTCGACCGTGTCCCTCGTGGTGCCCTGTGGGAGGTGCTCCGGGAGTATGGGGTCCGGGGCCCTCTGCTAAGGGCTGCCCGTTCCCTGTATGACCGTAGCAGGAGCTTGGTTCGCATTGCCGGCAGTAAGTCAGACTTGTTTCCGGTGCGTGTTGGTCTCCGCCAGGGCTGCCCTATGTCACCGGTTCTGTTCCATTACCTTTATGGACAGAATTTCTAGGCGCAGCCAGGGGCCGGAGGGTGTCCGGTTTGGGAACCTCAGGATCTCATCTCTGCTGTTTGCAGATGATGTTGTTCTGTTGGCTTCATCAAATCAGGACCTCCAGCGCGCACTGGGGCGGTTTGCAGCCGAGTGTGAAGCGGCCGGGATGAGGATCAGCACCTCCAAATCTGAGGCCATGGTTCTCCACCGGAAAAAGGTGGCTTCCCCCGCTTCAGGTCGGTGGGGAGTCCTTACCTCAAGTGGAGGAGTTCAAGTATCTCGGGGTCTTGTTCACGAGTGAGGGACGGATGGAGCGTGAGATCGATAGACGGATCGGTGCAGCGTCAGCAGTGATGCGGTCGCTGTATCGGACTGTTGTGGTGAAGAGGGAGCTGAGTCAGGGGGCAAAGCTCTCGATTTACCGATCGATCTACGTTCCCACCCTCACCTATGGTCATGAGATCTGGGTAATGACCGAAAGGACAAGATCGCGGATACAAGCGGCCGAAATGAGTTTCCTTCGCAGGGTGGCTGGGCGCACCCTCCGAGATCGGGTGAGGAGCTCAGTTACCCGGGAGGAGCTCGGGGTAGAGTCGCTACTCCTTCACGTCGAAAGGAGCCAGCTGAGGTGGCTAGGGCATCTGTTCCGGATGCCTCCTGGTCGCCTCCCTCGGGAGGTGTTCCAGGCATGTCCTATTGGGAGGAGGCCTCGTGGAAGGCCCGGGACACGCTGGTGGGACTATGTCTCCGAGCTGGCCTGGTGTCGCCTCGGGGTCCCCCAGAACAGCTGGAGGAGGTGTGCGTGGATCGGGAAGTCTGGGCATCTCTGCTGAGACTGCTGCCTCCGCGACCCGGCCCCGGATAAAGCGGAAGAAAATGGATGGATGGATGGATGGATGGATATTCTGTTGGAAATGTTCCTTTTTCTTTTTCCTGTTCATACTAGTCACTCTATTTCGTAGTTTACAGTATGTTCCCAGTTCTCTTTCAGACCTGTTCTATTGCGTGACGTCTGCTAGATCCTGATTAAAGCTGGGCGATATATCGATATTTATGATATGTCGATATATTTTTAAATATGGAATTAGACCATATTGCATATATCGATATAGTTCAAATTCAGATAAGCTATGATGTTTAAAAAAGTTGATCTTAAACTTTATTTTGTTATTTATATAAAAGCTGCCCTCAGAAAAAGATTGCTTTTTTATTTTATAGGCTATTTCTATTTAAGATATTTCTTTATGTAAATGTGCACCTTACGAAGCTTTGTTATGCAGTCTTTACATTTAATAGTGAGTTTTCAATAAACTACTCGTATTTGACTTTGACTTAACATTTCATTTCACAGCTCTCACTTTGGGGAAAAAATATCGGGATATATATCGTATATCGATATTCAACTTAAATATATGGGGATATGAATTGTGGTCCATATCGCCCGCCCTAATCCTGATAAAGCTGCAGTTACAATAGTTACAAATATAGCCGCAAGCGGCGATTATAGGCCCTCGCCGACCGCCCTGCCTAAAGCAAGGGGGCGCTTCGCGCCCTTTTGTCTCCCTCAATCTAAAATTACGGTATTGCTACTGCCTTTATGTTTGTTTTTTACTTTTTTCCCAAGGGTCTTAGTTTTAGGATTTTTGGAATGCGGTAACGCGCACACCGCACTCAATTTTGACATTATACAGAGAAAAATTAGTATGAATTTGTATCACACTATATCTGCAAACTGAAGCATATTTTTACATTTTACTTAGGGCTGTGGCTGCGCCGCAGAACATCCACAAAGGTTATCCAAGTACTTTGGATAACCTTTGGTTCCTCACTTCTCGCTGAATTATAGAGTTTAACATTTTTCATTCAGAATAAAATGGGACGTTCTGGTCATCGATACGGCAACACCGTGAAAAATATGGCATGGGTGTGATTGACTTTTCTGATCCGAACGACCAAATAGAATTTTGTGCCAAATTCTTTTAATTTTCGTAAAACTAAAATTTGTACTCTCCATATAATTCCTATAGGGGGCGCTATCGCGCCCAATTTGAATTTTGCCAAATGAAAGTGTTTAGGACTGTGACTTTAACAACTGATAACAAAATGAGCGAAATCGGGCTTCATATGTGCGAATGGGAGCCATTTTTTGTTTGCGAAAAATCTCAAAATACTTCGTACAGTTTGAGGCTTCGCCGCATAAAAACCGTAAAACCTAGAAAAATAATTTGGATCACTTTTAAAGTTCTACTTCTTAAGATTATTTTCCACCCAAAATTAGGTCGTTCCGATAAACGCTCTAGGAGGAGATAGATTTTGTACAAAGTGAAAAATAAAGGCAGATTCCCGCTTCGCGGGCTGTCATCCAAAATGGCCGACACCCAATATGGCGGACGGCGTTGCCGTAATAATATTTTTTGCTCAACTTGTCATGATGCACGTCTGTACCGATTTTTATGATTCTACGACAAACTTCATTTTTGGCCAAGTCCTATCTCGCAATGTTAAAAAAAAATGGACTCGTGCCCGTCAGTGACCCAGGGCGACCCAATGGGCCGACCCAGGGCGAACCAATGGGCGACTGAGCTCTCAGTCGCCCATTGACTTTTATGGGCTCTGTACAATTACAATGTTGATTTTGCATTATATATGTATGTGCACGGGACGTGCACGACAAGAGGAGTGTGTTAGTGAGTGTTTGAGAGGAGGGGAGCGCTTCGCGCTCGTTTTGTGCGTTTGTTCGCACTTTGGGGGAGTGCGCTCCGCTCCGCGCACCGTCCAATTACAATGTTCGTTTTCTGATACATGTGCACGTGCACGGAACGTGCACGACGAGAGGAGTGCGTTAGTGCATGTTTGAGAGGAGGCTCCGCGCACTTTGGGGGAGTATGTGATTACAAGAGCCCCTTCGCCAGCCCTGATGGAGCTTGGGCCTAATAATCTAAACGAGATGAGATAAAGTATGAAACACCAATTCAAGATCAGATAAACATTGGCCTCAGCTTGGCGATATTTCTCGTGTGAAAGTAAAAACAGTTTTTGACCAAATGTCTCAAATGACCGAGAAACATTTTAAAGCGGCTGATGATTTCTCCAAGAGGGCTGCTGTACAACAAAAACAAAACTGGCCCCAAGACCGATCCCTGAGGAAAACTATACAGCTAAATGTTCTGTTGGTCAAATAGGAAGACAACCACTTCAGGACCGTCCCAAATAAACCAAAGTGACTACTATGACAAACACTAGGTGACCCCAAAAGGAGCGCTGTGAATCTGTGGGCGTTACCTGTTCCAGCGTGGCGGCGAAGCCCTGGCGGTCGGCGACGTACGGCAGGCCGTGGACCAGCCCCACCTTCTCTGTCATCTGATTGGTCAGATCTGTGAGAGTGTCGGGTTTCACTGCGGAGAGACGAGGCGCGGGTCGTTACTGGAGTCACGTTAACAAAGGGAGTGGCCACTGAAGGGGAGTGGCCGCTGAAGGGGCGTGGCTGCTGAAGGGGCGTGGCCGCTGAAGGGGCGTGGACTCACCGCGGATGCCGCTGTCGCAGATCCACACCAGGCCGTACTTGGCACCCTCGTACCCGGGCATCAGGTTGTTGATCTTGGGGTTGATGCCCACCTTCTTCCCCCCTGAACACACACAGCCTTAACAGTCAGCGGCGTTAGTTACCCGTTAATAAGAAGTAATAAAGCATTAGTTACCGATGAAGAGCCGCGCGTCCACGCCCGGATATTTGCCCAGCAGTTTCTTACAAACTTCCACGGCCGGATCGTCCTGGTCCTGGATGCACAGCAGGATCTCGAACTGCAACCAGAGGAACCTTCAGAGATATACTGCTATATACTGCTATATACTGCTGAACTGCAACCAGAGGAACCTTCAGAGATATACTGCTATATACTGCTATATACTGCTGAACTGCAACCAGAGGAACCTTCAGAGATATACTGCTATATACTGCTATAATACTGCAACCAGAGGAACTCAGAGATATACGCTGACTGAACCAGAGAACTCAAGATAACTGTAACTGAACAGAGGAACCTTCAGAGAATACTGCTATATACTGCTGCTGCAACCAGAGGAACCTTCAGAGATATACGCTTATACTGCTATATACTGCTGAACTGCAACCAGAGGAACCTTCAAGAGATATACGCTAATACTGCTGAACTGAAACCAGAGGAACCTAGAGAATACTGCTATATACTGCTGAACTGAAACCAGAGGAACCTTCAGAGATATACTGCTATATACTGCTGAACTGAAACCAGAGGAACCTTCAGAGATATACTTGCTATATACTGCTATATACTGCTGAACTGAAACCAGAGGAACCTTCAGAGATATACTGCTATATACTGCTGAACTGAAACCAGAGAACCTTCAGAGATATACTGCTATATACTGCTGAACTGAAACCAGAGAACCTTCAGAGATATACTGCTGACTGAAACCAGAGGAACCTCAGAGATATACTGCTATACTACTGCTGAACTGAAACCAGAGAACCTTCAGAGATATACTGCTATATACTGCTGAATGAAACCAGAGGAACCTTCAGAGATATACTGCTATATACTGCTGAACTGAAACCAGAGGAACCTTCAGAGATATACTGCTATATACTGCTGAACTGAACCAGAGGAACCTTAGAGATATACTGCTATAATACTAAAGAGAAACTGAATACTGCTAACTGCAGAGGAACCTTCAGAGATATACTGCTATATACTGCTGAACTGCAACCAGAGGAACCTCAGAGATATACTGCTGAACTGTAACCAGAGGAACCTTCAGAGATATACTGCTGAAATGTACCAGAGGAACCTGCAGAGATATACTCTATACTGCTATATACTGCTGAACTGTAAACCAGAGGAACCTTCAGAGATATACTGCTATATACTGCTATATACTGCTGAACTGCAACCAGAGGAACCTTCAGAGATATACTGCTGAACTGTAACCAGAGGAACCTTCAGAGATATACTGCTATATACTGCTGACTGAACAGAGGAACCTTCAGAGATATACTGCTATATACTGCTATATACTGCTGAACTGAAACCAGAGGAACCTTCAGAGATATACTGCTATAAGCTGAACTGAGAACAGAGGAACCTTCAGAGATATACTGCTGAAGACTGTAACCAGAGGAACCTTCAAGAGATATACTGCTATATACTGCTGAACGAAACCAAGAGGAACCTCAGATATCTGTTATACTGCTATAGATCTGTCTGCCTGAACGTCCTCTGCCATTAACTGCCCCCCCCTTACCTTGGGATAGCCAAGTGAAAAACGTCTGCCAGGTTGGTACAGCGAGTTTGGGTCGACCCTTTTGAGGGCTTGAGCAGCGAGACCTCCCTGAACTGAGTAAAGGCAGCTTACCCGTCACGCTTCCATGTAGGAGGCCCTCCTACAAAGGTCAAGAACCAGGTCAGCTCCTACAGAGGTCAGAACACAAGGTCAGCCTCCTAACAAGAGGTCAGAACAAGGTCAGCCTCTACAAGAGGTCAGAACACAGGTCAGCCTCCTACACGGTCAGAACACAGGTTCAGCCTCCTACGAGTCAGTAACACCGGTCATGCTCCTACAAAGTCATGAAACGGTAGCCCTCTACTAGAGGAAAAACAGATCAGCCCTCCTACCAAAGTCCAGAACACAGGTCAGCCTCCTTACAGAGGTTCAGAACACACAGGTTCAGCCTCCTACCAAAGGTCAGACACAGCACCTCCTACAGAAGGTCAGAACACAGGTCAGCCTCCTACAGAGGTCAGGAACACAGGTCAGCCTCCCACAGAAGGTCAGAAACAGGTCAGCCTCCTACCAGAGGTCAGAACACAGTCAGCCTCTTACAGAGGTAGAACACAGTCAGCCTCGCTACAAAGGGTCCGAACACAGGTAGCAATCTACAGAGGAAACACAGGTCAGCCTCTACAACAGGTCAGACACGAAGTCAGCTCGCTACAAGGTAGAAAACAAGGTCAGCCTGCCTAAAGAGGAGAACACAGGTCAGCCTCCTACAAGGTAGAACACAAGTCAGCCTCCTATACAAAAGGTAGAACACAAGTCAGCCTCCTACACAGGTAGGAACAAGTCACCTCCCTAACAGAGGTCAGAACACGAGGTCAGCCTCCTACAGAGGTCAGAACACAAGTCAGCCTTCCTACAAAAGGTTCAGAAAACAAGTCAGCCTCCTAAGAGGTCAGAACACAGGTCAAGCCTCCTACAGAGGAAGAACAAGTAGCCTCCTACAGAGGTCAGAACACAAGTCAGCCTCCTACAGAGGAGACACAGGTAGCTCTACAGAGGTCAGAACACGGTCAGCCTCTACGAGGTAAACCAGGTCAGCCTCTACAGAGGTCGAACACAGGTCAGCCTCCTACAAAGGTCAGACACAAGTCACTCCTACAAGGTCAGAACACAAGTCAGCCTCCTACAGAGGAGAACAAAGTCAGCCTCTACAGAGGTAGAACACAGTCAGCTCCTACAGAGGAGAACACAAGTCAGCCTCCTAAGAGGAGAAACACCAGTCAGCCTCCTAACAGAGGTCAGAACACAAGTCAGCCTCCTACAGAGGAGACACAGTCAGCTCCTACGAGGTCAGAACACAAGCAGCCTCCTAAAGAGGAGAACAGCAAGTAGCCTCACAGAGGTCAGAACACAGGTCACTCCTACAGAGAGAACACAAGTCAGCCTCCTACAGAGGTAAAACACAAGTCGCTTCCTACAGAGGTCAGAACACAAGTCAGCGTCCTACAGAGGAGAACACAAGTCAGCCCTTCCTACAGAGGTCAAAACACAGGTCAGCTCCTACAAAGGTCGAACACAAGTAGCTCTACACAAGGTCCAGAACACCAGTCAGCCTCCTACAGAGGAGCAACCGTCAGCCTCCTCAGAGTCAGAACACAAGTCAGCCTCCTACCAGAGGTCAGTAACAGGACACAAGTCGCCTCCTACAGAGGAGAACACAAGTCAGCTCCTACAGAGGTCAGTAACAAGTCGCCTCCTACAGAGGTCCAGAACAAGGTCAGCCTCTACAGAGGTCAGAAACAGTCAGCCTCCTACAGAGGAGAACACGAAGGTCAGTCCTCTAAAGAAGGTCAGAACACAAGTCAGCCTCCTACAGAGTCAGAATCACAAGCAGCCTCACTACAGAGGAAAACATCAGCCTCCTACAAGAGGTAGAACACAGTCAGCCTCCTACAGAGGTCAAGAAAACAGGTAGCTGCCTACAGAGGTCAGAACACAAGTCATGCTCTCAAGAGGAGAACACAAGGTCAGCCCCTACAGAGGTCAGATACACAGGTCAGCCTCCTAAGAGGTCAGAACACAGTCAGCCTCCTACAGAGGAGAACATACAAGTCAGCCTCCTACAGAGGTCGAACACAAGTCAGCCTCCTACAGAGGTCAGAAACAGTCGTCTCCTACAGAGGAGAACACAAGTCAGGCCTCCTACAGAGGTCAGAAACAAAGTCAAGCCTCCTACAGAGGTCAGAACACAGGTCAGTCTCCTACGAGGTAGAACACAGGTCGCTCCTACAGAGGAGAACACAAGTCAGCTCCTACAGAGGTCAGAACACAAGTCAGCCTCCTACAGAGGATCAGAACACAGGTTCAGCTCCTAAGAAGGTCAGAACACAAGTCAGCCTCCTTACCGAGGTCAGAAAACAGTCAGCTCCTACAGAGGAGAACACAGTCAGCCTCCTACAGAGGTCAGAAGACAAGTCAGCCTCCTACGAAGTCAGAACACAGGTCAGCCCTAACAGAGGAGAACGACAAGTCAGCCTCCTACAAAGTCAGGAACACAAGTAGCCTCTACAAGGTCAGAACACGGTCAGCTCTAAGAGGTCCAGAATACAAGTCAGCCTCCTACAGAGGGTCAGAACACAGGTCGCCTCCTACAGAGGTCAGAACTCGGTCAGCCTCCTGACATGCGGAGAACACAATAAGCTGATACAGAGGTCACGTATACAGGTCAGCCTCCTACAGAGGTAGAACACGGTCAGGCCCTACAGAGGTCAGAAAACAGGTCAGCCTCCTACAAAGGTCAGAACACAAGTCAGCCCTCCTACAAGGTCAAGAACACAAGTCGCTCCTACAAATGTCAGAAACAAGTCAGCATGCTAAAAGAGGAGAACACAGTCAGCCTCCTACAGAGGTCGAACACAAGTCAGCCTCCTACAGAGGTCAGAAACACATGGTCAAGCCTCTACAAAGGTCAGAGACACCAGTCAGCCCTACAAAGGTCAGAAACAAGTCAGACTCCTAAGAGTGTCGAAACACAGTCAGCTTCCTACAAAGTCAGAAAAGTCAGCCTCTACAAAGTCAGGAACACAGGTCAGCCTCCCACAGAAGGTCAGAAACAGGTCAGCCTCCTACCAGAGGTCAGAACACAGTCAGCCTCTTACAGAGGTAGAACACAGTCAGCCTCGCTACAAAGGGTCCGAAAACAGGGTCAGCCCCTACACGGTCAGAACACAGGTCAGCCTCCTACAAGGTCAGAAACACGAGGTCAGCCTCTAAGAGGAGAACACAAGTCACCTCCTAAAAGGAGACACAGTCAGCTCTAACTAAAGGAGAACCGGTCACCCTCCTACAAAGGTCAGAAACAGGGGTCAGCTCTACAAAGGAGAACACAAGTCAGCTCCTCAAAGGATAACACAATCAGCTCCTACAAAGGAGAACACAAGTCGCCTCCTAATAATGGTCACAACACAGTCACCTCCTACAAAGGTCAGAACAAGGTCAAGCTCCTACAAGGTCAGAAACAGGTCAGCCCTCCCAGAGAGAGCACAAGTCAGCCTCCTACAGAAGGAGAACACAGGTTCAGCCTCCTACAAAGGAGAACACGGGTCAGCCTCTACAGAAGGTAGAAACGGTCAGCCTCCTACAGTAGAACACAAGTACGCCTCCTACAAGGAGAACAGTCGGTCAGCCTCCTACAAGGAGAACACAAGTCAGCCTCCTACAGAAGGTCAGAACACGGTCAGCTCCTACCAAAGGAGAACACGGGTCAGCTCTAAAAGGTAAACACAAGTCGCCTGCCTACAAGGAGAACACGGGTCAGCCTCCTACAATAGGAGAACTAAAAGGTCGCTCCTACAACGGAGAACAGGTCAGCCTCTACCAAGGAAACAGGGTCAGCCTCCTAGACCAAGGTCAGAACACAGTCAGCATGCCTACAAAGAGACACAAGTCAGGCCTCCTCACAGAGGAGAATCACGGTAATCTCCTACAAAAAGGAGAAACAGGTAGCTCCTACAAAAGGAGAACGTCAGCCTCCTACAAAAGGAGAACACAGTAGCCTCTACAAGGTCAGAAACGGGTCAGCTCCTACAAAGGTCAGAACACAAGTCAGCCTCCTACAAAGGTCAGAAACAAGTCAGCCTCCTACAGAGGAGAACACAAGTCAGCCTTCTCAAAGGTCAGAGAACAAGTCACCTCCTACAGAAGGAGAACACAAGTCAGCTCCTACAAAGGAGAACACAAGTCAGCTCTACAGAAGGAGAACACAAGTAGCCTCCTACAAGGTCAGAACACAAGTCAGCTCTCTTACAAGGTCAGACACAGGTAGGCTCCTACAAAGGCAGAACACAGGTCAGCCTCCTACAAGGTCAGAACACTAAGTCGCCTCCTCAATAGGTAGAACACAAGTAGCCTCCTACAAAGTTTCAGAACAAGGTCAGCCCTACAAAGGTCAAACACGGGTCAGCCTCCTAAAAGGTCAGAACAGCAGGTCAGCCTCCTACAAAAAGGAGAACACAAGTCAGCCTCTACAAAGGAGAACCGGGTCAGCTCCTACAAGGTCAGAACCCGGTCAGCTCCCTACAAAGGTCAGAACAGGGTCAGCCTCTACAAGTCAGAACAACAAGGTCAGCCCTACTAAAGAGAACACAGGTCAGCCTCCTACAAAGGTCAGACAGCTAGGTCAGCCTCCACAAAGAGAACACGGGTCAGCCTCCTACAGAAGGTCAGAAACGGTCAGCCTCCTAAAAGGAGAACACAGTCAGCCTCTCAGAGGAGAACCAGGTCACCTCCTACAGAAGGTCAGCCTCCACAAAGAGAACACAGGTCACGCCTCCTACAAAGAGAACACAGGCAGCCTCCTACAAAGGTCAGACAGAACACGAGTCAGCCTCTAAAAGGTCAGAACACGGGTCAGCCTCCTACAAAGGTGAACACAGGTCAGCCTCTACAGAGGCAGAACCAGGTCAGGCCCCTCCTACAGAGGTCAGAACACAGTCAGCCTCCTACAGGGCAGAACACAGGTCAGCTCCTACAGAGGTAGAACACGGTCAGCCCTCCTACAGAGAGAACACAAGTCAGCCTCTACAAAGGTCAGACACAGGTAAGCCTCCTACGAGGTCAGAACACAGGTCAGCTCCTACAGAGGAGATACACAAGTCAGCTCCTACAGAGGTCAGAACACGGGTCAGCCCACAGAGGTAGAACACAGGTCAGCCTCTACGAGGTTCAGAAAAAGTCAGCCTCCACAAAAAGGTAGAACACAGGTCAGCCTCCTAACAGGAGGAGAAGCAAAGTCAGCCTCATACAGAGGTCAAACGGGTCGCCTCTAAGACAACGGTCCAGAATCACAAGTCAGCTCTACAGAGGAGAAACACAGATTCAGCCTTCCTACAGAGTCAGAACACAGGTCAGCCTCTCTACAAGGAGAACCAGGTCAGCCTCCTACAGAGGTCAGAACACAAGTCAGGCCTCCTAGCAGAGGTCGAACAGGGTTCAGCCTCCTACAAGGGTCAGAACACAAGTCAGCCTTCCTACAGAGGAGACACAGGTCAGCCTCTACAGAGGAAGAACACAGGTCAGCTCCTATCAGAAGGTCAGAACAGCAGTCCAGCTCCTATCAAAGGTCAGAACACAGTCCAGCCTCCTACAGAGAAGAACACAGGTCAGCCTCCTACAGAGGAGAACACAGTCAGCTCCCTACAGAGAGAAGCGACAGATCAGTCTCCTACAAGAGGTCAGAAACGGGTCAGCCTCCTATCAGAAGGAGAAAACGGTCAGCCTCCTACAGAGGGTCAGGCACACAAGTTCAGCCTCCTACAGAGGTCAGAAACGGGTCAGCTCTACAAAGGTCAGAACACAAGTCAGGCCTCCTACAGAGAGAACAGGTCAGCCTCCTACAGAGGAGAACACAGTCAGCCCTCCTAAAAGGTCAGAACAGGTCATGCCTCTACAAGGTCAGAACACAGTCAGCCTCCTAGAGGAAGAACACAGTAGCCCTACAGAGGAGAAAAGGTCAGCCTCCTACAGAGGAGAACCACAAGTAGCCTCCTACAAGGTCAGAACACAAGTGCTCACTCCAAGTTCATAACAAAGTAGCCTCCTACGAGGAGACGCCAGGTCAGCCTCCTACAAAGGTCAGAACACAGTCAGCCTCCTACAGAGGTCAGAACAAAGTCAGCCTCCTACAAGGTCAGAAACAGGTCAGCTCCTAAAGGAGAACACAAGTAGCCAGCTCCTACAAAGGTTCAGAAATACGGGTCAGCCTCCTACAAGGTCAGACACAAGTCAGCTCCACAGAGGTCAAGCACACAAGTAGCATCCACAAGAGGGTCAGAACACAGGTCAGCCTCCTACAGAAGGTCAGAAACAAGTCAGCCTGCCTACAGAGGTCAGTAACACAAGTCAGCTCTACACAAAGGTAGAACACAGGTAGCCTCCTACAAGGTAGAAACAAGCGTAGCCTCCTAACAAAGGTCAAAACACAGTCAGCCTCCTACAAAGGTCAGAAAAGGTCAGCCTCCTACAAGGTCAAAACAAAGGCAGCCTCCTACAAAGGTCAGAACACCAGGGTCAGCTCGCTAACAAAGGTCAGAAGCGGCCAGCCTCTCTACAAAGGCAGAACACAATCGCACTCCTACAAAGGTCAGAACACGGGTCGCTCCTACAAAGAGAACATCAGGTCAGCTCCACAAGAAGGTCAACACAGGTAGCCTCCCTACAAAAGGTCAGAACAAGGGTCAGCCTCCTACAAACGTCAGAACACAGGTCAGCCTCCTAGCAAAGGTCAGAACACAAGTCAGCCTCCTACAAGGAGAACACAGTCAGCCTCACTACAAAAGGTCAGACACGGGTCAGCTCACAAAGGTCAGACACAGGTCAGCCTCTACAAGGGTCAGAAACACAGTCAGACCTCCTACAAAGGTCAGAACACAGCAGCTCTACAAAAGGTCAGAAAACGGGTCAAGCCTCCCTACAAAGGTCAGAACACAAGTCAGCCCCTACAAAGGTCAGAACACAAGCAGCCTCGCTACAAAGGTCAGAACACGGAGTCAGCCTCTACAAAGGTTCAGACACGGGTCAGCCTCCTACAAAGGTCAAACACAGGTCAGCTCCTCAGGCAGAACAGGTCAGCCTCTACAGAGGTCGAACAACAAGTCAGCCTCCTAAAAGGTCAGAAACAAGCAGCTCCTACAAAGGTTCAGAACCGGTCCTAGCCTCCTACAAAGGTCAGAACACAGGTCAGCCCCTACAAAGTCAGAACACGGTCACCCTCTACAAGAGGAGAAACACAGGTCAGCTCCTACAAAGGAAACAAGGTCAGCTCCGGTACAAAGAGACCGGTCAGCTCCTAGCAAAGGAGAAACAGGTCAGCTCCTACAAATGGAAACAAGGTCATGCCTCCTAAAAGGAGAACAGGTCAGGCCTCCTACAAAGGTCAGAACAAAGGTCAGCCTCCTACAAAGTCAGAACACGAACACAGGCCAGCCTCTACAAAGGAACACAGGTCCAGCACACATACTGACACTTACAGGCCCCCACTCAACCACATTTGGAAGATTTCTTCACTAATAACTAGGCTGGGAACCGTTACATTTGTTTTCGATACGATTCCTGAACGATACTTGGGTTCCGATACCAAAACTAAAATATTTGTCTAGAACCAGAAACAAAGCAATAATGTGTGGAAGATCTGCACATTACAATATCAGGTTCATCTCCAATGTGAAGAACTGTGGACAAAATGGGGATAATGGGGGAAACAGGGAAAATATTAGTAATAAATAATAAGCAAAATTAGAGAACAAAATGGGAAAAACGAGAAAAAATTGTGGCAAAAACAGGGAAAAATAGGAGGGAAAAATCCTTTACTTTTTCTTTCAATACTTAGATTTTTCCGATTCCATTAATAATTTCCCCCCATTTTTTACACAATTTTCTCTTATTTTCGCCACATTTCTACCAATTTTCCCCAAATCATTCCCCATTTTTCAGACATTTCTTGACATTAAGATGAACCTGATTTTGTAAATGAGCAGAGCTAGACAACAGATATTTGAGTTTAGGTATTGTTAAAGTACTTGAATCAATAAAACAGTACCGGTGCCCAGCCCTAATCACACTGGTTATATTCATGTGAGTCATGTTGTTGCTGTTTCAGCGTCTCTCCTTAACCTTACCCAAACTGAAACAGAAAAATGAGGAACAAACCAGACTAAAAAGGAAGTGTTTTTGTGGTGACTGGATGGTCTGCTGTGCAATGCCAGTGGTTACAGATCTTTCTAACATCTTAAGACTTCTTAGCGTCGCCATCCGAGCATCGTACCATTCACGAGAGCCGCCGTGTGACCATCATGTGACGCCTCCATCCACCGCGTGATTTAACTTCAGTTATTTCACTCACTTTCCCCCTGATGTTGAGCTGCAGGAGGCTTTCAGTGGAGTTCAGTCTCCTTTTCAGATTTCAGCCTCTTTCCCGCATTTATACTATCCTGTATTTCCGATACCTGAATGATCCTTTTTCCGATACTACATTGTGTTGTCGTCTAGAACCAGAAACAGAACAATGACGCGTGGAAGAGCTGCACATTTACAATATCAGGTTCATCTTTCATGTCAAGAAATGGGGGAAAACAGGGGAATTTGGGGGAAATATGGATAAATTGGGAATTATAAAACATATGTATTTGAGCTGAATCAGTTTAATGCTATCCCTGGACAAACAGCATAAA
Organism: Neogobius melanostomus; assembly: GCA_007210695.1. NCBI lineage: Eukaryota > Metazoa > Chordata > Actinopteri > Gobiiformes > Gobiidae > Neogobius > Neogobius melanostomus. The sequence goes on from VHKM01001100.1 coordinate 104,918, forward strand.
GAAATTGGATCTAAAGAGAGAATATTTTTTTCTCTTCTTACGATACCAGTACCAGACTGGTATATTTAACGGTGCCCAGACCTGTTGTCGGGTGAAAAAGGTTAACATAATAGTTGTCCTTGATTTTTGGCTTAAACAAATCAGGAGTTAGATATTGAAACACACAAGTCTTAAGTTTGTAAATGTGGGGTCTGCAGATGTCGTCCCAGACTGTCAAATGTCCTTAAGCTGAAAGAGCTGCTGCCCCAACTCGTTTCCAGCTGTCACAACACCAAACACACGTCTTCATGTGGATCCATCACCTTTATAACATGCTCGATGAATCAGGGAAATGCCACATTAGCATCAATAAAGTTTAGATAAACTTGTCTGTGTAAGCTCTCAGTCGTACAGGAGTTGTCCATCCTCTGTACTCAGTATTTAAAGTCTGGAACTTATCGCGTTAGTCCCGCAGCTTAGATAAAGTTTAGATAAACTTGTTTCTGCCTCAAATCATTACATTTACAAAAACAACATTTACTCACATAAGCTTCAATGATCTTTGTAAACATCTTAGTTTTTAACGCGCCTTACAATAACAACAAAAGCAGAACTGCCAAAGTAATGACTGCACTATAATTAAAGATGACACAATACCTATTTCAGTTTATGTATTAGTTTACATTTACGGAGCTCATTATGTTACATTAAATGTGCTCATCTGCCAAACAAAACTGTCTACATCATTTCGTGGACAAAAACAATGTAATTAAATGTAATATTTTTACAGTAAAAGTGCTCTTCAAAGCCCAGGGTTTGTTGACAGGAGGAAGCGGCTTCACCGGAAGTGGCTAACGCTGTGCTAACAATGCTAACACGGCTAACGGCTAATGCAGACAGAATTAAAGCCACGAATAAACCATCACATCTAACCTTTTATATAATTTCGATGGTTATACATGCGTGGTGCATATTGCCGGACTCACAGTGAAGATATCACATCATGTTTATGTGTTACACGTTTAACAATAGTCGGAATTAACGTTAGCTGCTAGCTGCGGCTAATGCTAACGTAGCGGCTACTGCAGAAAACGCCCCTTCGTCAACCTCTGTCGTGTTTTATGCAGGACTTTAAGGGAACACCACGGTACTGACAGCTTTACAGTCAGAAGAGTGTGGATCCAGGTGTAAATATACTAATGTGTGTCAGGATAAAGAAAAAAAAAACACAAGAAAACGCTTCCCTGTTAGCATCTGTTAGCATTCAGACTGGCTTGAACACAATAACTGCGCACAGATGACATTAAGCTCGTCCAAATCTGTCCCTACTCCTTATGTTTACATCTGTCAGGCTTTCTGAATCACAGGAGCGCTGTTGAAACAGATTTTAGGTTTTAAGTTCAGTCAAACCCTCAATGTGCTGCATTTAGGCCCGATCCATTCAAACAAACTGTTTCTAACACTAACCTCAGCCAGTTTAATATCCATTTACTTCATGTTTATTGTCCAAACGAATGATAATAGAATAAAACCACCGGGCTACAGCAAAGGAAATCCCCAGGGTTAGTCTTTACTCACACATAGATGATGGACATGAAGTGCATGAGCCACAGCACCAGGAACAGCAGGAGGCCGAACACCGCCAGGCCCTGCATCAGCAGCTCCAGGGCCGCCATGGTCAGGCTCCTCAGGCTCTCAGGCTCCAGCGACACTCCGAGCCCTGCGAGCCCTCTCAGAGCCCCTCCAGAGCCCCTCTCAGCCCGGAGAGAGAGCGTCACAGCCGGTGTAACGATCTGATCTGCGCCCGTGTCTGAATCTGTGCATCCATTTGGAACTCCACAGCGCCACCTGTGGAGAAGTGCGCGCTTACCTCCGTGGAGAATGTGATACGACACAATTTGTTGTGAAAATAGTTCAGATAATTCATTTTAATACTTTGTTTTAGAGAAGTTGTAAAAGGCCCGCACCCTATGGAGGACCAAACAATAATAAATATATAAATAAAAAAATAAAGATCAAATTTGCAAAGAAATGCATGCATTTATTGTAATACGTGCATTTATTTATTTATATATTTATTTCTGTATTTTGTATTTATTTATTTCTGTATTTATTTATTTATTTCTGTATTTATTTTTTTATTTTTATTTTATTTATTATTTTGTATTTTATTTATTTTTTTTTTTTTTTTTTTTATTTTGTATTTATTATTTATTTATTTATTATTTATTTATTTAGTATTTTTTTATTTCGTATTTTATTTATTTATTGTTTATATTTATTTCTGTATTTCTCTTAATGTATGCAAATCATGGGGCGGGTCTGGATGCCGCTGCTGTAAGGTGATTGGTTAATCTTTCTCCATGCACACATGCAAACACGAGCTCTGTTCAGTCTATTGACAGTGGCACAAGAGAGCGGTCATCTTGTGACTGGAGGATCGGCAGTTCGAATCCTGCAGGGGCACACTGTCATTGTGTCCTTGGGCAAGACACTTCACCCACATTGCCTCCAGTGTCAGCGTACACTGGTATATGAAGGAATGGGTGAGTGGATCCTTGCTGGAAAACACTTTTGCTCCATCCGAAACCAGTAAATTGGTAAGAGGTCTTACGCCAAACCGGATGTGCGTCAGCGTCCGCCATGATAAGATGCGTCCGAATTGGGCTTTCAGTTAGGAAGGAGTTAGGGAAAGTAGCCTGTACGCTAACTATCATAGCCACTTTAGCATAGGGACTCTGATGCTAACTATCATAGCCACTTTAGCATAGGGACCTCTGATGCTAACTATCATAGCCACTTAGCATAGGGACCTCTGATGCTAACTATCATAGCCACTTTAGCATAGGGACCTCTGATGCTAACTATCATAGCCACTTTAGCATAGGGACCTCTGATGCCAACTATCACAGCCACTTTAGCATAGGACCTCTGATGCTAACTATCATAGCCACTTTAGCATAGGGACCTCTGATGCTAACTATCATAGCCACTTTAGCATAGGGACCTCTGATGCTAACTATCATAGCCACTTTAGCATAGGGACCTCTGATGCTAACTATCATAGCCACTTTAGCATAGGGACCTCTGATGCTAACTATCATAGCCACTTTAGCATAGGGACCTCTGATGCTAACTATCATAGCCACTTTAGCACAGGACCTCTGATGCTAACTATCATAGCCACTTTAGCATAGGGACCTCTGATGCTAACTTACTGGCGATTAGGAGCTATGTGCCATCCCATAAGCCACTGTGCCAATCTCCCCACCCCCCCCTCACCCCACCTCGAGTGATTCATGCCACAACCACTGTTGATTGAACAGGTGCACATTTAATAATAAAAATAATTTAAAAAAATAAGATTCTGCACAAGCCAAACTTTATAAAAGTGACAAAATACATGTTGTCGTCCCCACAGCTCAGTCACATGGTTTTAAAGAGCCTCCTCAGTAAATGGCCTAAATGAAGCAGTTTGTGCTTTTGCTTCATTTAGTAGAAACTTATCACATGGCTAATTTGCATACTGTAGCTTTATGAAACAGCTGTTGAGATAAAATAAAGGAAATGTGAAGGATCATTTGGATGTTCTCTTTTTTTCTCCTTAAATGTCTTTATTTGGACACTATGTTGTTGTTGGACAATATACAGTAGGGGGCGGTATGTGCTTTTGTTTGGCCTGCACTGAACTTTAAAGAAGAAGAACAGCTGTTGGTGATGTCACTTCCCCTTCCCCTGGGTAAGGACGGTGGAATTGGGCAAATGCTGCTTAAGCTCTAGTTCACTAACTGCATAGAGATCTAACAGCTGAGCCCATGAAAGGTTAAGGATTAGTTGCTAGTGTTAGCACTTAGAGGCTACAATTTAATGGTTTCGGATGCAGCATACGAGTGTAAAAAGGTGTCAGTGGCACAGTGGGTAGAGCTGGTCGTCTCATGATCGGAAGGTCAGGGTTGAATCTCGCTTCCAGCATAAACATTGCCAAACATGAACTCTGCTTTAGTCTAGCGCTTTTGCACCTACATTAGACCACTGTCAATAGACTGAAGCAGAGCTCGTGTTTGGCATGTGTGCATGGAGAAAGATTAACCAATCACCTTACAGCAGCGGCATCCAGACCCGCCCATGATTTACATACATTAAGAGAAATACAGAAATAAATAAATACAAAATAAATACAGAAATAAATAGACATAAATAAATATATAAATAAATAAATGCATTTATTACAATAAATGCATGCATTTCTTTGCAAATTTGATCTTTATTTTATTTATTTATTTATATATTTATTGTTTTGGCAGCCACGGTCCTCCATACGCACCTGTTGTTTTGGTAACAAACAATAAAAGAGGAAGCCACAAAATTAAAATGTTAGTCATGGTCCAAATACATTCCTAACTTTCCTAAAATATTTGTAGCATCCCAGTTCTTCACAGGATCAAGTTCACAGAAATGCAAGAAAACTAGTCTGTAAGTTCATGATATTGTTCCAAATGCAGCACCCCCTCACTTTTCTTTTTAACATTGCGGGATAGGACTCCTCCAAAAATGAAGCTTGTGGTAGAAAACATTGGTCCAGACGTCCATCAGTGGAGCCAAACATATTATTATAACATATTATTATAGGACCAAACGCCTGACATTTACAGAGGAGACCGGAGCGTTTGGACTAATGAGTTTTCCACATGAATGAGTTTCTTTATATACAGATTTATTTATTTACAGGAGTTTCTTTATATACAGATTTATTTATTTACAGATTTATTTATTTAAAAGAGTGTTTCATTATATACAAATGTATTCATTAACCAGAGTGTTTCTTTATGTACAGATTTATTTATTAACCAGAGTGTTTCCATATGTACAGAGCTGCTGTGGCGTGAAACCTCCAGACGCAGAGTCTCAGTGTAAAGAAAAGTGTCTGTCCCGGATCAGAACACCTGGATGAGCTCGTCCCACTGGTCCGCGGGCCACACCCCGTTGTCCATCACGTTGCTAGGAGACGTCTTCCAGTCCCAGGTCGCCGTGGGAACGCTCCAGCCGTCCCCGTAGTTGGCGCGGACGTAATCGAGCGTCTGACACGGAACTCGCACCTTCAGCTCCAGGAACTCAGTCCAACAGAGCGAGAAGCACGGGAACACGTACCTGAGGCGAGAGGAGAGCAGACAGGACGCTTTATACACAGGTACATGTAACTGAGGTGAGACAGGACACTTTATACACAGGTACATGTAACTGAGGTGAGACAGGACACTTTATACACAGGTACATGTAACTGAGGAGAGACAGGACGCTTTATACGGGCTGGGGCAGGTCACTGACGCTTTAACCCCTTTAATAAATACAAATATCTTTGTCTTCGACGATAAAATGTGGTTCATAAGAAACAATGAACCAACTACAGAACATTTACAATAGTCTCTGTTTGTGGTTCTGGGTTGAGACGAGCAAATTAAAATGAAATATTATGTTATATTATTTAGGTTTTTTTTAAGACAAAAATCCATCATTTACTTCCGATTTATGCGGGGCCGGGTCGCGGGGGCAGCAGTCTCAGCAGAGATGTCCAGACTTCCCGATCCACGCACACCTCCTCCAGCTGTTCTGGGGGACCCACACCTCCTCCAGCTGTTCTGGGGGGACCCACACCTCCTCCAGCTGTTCTGGGGGACCCACACCTCCTCCAGCTGTTCTGGGGGGACCCACACCTCCTCCAGCTGTTCTGGAGGGACCCACACCTCCTCCAGCTGTTCTGGAGGGACCCCGAGGCGACACCAGGCCAGCTCGGAGACATAGTCCCACCAGCGTGTCCTGGCCTTCCACGAGGCCTCCTCCCAATAGGACATGCCTGGAGCACCTCCCGAGGGAGGCGACCAGGAGGCATCCGGAACAGGGCATCCCGGGTAACTGAGCTCCTCACCCCCAGCCACCCTGCGAAGGAAACTCATTTCGGCCGCTTGTATTCGCGATCTTGTCCTTTCGGTCATTACCCAGATCTCATGACCATAGGTGAGGGTGGGAACGTAGATCGATGGGTAAATCGAGAGCTTTGCCCCCTGACTCAGCTCCCTCTTCACCACAACAGTCCGATACAGCGACCGCATCACTGCTGACGCTGCACCGATCCGTCTATCGATCTCACGCTCCATCCGTCCCTCACTCGTGAACAAGACCCCGAGATACTTGAACTCCTCCACTTGAGGTAAGGACTCCCCACCGACCTGAAGCGGGGAAGCACCTTTTTCCGGTGGAGAACCATGGCCTCAGATTTGGAGGTGCTGATCCTCATCCCGGCCGCTTCACACTCGGCTGCAAACCGCCCCAGTGCAGCTGAAGGTCCTGATTTGATGAAGCCAACAGAACAACATCATCTGCAAACAGCAGAGATGAGATCCTGAGGTTCCCAAACCGGACACCCTCCGGCCCCTGGCTGCACCTAGAAAATTCTGTCCATAAAGGTAATGAACAGAACCGGTGACATAGGGCAGCCCTGGCGGAGACCAACACGCACCGGAAACAAGTCTGACTTACTGCCGGCAATGCGAACCAAGCTCCTGCTGCGGTCATACAGGGAACGGACAGCCCTTAGCAGAGGGCCCCGGACCCCATACTCCCGGAGCACCCCCCACAGGGCACCACGAGGGACACGGTCGAACGCTTTCTCCAAATCCACAAAGCACATGTGGACTGGTTGGGCGAACTCCCACGAACCCTCGAACACCCGATGAAGGGTATAGAGCTGGTCCAGTGTGCCACGACCGGGACGAAAACCGCATTGTTCCTCCTGAATCCGAGGTTCGACTATCGGCCGGATCCTCCTCTCCAGCACCCTGGAGTAGACCTTACCGGGGAGGCTGAGAAGTGTGATCCCTCTGTAATTGGAGCACACCCTCCGATCCCCCTTCTTAAAGAGAGGGACCACCATCCCGGTCTGCCAATCCAGAGGCACTGTCCCGACCGCCACGCGATGTTGCAGAGACGTGTCAACCAAGACAGCCCTACAACATCCAGAGACTTAAGGTACTCGGGCGAATCTCATCCACCCCGGGCCTTGCCACTGAGGAGCTTTCTAACCACCTCGGTGACTTCAGCCTGGGTGATGGACGAACCCCCCTCCGAGTCCCAGCCTCTGCCTCCTCATCGGAAGACGTGACAGTGGGATTAAGGAGATTCTCGAAGTACTCCTTCCACCGCCGACCACATCCCCAGTCGGCCTGCCGGTACCTCTCAGCTGCCTCCGGAGTCCCACAAGCCAACAAGGCCAGGTAGGACTCCTTCTTCAGCTGACGGCATCCCTTACTTCCGGGCGCCACCACCGGGTTCGGGGATTGCCGCCGCGACAGGCACCAGAGACCTTACGGCCACAACTGCGAGCAGCCGCATCGACAATGGAGGAGGAGAACATGGTCCACTCGGACTCCATGTCTCCAACCTCCCTCGGAATCTGGGTGAAGCTCTTCCGGAGGTGGGAGTTAAAGACCCTACTGACAGAGGGATCCACCAAACGTTCCCAACAGACCCTCACAACACGTTTGGGCCTGCCAGGTCTGACCGGCTTCCTCCCCCCTGCCAGCGGATCCAGCTCACCACCAGGTGGTGATCGGTTGACAGCTCAGCCCCTCTCTTCACCCGAGTGTCTGAGACACGTGGCCGGAGATCAGATGACACAACTACAAAGTCGATCATCGACCTCCTGCCTAGGGTGTCCTGGTGCCACGTGCACTCATGGACACCCATGTGCTCGAACACAAGGGTGAACAAGGGTGTTGGAGTTCACCGGGGTGAACTCCAACACGTGGCGGCTGAGCTGGGGGGCTATGAGCAAACCCACCCCAGCCCGCCGTCTCTCCCCGTGGGCAACTCCAGAAAAATGGAGAGTCCAGCCTCTCTTCAGGAGTTGGGATCCGGAACCCAGGCTGTGCGTGGAGGTGAGCCCGACTATATCTAGCCGGTATCTCTCAACCTCCCGCACAAGCTCAGGCTCCTCCCCCCCAGCGAGGTGACGTTCCATGTCCCGAACGCCAGAAGCTGCGCACCGACCAGGTCGTCGAGGCACCCGCCTTCAACTGCCACCTAGTCCTCTCTGCACCCGACCCCTACGGATCCCTCTGCGGGTGGTGGGTCCACAGGAGGGCGGGCCCACGTCGTCTTTCGGGCTGTGCCCGGCCGGGCCCCGTGGGCAGAGGCCCGACCACCAGACGCTCGCATTCGAGCCCCAACCCCAGGCCTGGCTCCAGGGTGGGCCCGGCTGCGCCATTTATTTATTTATTGGTTAATTTGGTCGGGACAGTGCAAGTTAATGAACAAGCCACACCGGATTGTAGCCTTGAGCTAATTTCCATCCCTCAAACACACTCTCATACATCCTGACCTATTGTACATGTTTTTAGTGATAGGGGAAACTGGAGTACCCGGATGAAACCTACGCATACACGGAGAGAACATGCAAACTCTACACAGAAAGGCCCCGTCCAGGTGGGAATCGAACCCGGGACCTTCTAGCTGTGAAGCACGAGCGCTAACCGCTGTGCTACCGTGCCGCCCGGGCGACGTCATAGTCCTTGTTCTTAAAGAAGTCTTGGATTTAGGGATGGGACGGTTTCAAGGTATACCACGGTATCAAAATGCTACGGTATCACTACCGTGAAGATTCCCTGTCCGACGGTATTAAAAATGCTGTTTTACATTTTTGCCCAAAAAAAGTTGCGCTCCGTGCAAACCCCCGCTCTCCCCTTCTGCTCTGCTGCTCCTCACCTGACCCCGCGGCGCAGTCCCTCTCTCTCTCTCTCTCTCAGCCGTCAGCCTGTTGAACACGGCCCGTAGCAGCAGAGTAAAGTCACTGTCCTCCGTGAACATGAACACTGCCACTGAGATTAAGCTTTGTTTGGATCTATTGCGTTAAAAGCTGCCAAGTGCGGCTTAGAAGCAGCTGTTTAGAGCTTTAGCTCTGTAGCTCGCGTTACGCTAACCTGTAGGCCTGCCGCGATAATTACTATATCGACTTATCGCTCGATGAGTAAAATGAAGGACGATAACATTTTTAGTCTCGATAAATGCACGTGCTGCGTGTGTGCTTAAAATAAATACAGAAGAATGAACGCTATCACAGCGCTGAGTGAGCGGAGCGTCCAGCCAACCCGTCTCCATGTGCGTAAAGACTGAGCACAGCAGCCGTATCCCCGCACGTATCCAGATCATTTATAGATCAGCGCTGCTTTTGGAAAGAGGCGGGCTGTAAACAAAGTGCTGTGCTTACTACGGAGAAGCTGATTCCGACACTTTCTGTGAACTTTATCGCGGAGCAAGAGGGACTCGTGTGAAAACACTTGGAGTTCCAGCCAAAAGAAGCATCACGGAGAGAATAACAACATTAATGTGACTGCAGGTTTGTCCAACTGAGAACGAAACGAAACCCCCGGCCCAGTCAGTGTATCAAAGCTAATCAGAGCTACTGTTAGCGAGAGGAACCGGCGCTTTAGCCACTATCCAATACAAGCGCGATAGTCCGGAGAACATATTACTGGTCCACACTTTTCAAAAGCCAGAGAAACGCTGCAGCAGTTTGACAAACAGTCACTAAGTTCCCCCACCCCCAAAAAGCTGCTTTACTCCGACAGCCGTGTGTACAGGAGGTGAGATTTGAAAAGAAAAGGAAAAAACAAAACATATGGCTACTCTATTTTTGCAGTAATACAGTATTATCTGAATCCATACATTTAATATACATTTTATTCTAACCAGGTTTAATTCAACATAGAAATGAGTTTTTGTCGGGGAATATTTAACCAGACTAATGTAGATGAAATATCAATATTGTTATTGGGATATTTTTAAAGAGGACACTGTATATTGGCTATTTAAAAAAAAAATGTCATGACAGACCTAGTTCAAACACAGAACCTGGTGAGAGAGTAAGTTATGTTAAAAGGTTGAGAAGCACAGATGGATACAGTGTCCTAGAATATATCGACCCTTCTAGTTGGCACTTTGTTTGGTATAAGGTGTTAATATTGAATGCCAAAAGTTCAATACATTTCAATTAAAATAGTTGCTTACAGTTTTCTTTTTATTGCCTACAGTATTTGCGTTATACTCAATATTATCGTTTATCGCGATATTTTCTGAGACGATATATCGTCCTCAAAATTTTTTATCGTGGCAGGCCTACTAACCTGTTAGCTTTGTGGTTTGGATTGTTCATCGTCCAGTACATCGTTCATCAGACACGCTCTAGACAACACTGTTTTACGTGTTTTCAGAAGACGCTCAGCCTTCCTTTGCTAAATGCTCATCAAAGACGCACTGATGTTCATTTAGCTCCAAACTCCACTCGCTGTCACACGCCGCCAGGGCTAATGCTACTAGCTACTACGTGATGTAAACAAACCTACGTGCTACTCCACTAAAGTCTCCCCAAACAATAATCTGATGCCTCGCACAGGCAGATAACATGATTATTCTTTACCCTCTAGGCGTCACTGCAGGATAAGGGTTAGACATAGGTGGAACCTTACCTGATGCAGTTTGCTAGTCGGTCAATTATTAGACAAGCACAAGTTTGTTGACCGCTTGATGCAACACTTTTTGTATACTATTAGATTATTTTTTTAATATGAAATGCGCATATTAAAAAATGAATGCGCAGACTACTTTAGTAAGAAATCAAGCAGCAAATTATAATGGCAAGCCTGCCTTTGGACTAGGGGTGTGAACGGTTACAAAAAATGGTAACCGGTTAACCGAAAAAATTGTAACCGGTTAACCGTTTGTTTAAGAAGTGGACCGCAGTTGCACTATACCAGGGGTCGGAAACCCGCGGACACTATAAACCTGCAGGCGCGGAGCCGCTGCAGATACACGCACCACTTGCACTTCATCCCAAACGTCTGTTTTAGGATCCGCGCTACACGTTGCAATGAGTCCATCTAAATCTGTTCTCTTTATTTACGCTTATACGTGCAGCTGCTACGTTTTTAGGAACCAAAACAAAGCGCACGTGCTGAAACATGTGCTTTTGCGTGCTTGGTATCATTCAGAAACTACGGCGCTGAAGGGCTGACAAGAATATCCTTCGACCCTCGTTCATCACTAACAACCTGTTAATGTGCAGCTCCTCCTCTGCGCGCCATGGTGGCGACTGCGCATGCGCGGAACCTTCTTCGGCTGTCCGCATATATAATTCAATGCTCGTCCGTCCCAGGCGTCTCCCAGAAGGAAATATATCATATTTGGGCGTGATAGCGTCATCACGGAACCCTTTGCAGCACACGTGGATGTAAAAGCTGTCAATATTTGTGAAGGAAATACCGCTGCAGAGCGGTCTTTCCACGCCGGTTTTCTTACTTCCGGGTTCCGTCTGGCTCGCAGCGGACAAATCATCATAAAATAAGCATCATGCGGGTGAGTTTTTGTATTTTTATTCTCTGACATGAAAACTAAGATGTAAAGGGAGGAAAATAGATACAAATCTCCACTTCGACCACTGCGTGAAAAATCAATATTTTCACCTGCCGAGTCTCGCCTTAATTTCTAAATAATACGTGTTCATTTTGACTTTTTTTCGGTTATCGGTTACTGATTTTTCCTAACCGGTTATGATTTACTAACGGTTAACCGGTTAACCGGATAACCGGTCACACCCCTACTTTGGACGTTTTTGGGCAGACATCGAACAAGCAGTGATTAGAGCATCAGCGAACATGCTCCGTCTGTGACTAAAGTGATTAAGGTAAAATATCCTTTGTTTAAAGTGTTATTTTGGATAATAAGTCATACTAGTACACTTTATTGATCCTTAGCAACATGTAAAGTCATAACCATTACAAATGTGCCATAAACAAACCTGTTTGTTAAATGCAAACCCTGTTTTTACTTTTTAAATATAAAACACGCAATTTCACGATATACCGTGAATCCGCGGTATCATACCGTGGAAATCTCAGACCGTCCCATCCCTACTTGGATTAGACAAAAATATCATAATTCATATTTATTTCTCACTTGAACTTGCGTCCCGTCCGCGCCTGAGTCCCTCCGTTCCACGTCACGTCTCCGTCCTCGTAGAAGAAGAAAATGTCCAACTTCACATCGTCCAAGACAAAAGACAACTCCAGGCTGTCCCCCACCTGAGGCAGAGACATGACCTCAGAGACATCAATAACCCTGTCCTCCTGAGACATCAATAACTCTGTCCTCCTGAGACATCAATAACCCTGTCCTCCTGAGACATCAATAACCATGTCCTCCTGAGACGTCAATAACCCTGTCCTCCTGAGACGTCAATAACCCTGTCCTCCTGAGACGTCAATAACCCTGTCCTCCAGAGACGTCATAACCTGTTCCTGAGACGTCAATAACCCTGTCCTCCTGAGACGTCAATAACCCTGTCCTCCTGAGACATCAATAACCTGTCCTCCTGAGACATCAATAACCCTGTCCTCCTGAGACATCAATAACCATGTCCTCCTGAGACGTCAATAACCCTGTCCTCCTGAGACGTCATAACCCTGTCTCCTGAGACGTCAATAACCCTGTCCTCCTGAGACGTCAATAACCCTGTCCTCCTGAGACATCAATAACCCTGTCCTCCTGAGACATCAATAACCCTGTCCTCCAGAGACGTCAATAACCCTGTCCTCCTGAGACGTCAATAACCCTGTCTCTGAGACGTCAATAACCCTGTCCTCCTGAGACATCAATAACCTGTCCTCCAGAGACATCAATAACCCTGTCCTCCTGAGACTGAGACATCAATAACCCTGTCCTCCTGAGACTGAGACGTCAATAACCCTGTCCTCCTGAGACTGAGACATCAATAACTCTGTCCTCCTGAGACATCAATAACCCTGTCCTCCTGAGACGTCAATAACCCTGTCCTCCGAGACGTCAATAACCCTGTCCTCCTGAGACGTCAATAACCCTGTCCTCCTGAGACGTCAATAACCCTGTCCTCCTGAGACGTCAATAACCCTGTCCTCCGAGACGTCAATAACCTGTCCTCCTGAGACGTCAATAACCCTGTCCTCCAGAGACGTCAATAACCCTGTCCTCCTGAGACGTCAATAACCCTGTCCTCCTGAGACATCAATAACCCTGTCCTCCTGAGACGTCAATAACCCTGTCCTCCTGAGACGTCAATACCTGTCTCCAGACGTCAATAACCCTGTCCTCCTGAGACGTCAATAACCCTGTCCTCCAGAGACGTCAATAACCCTGTCCTCCTGAGACGTCAATAACCGTCCTCGAACGAATAACGTCTCCTGAGATCTAACCCTGTCCTCCTGAGACATCAATAACCCTGTCCTCCTGAGACGTCAATAACCCTGTCCTCCTGAGACGTCAATAACCCTGTCCTCCTGAGACATCAAATAACCCTGTCCTCCTGAGACGTCAATAACCCTGTCCTCCTGAGACATCAATAACTCTGTCCTCCTGAGACATCAATAACTCTGTCCTCCTGAGACGTCAATAACTCTGTCCTCCTGAGACATCAATAACCCTGTCCTCCTGAAACGTCAATAACCCTGTCCTCCTGAGACGTCAATAACCCTGTCCTCCAGAGACATCAATAACTCTGTCCTCCTGAGACATCAATAACCCTGTCCTCCTGAGACGTCAATAACCCTGTCCTCCTGAGACATAAATAACTCTGTCCTCTGAGACGTCAATAACCCTGTCCTCCTGAGACATCAATAACTCTGTCTCCTGAGACATCATAACTCTGTCCTCCTGAGACGTCAATAACTCTGTCCTCCTGAGACATCAATAACCTGTCCTCCTGAACGTCAATAACCCTGTCCTCCTGAGACTCAATAACCCTGTCCTCCAGAGACATCAATAACTCTGTCCTCCTGAGACATCAATAACCCTGTCCTCCTGAGACGTCAATAACCCTGTCCTCTGAGACGTCAATAACCCTGTCCTCCTGAGACATCATAACCCTGTCCTCCTGAGACTCAATAACCTGTCCTCCTGAGACTCAATAACCCTGTCCTCCTGAGACTCAATAACCTGTCCTCCTGAGACGTCAATAACCCTGTCCTCCTGAGACGTCAATAACCCTGTCCTCCAGAGACGTCAATAACTCTGTCCTCCTGAGACGTCAATAACCCTGTCCTCCTGAGACATCAATAACCCTGTCCTCCTGAGACGTCAATAACCGTCCTCCTGAGACATCAATAACCCTGTCCTCCTGAGACTCAATAACCCTGTCCTCTGAGACATCAATAACCCTGTCCTCAGAGACTCAATAACCCTGTCCTCCTGAGACATCAATAACCCTGTCCTCCTGAGACGTCAATAACCCTGTCCTCCTGAGACTCAATAACCCTGTCCTCCTGAGACGTCAATAACCCTGTCCTCCTGAGACGTCAATAACCCTGTCCTCCTGAGACGTCAATAAACCCTGTCCTCCTGAGACATCAATAACCCTGTCCTCCTGAGACATCAATAACCCTGTCCTCCTGAGACGTCAATAACCCTGTCCTCCTGAGACGTCAATAACCCTGTCCTCCTGAGACGTCAATAACCCTGTCCTCCTGAGACGTTCAATAACCCTGTCCTCCTGAGACGTCAATAACCCTGTCCTCCTGAGACGTCATAACCCTGTCCTCCTGAGACGTCAATAACCCTGTCTCCTGAGACGTCAATAACCCTGTCCTCCTGAGACGTCAATAACCCTGTCCTCCTGAGACGTCAAAACCCTGTCCTCCTGAGACTCAATAACCCTGTCCTCCTGAGACATCAATAACCCTGTCCTCCTGAGACATCAATAACCCTGTCCTCTGAGACGTCAATAACCCTGTCCTCCTGAGACATCAATAACCCTGTCCTCCTGAGACATAAATAACTCTGTCCTCCTGAGACATCAATAACCCTGTCCTCCTGAGACGTCAATAACCTGTCCTCCTGAGACTCAATAACCCTGTCCTCCTGAGACGTCAATAACCCTGTCCTCCAGAGACGTCAATAACCCTGTCCTCCTGAGACGTCAATAACCCTGTCCTCCTGAGACGTCAATAACTCTGTCCTCCGAGACGTCAATAACCCTGTCCTCCTGAGACGTCAATAACCTGTCCTCCTGAGACATCAATAACCCTGTCCTCTGAGACATCAATAACCCTGTCCTCCTGAGACATCAATAACCCTGTCCTCCTGAGCCACCTGTCCCCCAATAACCCTGTCCTCCTGAGACATCAATAACCCTGTCCTCCTGAGACGTCAAATAACCCTGTCCTCCTGAGACATCAATAAACCCTGTCCTCCTGAGACGATCAATAACCCTGTTCCTCCTCCTGAGACGTCAATAACCCTGTCCTCCAGAGACGTCAATAACCCTGTCCTCCTGAGACGTCAATAACTCTGTCCTCCTGAGACGTCAATAACCCTGTCCTCCTGAGACGTCAATAACCCTGTCCTCCTGAGACGTCAATAACCCTGTCCTCCTGAGACGTCAATAACCCTGTCCTCCAGAGACGTCAAATAACCCTGTCCTCCTGAGACGTCAATAACCCTGTCCTCCTGAGACGTCAATAACCCTGTCCTCCAGAGACATCAATAACTCTGTCCTCCTGAGACGTCAATAACCCTGTCCTCCTGAGACGTCAATAACCCCTGTCGTTTATTTGATTCGAATCACAGTTTGGCTATAATTAACTGGGTATTAGCATTGCTGTTTGGGTAAATCTGGTAAATGTGCATGTAGAGGAGGCCCTGTGGAGTGTAGAGGAGGCCCTGTGGAGTGTAGAGGAGGCCCTGTGGAGTGTAGAGGAGGCCCTGTGGAGTGTAGAGGAGGCCCTGTGGAGTCAAATACGCTAATTGATGGTTTTCTGCACGTTCGCTTCTGCAGTTTTCCATTTTTTCTACGGGATTGAGATTTTTCTCCCATTCATTTAATAGGATTTCTGATACAGTTAAGTCTGTCAGTGATTTTGTGCAACTAAAGAGGGATTTTCAGAATAAAAGCATTTTAAGCACTATAATGAAACTAATTGGGGGTTTTTATCAAATGTTCACAATGTTTCGCAATTTTGGAAGTTCTGCAGCAGTATTGACGAAGCCATTGCAATGGTTTCTGTTTTCAAAATGTTATTTTATGAGTGGAATATTACGGAACAATATGGGCTCAAAAATGACCCCAAAGTGTAACTCTACAGAAAGGAGCACACGAGGGTTAAAGGAGTTGAACCTGTGACCTGCTGTTAAAGGAATTTAAAGGAGTTGAACCTGTGACCTGCTGTTAAAGAGTTTAAAGGAGTTGAACCTGTGACCTGCTGTGGGGGTTAAAGGAGATTAAGGGAGTGGAACCTCTGACCTTCCCAAAGCGGTGTTTCAGCCTCAGTCCGGCTCGAGTTAAAGCCTGGACCAGGTCTGGTCTGAAATCTCTGATGAAGATCCCGATGTCCACGTCTCTGCTGTAGGAGATCACCCCGCACTGCCTCAGCCAACCTGCAGGGGGCGCATTATTACAGTTACTAACAGCCCGACCTGCAGGGGGCGCATTATTACAGTTAATAACAGCCCGACCTGCAGGGGGCACATTATTACAGTTACTAACAGCCCAACCTGCAGGGGCGCATTTTACAGTTACTAACAGCCCAACCTGCAGGGGCGCATTATTACAGTTACTAACAGCCGACCTGCAGGGGGCGCATTATTACAGTTACTAACAGCCCGACTGCAGGGGGCGCATTATTACAGTTAATAACAGCCCGACCTGCAGGGGCGGCATTATTACAGTTACTAACAGCCCGACCTGCAGGGGGCGCATTATTACAGTTACTAACAGCCCGACCTGCAGGGGGCGCATTATTACAGTTACTAACAGCCCGACCTGCAGGGGGCGCATTATTACAGTTACTAACAGCCCGACCTGCAGGGGCACATTATTACAGTTACTAACAGCCCACCTGCAGGGGGCGCATTATTACAGTTACTAACAGCCCGACCTGCAGGGGGCGCATTATTACAGTTACTAACAGCCCGACCTGCAGGGGCGCATTATTACAGTTACTCAGCCACGAGGGGGCGCATATTACAGTTATAACAGCCCACCAGCAGGGGCGCATTATTACAGTTACTAACAGCCCCACCTGCAGGGGGCGCATTATTACAGTTACTAACAGCCCAACCAGCAGGGGCGCATTATTACAGTTACTAACAGCCCACCTGCAGGGGGCGCATTATTACAGTTACTAACAGCCCAACCAGCAGGGGGCGCATTATTACAGTTACTAACAGCCCAACCAGCAGGGCGCATTAATTACAGTACTAACAGCCAACTGCAGGGGCATTATTACAGTACTAACAGCCAGACCTGCAGGGGCGCATTATTACAGTTACTAACAGCCCGACCTGCAGGGGGCGCATTATTACAGTTACTAACAGCCCAGACCTGCAGGGGGCGCATTATTACAGTTACTAACAGCCAGACCTGCAGGGGGCGCATTATTACAGTTACTAACAGCCAGACCTGCAGGGGGCGCATTATTACAGTTACTAACAGCCAGACCTGCAGGGGGCGCATTATTACAGTTACTAACAGCCCGACCTGCAGGGGGCGCATTTTACAGTTACTAACAGCCCAACCTGCAGGGGGCGCATTATTACAGTTACTAACAGCCAACCGCAGGGGGCGCATTATTACAGTTACTACAGCCAGACCTGCAGGGGGCGCATTATTACAGTTACTAACAGCCCAACCTGCAGGGGGCGCATTATTACAGTTACTAACAGCCCAGACCTGCAGGGGGCGCATTATTACAGTTACTAACAGCCCAACCAGCAGGGGGCGCATTATTACAGTTAATAACAGCCCGACCTGCAGGGGGCGCATTATTACAGTTACTAACAGCCCGACCTGCAGGGGGCGCATTATTACAATAACTAACAGCCCGACCTGCAGGGGGCGCATTATTACAGTTACTAACAGCCCGACCTGCAGGGGGCGCATTATTACAGTTACTAACAGCCAACCTGCAGGGGCGCATTATTACAGTTACTAACAGCCCACCGCAGGGGCCATTATTACAGTTATAACAGCCCGACCTGCAGGGGGCGCATTATTACAGTTACTAACAGCCCGACCTGCAGGGGGCGCATTATTACAGTTACTAACAGCCCGACCTGCAGGGGGCGCATTATTACAGTTACTAACAGCCCGACCTGCCAGGGGGCGCATTATTACAGTTACTAACAGCCCGACCTGCAGGGGCGCATTATTACAGTTACTAACAGCCCGACCTGCAGGGGCGCATTATTACAGTTACTAACAGCCCGCTGCAGGGGGCACATTATTTTCTACTAGTTTTACTTTAACAGCCCCGACCTGCAGGGGCGCATTATTACAGTTACTAACAGCCCGACCTGCAGGGGGGCGCATTATTACAGTTACTAACAGCCCGACCTGCAGGGGGCGCATTATTACAGTTAATAACAGCCCGACCTGCAGGGCGCATTATTACATGTATAACAGCCCGACCTGCAGGGGGCGCATATATTACAGTTACTAACAGCCCCCTGACCATTATTACGTAACAGCCCACCTGCAGGGGGCGCATTATTACAGTTACTAACAGCCCGACCTGCAGGGGGCGCATTATTACAGTTAATAATAGCCCGACCTGCAGGGGGCGCATTATTACAGTTACTAACAGCCCGACCTGCAGGGGGCCATTATTACAGTTACTAACAGCCCGACCTGAAGGGGGCGCATATTACAGTTAATAACAGCCCGACTGCAGGGGGCGCATAATTACAGTTACTAACAGCCCGACCTGAAGGGGGCGCATTATTACAGTTAATAACAGCCCGACCTGCAGGGGCGCATTATTACAGTTACTAACAGCCCAACCTGCAAGGGGCGCATTATTACAGTTACTAACAGCCCGACCTGCAGGGGCGCATTATTACAGTTACTAACAGCCCCAACCTGGCAAGGGGCGCATTATTACAGTTACTAACAGCCCGACCTGCAGGGGGCGCATTATTACAGTTACTAACAGCCCGACCTGAAGGGGCCGCATTATTACAGTTACTAACAGCCAACCTGCAGGGGCGCATTATTACAGTTACTAAACAGCCCAACCTGCAGGGGGCGCATTATTACAGTTACTAACAGCCCGACCTGCAGGGGCGCATTATTACAGTACTAACAGCCCAACCTGCAGGGGCGCATATTACAGTTACTAACAGCCCGACCTGAGGGGCGCATTATTACAGTTACTAACAGCCCAACCTGCAAGGGGGCGCATTATTACAGTTACTAACAGCCCAACCTGCAGGGGGCGCATTATTACAGTTACTAACAGCCCAACCTGCAAGGGGCGCATTATTACAGTTACTAACAGCCCAACCTGCAGGGGCGCATTATTACAGTTACTAACAGCCCAACCTGCAAGGGGCGCATTATTACATTACTAACAGCCCACCTGCAGGGCGCATTATTACAGTTACTAACAGCCCAACCTGCAGGGGCGCATTATTACAGTTACTAACAGCCCAACCTGCAAGGGGGCGCATTATTACAGTTACTAACAGCCCGACTGCAGGGGCATATTACAGTTACTAACGCCCACCTGAGGGGCGCATTATTACAGTTACTAACAGCCCAACCTGCAGGGCGCTTTTACATTACTAACAGCCCACGCAAGGGGCGCATTATTACAGTTACTAACAGCCCAACCTGCAGGGGGCGCATTATTACAGTTACTAACAGCCGACCTGCAGGGGCGATTATTACATACTACGCCCCCTGCAGGGGCATTATTACAGTTAATAACAGCCCGACCTGCAGGGGGGCATTATTACAGTTACTAACAGCCCGACCTGCAGGGGGCGCATTATTACAGTTACTAACAGCCCGACCTGAAGGGGGCGCATAATTACAGTTACTAACAGCCCGACCTGCAGGGGCGCATTATTACAGTTAATAACAGCCCAACCAGCAGGGGGCGCATTATTACAGTTACTAACAGCCCGACCTGCAGGGGGCGCATAATTACAGTTACTACAGCCCGACCTGCAGGGGGCGCATTATTACAGTTACTAACAGCCCAACCTGCAGGGGGCGCATAATTACAGTTACTAACAGCCCGACCTGAAGGGGGCGCATTATTACAGTTACTAACAGCCCGACCTGCAGGGGGGCGCATTATTACAGTTACTAACAGCCCAACCTGCAGGGGCGGCATTAATTACAGTTACTAACAGCCCAACCTGAAGGGGGCGCATAATTACAGTTACTAACAGCCCGGACCTGCAGGGGGCGCATTATTACAGTTAACTAACAGCCCAACCTGCAAGGGGCGCATTATTACAGTTACTAACAGCCCAACCTGCAGGGGGCCGCATTATTACAGTTAATAACAGCCCGACCCTGCAGGGGGCGATATTACAGTAATAACAGGCCTCCGACTGCAGGGGCGCATTATTACAGTTAATTAACAGCCGACCTGCAGGGGGCGCATTATTTACAGTTAAAAACAGCACCCGCAGGGCCATTATTACAGGTTACATAACAGCCGACCTGCAGGGGGGCGCATTATTACAGTTAAACAGCCACCTGCAGGGGGCATTATTACAGTTATAACAGCCCACCTGCAGGGGGGCGCATTATTACAGTTACTAACAGCCCGACCTGCAGGGGGCGCATTATTACAGTTATAACAGCCCAATGCAGGGGGCGCATTATACAGTTAATAACAGCCCAACCTGCAGGGGGCGCATTATTACAGTTACTAACAGCCCGACCTGCAGGGGCGCAATTATTACAGTTACTAACAGCCCGACCTGCAGGGGGCGCATTTATTACAGTTACTAACAGCCCGACCTGCAGGGGCGCATTATTACAGTTATAACAGCCCACCTGCAGGGGGCCATTATTACAGTTACTAACAGCCCGACCTGCAGGGGGCGCATTATTACAGTTACTAACAGCCCGACCTGCAGGGGGCGCATTATTACAGTTACTACAGCCCACTGCAGGGGCGCATTATTACAGTTACTAACAGCCGAACCTGCAGGGGGCGCATTATTACAGTTACTAACAGCCCGACCTGCAGGGGGCGCATTAATTACAGTTACTAACAGCCCGACCTGCAGGGGGCGCATTATTACAGTTACTAACAGCCCGACCTGCAGGGGGCGGCATTATTACAGTTACTAACAGCCCGACCTGCAGGGGGCGCATTATTACAGTTAATAACAGCCCGACCTGCAGGGGGCGCATTATTACAGTTACTAACAGCCCGACCTGCAGGGGGCGCATTATTACAGTTAATAACAGCCCGACCTGCAGGGGCGCATTATTACAGTTACTAACAGCCCACCTGCAGGGGCGCATTATTACAGTTATACAGCCCGACCTGCAGGGGGCGCATTATTACAGTTAATAACAGCCCGACCTGCAGGGGCGCATTATTACAGTTACTAACAGCCCAACCTGCAGGGGGCATTATTACAGTAATAAAGCCCGACCGCAGGGGCGCATTATTACAGTTACTAACAGCCCAACCTGCAGGGGGCGCATTATTACAGTTAATAACAGCCCGACCTGCAGGGGCGCATTATTACAGTTACTAACAGCCCGACCTGCAGGGGGCGCATTATTACAGTTAATAACAGCCCGACCTGCAGGGGGCGCATTATTACAGTTATAACAGCCCGACCTGCAGGGGGCGCATTATTACAGTTAATAACAGCCCGACTGCAGGGGGCGCATTATTACAGTTAATAAAGCCCAACCAGCAGGGGCGCATATTACAGTTACCAACAGCCCGACTGCAGGGGGCGCATTATTACAGTTATAACAGCCCGACCTGCAGGGGCCATTATTACGTTACTACAGCCGACCTGCAGGGGGCATATACAGTTAATAACAGCCCGACCTGCAGGGGGGCATTATTACAGTTACTACAGCCCGACCTGCAGGGGCGCATATTAAGTAATAAAGCCCGACGGCAGGGGCGCTTATTACAGTTACAACAGCCCGACTGCAGGGGGCGCATATTACTATTAGCATAATAAGAACTGTCAAATACAAATCTGTAAACCAAAAACCACGGCTGTCCTTTTATTTGACCTCTTTGAATTATTGTACAAATGTCAAAGCCGAGACCAAAATGGATTTGCAGTGTATTTCAATTACACTGAAAACTGAAGCTTTACCTGAGGCCTTATTATATATTTTCAAATTTTTTGTTTAAAATAATAGCGTGTCGCTCTCACCCAGACACAAGTAGTCAGTGGTTAGTGTATATTTATCCTTAGCTCGTACTTAGCTCGTATTTAGCGTATCGTTAGCTCATACTTAGCCTATAGTTAGCTCATATTTAGCCTATCGTTAGCTCGTATTTAGCCTATCGTTAGCTCGTATTTAGCGTGTTGTTAGCATGCCGTTGGCGTGTCGCTCTCACCCAGACACGAGTCATCAGTGTTTAGTGTATATTTATCCTTAGCTCGTACTTAGCCTATCGTTAGCGTGTCATTGGCGTGTCGTTAGCGTGTCGCTCTCACCCAGACACGTGCCGCTGCTGATCCAGAACGGACGTGGATCTGACCCAGAGTCTGGACCGAGATCTGGAGCAGAGTCCGCACTTTCCTCCTGAAGTCGAGCGCCGCGGGCCAGAGTCCTGCGGGAAAGTCTGCCCGGCAACAGGACTGGGGTTATTTACCGTTACCATGGAGACACCGTCACTCAACAAACAGTCGTGTTTCAACCTCTTAACCCCCAGCCGAACCGAGCTTTACCCAAATATAAAAGCCTCAAACAAAAAGTGACAAAACAGCAACAAAACTGACACAAAATCAATGTAAAAGTGTCAAAAAAGCAACAAAAATTAGACAAAAACGAGACGTAAATGCAACAAAAGTCCAATAAAAACAGTAACAAAAAAAGACCATGGAAGAAAAAAGGATCAGTTAGATCAGTTTTGTAGGACTTAGCTTTCAAATGGGGCATTATTCCGGCCTAGAGGCTGTAACTCAATAACTCACCTGCAGGAAGCGCCGGGCGTCAGGGTAACCGCACTCCAGGAAGTGGGCGTGTCTCTGCTGGGACAGGAAGTGGTGACGTTGCGCGGGACACGGACGTCCAAACCGTCGATGACGGAGAGCACGAGCTGCGACCGGTCGTACGCCCCCTGGTGGTGGCCGTAGTCCATCAGCGTGAAGGGGAAGCTCCGGTCCTGGTCCGGCCTGAGCCGCAGAGCGCCGTGCCACAGGAACCCACCGCCTCCAGCTCCGCCTCCACCGCCGCCTCACTACCGCGCTCCACGAAGAACACGAGCTGCAGGAAACAAACCCAGGATAAACACGAGCTGCAGAAAAACACTTAGGATTGTAATGGCAGTCTTTAGAGTTAAACTAAAGCCAGTAATACAATAACTGTGAAGTACCGTCTGGCCCGGCCCCGGCCCCTGTGCCTTATCTCAGCTCCTCTCGGCTGAAGCACATGCAGAGTTTCTACCACACTAAAGACAATAGCCCCAGATGTCCCTCCCTCTAAACATCACATGATGTCTGCATGAGGATCCAGGGCGCGACTGCAGTGCCCATTCCTTCACAAATCTGCTACGCTGCACACGCTGTTTGTCACAGTCGTCTCGATCTGCTACAAAGTACGCCATGTTTTCAGTAAACCTTTTGGATTGTTCATCAATGTGATATTCCCCTATGAACTTTGCGGTGCTTTTACAAAGGTGAAGTGCTGTTTGTGGACTGCATCCACCGCTACGCAAAATAAAGGAGGGTGGAGCTTAGTCCCCGTGAATGGTTGGGTGAAGAACGGATTGTACCTTAATGAAGCAAGAAGAAAAGAAAAGAAAAATAAATAAGGTGCTGTGTTCTGTGTGCTGCAGATTTCTGTGATTGCTGGATATTTTTTGAAGGAAATATGTCAGATCAAGACCAGTCAAAAGAAAATGAAACTATTCAGAAGAGAAACCCAAGCTTACATTTAAAGCTTTGAACAGAAACTGGATAAGCTTCAAAATGAAAGGAAAGCAAAAGTAAAACAGATCAAAATTACAATGAAAGAAATACAGAGCTCATGAAAAATGATGAAAATGCTGAACAGGTCCGTTCATGTATTGAAAATGTGTCCAGTCTGTTTAATGAAGCAAGCCAGCTGCATGATGTGGTTATTCCTATGGTGCCTTCTGATGAACAGGAAGTGCATGGTTTGATCATGTTGAAGAGCATAAATCTACTTGTGTGGAAGAGGCAAATAAATGGCTCTTGGAACTGCCAACAGTCGCTGATGCACAGCAGATGCCACCAGAGGGCGCTGTTGGACAAGAATATCTCCTACATGAAGAACCAGTTTCCAATGACAATACAACACGCATTTTGAAAACTGTAATGGAACTGAAAGTACTGCAGTTGATATCGGACCAAGTGACAGTGTTTCTAACGCATCTAATGGAAAATCAAAGAAGCGCAGTTCTGTAGTGAGCAGGTCTGTTGTGTCGAGTACCTCTTCAGCCCAAATAAGAGCAGAAGCAGAGACCGCCGCTCTTATGGCCCGTCAAAAACTAATGAAAGAAAAACATGCTATGCAGGAGCAACAGCAGCAATTACAAAGGAACATGGAGGAAACAGCAGGAACAGCTAAGAAGAAAAATGGAGGCAATGGACTTGGACATGGAAGTCGCGGCGTCTACGGCTAAGGTAAATGTGTTAAAGGCCTCTGAAGGTTCTCGTGTGTCCGCTAAATCTGATGGGATGAACTCTTATTTACAAAAGAGTAAAAACGTGCAGTTAAATGTGGATGCTGCTACCTTCGTGCCTGCATTCACCACACAGACATCGAGGACAGAGGTCAACAGGGACGCTGTGTCTACAGGCTATACGGCAGTGAAGCCCAAGGCAAGTTACCAAACTGAGTTTCATTCTACTACTGGGGCCGGCCTGCCACCTTTAACAGCAGTTGCACTTCATCAATCAGTTCCTCCTATCCAGCCTGACCAAACCACACCTACAGCAGAGAATACTTCTGATCGACGTTTGATTACAGTGCTGGAGAAGCAGAATGAAATCACCTCTCTACTAGTGAACAACAGTCGCTTTACCTGTTACCCAAAAGAGACCTGCCAGTATTCGACAGAGATCCACTTTATTATCGAACCTTCATAAGAGCTTTTGAACACAACATTGAAGACCGAACTCCCAACCACAAAGACTGTACTACCTCGAGCATAGGTCTGGGCGATATGACGATATTAGACTGTCTTGCGATCCCAGAGCAGACGGTCTGTCATTTTTGTGGGATGGTTTTATCACGGTTTTATGCACTTCAGCACAGTTTACTCTTTTCACCGTCAGTGAAGGAATCCCAAGCCGCAAACTTTCTGCTACGCAATGTCAGACGCTAATGCGAGTGTTTAGCAGCGAGACGCTCCTCTCCAGGGCGTATATACGACCAGGCTCCTCAATCTAGAGCTTTAAAAATGTTTTAAACCCACGTTCTGTCTCTATTTCAGCGCGTCATGTCAGTGTTTTCCCGCTAACGCCGCTGCTCTGCGTACGTGTGTTTATTTACCTGACACATGTGTGAAGAAGCGAGTGTGTCTTCGTCCTTACAGTTCTGTCAGGCGCCGCATCCTTCTCATTTGTTTAATTTAAATCCTGACCGTGTTCATAAATGCGCAGTTTATCCATGTCTTTGAAAATATAAAGTTCCCCAAAAACACCTGAGTTCATTGTTGTCAAGGCGCCTAACAGTGACAAACTTTCCTGTTTGAGTTTTACACAATAAAAGTCACCCGCATGTATTGGTCACGAAGACTCTTATTGTGAAAGGGCTTGTGACATACAGCAAGCTGATGTCATGAGAGAAGACGTCTCAGAAAAAGCTGCAAACAGCAACAAGCATTTACCAAACTTACTTCAAGCTCATTTTATTATCTGGATTTTTTTTTGTGTTTTTCCATTTATAAAGTGAGTTGCTTTAGGTCCAAGTCTATGATTGCTGTGTTGATTATCACAAAGTTGAATACATTAGTATAGTATTTTTCATCTTCAGTGTGTTGTCATTATAAAAAAAATCGTGATAAAATCGAAATCGTAAGTTATAATTCAAAATCGTGATATTCTATTTTTGCCATATCGCCCAACCCTACTCGAGCAGTATACCAGAGGCCAGTCTCGGGATTAGTCCGAAGCTGTCAACACCTGCCACCTGCTCATGGGTACATCAAAGCAAAGGCTCTGCTACAAGAGCATTTTGGAGACCCATTCAAAGTAGCTTCTGCCTACATGGACAAGGTCCTCTTGTGGCCTTTGGTGAAGGGAGAAGACCTCAAGGCATTGCAGGCCTACAGTCTACTGCTGCGTGAGTGCTGCAACTCTATGGGAGATTCTGTGGGTGACCTGAACGTGCCCACCACATGCAAACTATTGTAAAAAAAAAACTGCCTTACAAGCTGCGTGATCGGTGGAGATGTGTGGCCTGCGACCTGCAAGAAAGGTTAATCTGTAGAGCAACATTTTACGACATTGTGGAGTTTGTCGAGAGGCAAGTTAAGATCGCAATGACCCTCCTTTGGAGATATACAAGATTCACTAGAACTGGAAGAAAGGAATCTAAAGCTGGAATGTTCAGGACTGGTTACAAAACCTCGAGGCAGTAGTTTTGCCACCAATGTAGCACCTGCTGAGAAGAAAGTGGAGCCTGTAAATAAAAGAGAAAAGAACTTAACTGAAAGGTCATGCTTGTTCTGTGGGGCTGGACACTTCTGTTGGATAAAAGGACTCAAGATGAAAAGATGTCTTTTTTGAAGGACAACAGGATGTAATTCGGTGTTTGTATATTGGGCACAGAAGCAGAGATTGCAAAAGGCGTCTCATGTGCAGAGTATGCAACCTAAAGCATCCTATGTTGTTGCATGTCCACTCCAAACAAAGCAAACAAGTTCTACACAGGCTAATGATGACTCACAAAGGGCCAGAGAAGGTGTTGTGGTGTCTGTTCAGTCCAGTGGATTAACTGGGGCCGTGCAGGTGAAGTCTAAAAGGGGACAAGAGACCTCTGGTTCACTTACGCGTTCTTGGATCCAGGGAGCACTGGCCTCGTTTTGCACTGAACGACTAATGACTCAACCTCACAGGAAGGAAGCTCGGGATTCTCCTCCAGAACGATGGGGCAGAGAAGTTGTGGACAGCTACATGTTTGACAGATTTGGAAGTGGCTGGTCTGGAATCAAACACTTTTGTGACGTGCAGAGATGTACACATAAAGGAGCATGCTGTTTCCACCGGAGGAAATTCCACAGACAAAGGATCTCCAACGCTGGCGCATCTGAGAACATTAAATACCAGATGGTCGAAGCAGATGTGGATTCTCCTTATTGCACCAACGTATACCACAGGCGCTGAGCCCTGGGATGGGGTGTTCGAGCAGGGACGGAGGCCCTTATGCCATCAAGGACCATCCTGGGTGGACGGTGAATGGTCCGCTCAGAGGAGATTGGCCAAGTGGACAACCCGGAAAAGGCAGCCTGACGTCACAGTAAATCGTATCTCAGTGGCAAAGTTGTGGGAGAAGCAGCTGAAAGTTGATTTTCCTGGAAACTCAACAAGATGAACATGATGATCAAAGGAGGATGAAACGTTTCATGAGTCAGTCTCGCATTCAGTCAAGCTTAGCGATGGGCACATAGTACTGGATTGCCAGTTTTTTAAAACAAAGATACCTTAAATGCCAACAATTAAGACAGTTGCAGTACAACGAACGTTCAGTCTCAAAAAGGCCACTTGTCTAAGATCCTCCCTTTCGCTCTTGATTATGTCAAGTTTCAAGTCGAGGCTATGTTCTTCAGGTCAGAGTGCCGCCTGAAAGATTGCGACTGCGTAAAGAAAGGAAACTGTTGAGTACAGGATGGTGGCCACAGTCTTTTGGCGCCACGTCATCCCCGAGCTGTGCGTGTTTCACCCTTCGAAAATGTGTGAGGACATCGGAACCACTTCCAGTCCTGTTGCCAGTCAACACACTGCTTGCACCATTTTTACATCGATGACTGTTTGCGTGTCTGTTTGCCTTCCGAAGAAGAAGCTCATTTCTCTCGCCAAGGAGCTCAGTGAGTTGTGTCCAAGGTGGTTTTTAAGCTCACAAAATGGATCAGCAACCGCTGCACAGTCCTCGCTGCTATAACCACAGAAAGAGAGAGTCAAGGAAGTGTGAAAGATCTGGACAGTGATGCCTTACCTGTGGAGCGAGCCTTGGCCAGTGTGTGCAGTCAGACGCATTCAATTTTAAGATCACACTCAAAAACCGTCCACTCACAAGAAGAGGGATCTTGTCCTGTCGTCAGCTCAGTTTACGATCCCCTTGGGTTTCTGCACCAATTGTCTTGTCCCTAAGAAAATCTTCAAGATTCTGCAGGAGCGTCTAGGGTGGGACGATCCTTTGCCCCCCTGTTTAGCAAAGAATGGATGGCTTGGCTGGGAAAGACCTCCACCATCTGGAACATTGGCAGGCAGAAAGATGCTAAAAACCTTTTTGTTTGGAACTTTGGTGACTACGTCTCTCCCAAGTTGCACCACAGTAAGGATTCAAACTAATCGAGCACTTGGACTGTCCGATTACCAAAGTCGGCCTTCTGCCAGGAAGCGGAGGAGCAGTGAAGAGTCTGTGGATTAGTGAACTTTATCGATATGGATTACCTGAATGAACTTGGACATGCCAGACTATGGACTATGACTTTCTACAAGTGGGACTCTTAAAGGACTCAATTATTAAAATGTGTCACTTTGCCCTTGATATGGTATCTTGTCTCCTACATGTTAATGGTGGTGGGTAATATTACCATTTACTATAATTAGGGCCGGAATGTAGGAGCCATTCAGGGTTTTGGAGGTTTCCTCTTTGTGAATGGAATGTGGGTGGGTACGTTGGCACTCGCTTCGTGTACCACAGTATTGGGCCACCGTGGGAGTGGTTTCCACATTAGTGCGGTCACCGTGTTTGTGTGTTTTGTGCTGGGCCTCTGCATCATGTCGGTGGGCGTGAGCTGGGGGAGAAACTTTTTGCTTAACCGTGTTTAAACATCAGAAAAATTTGCACTGGGCTTATCAAGGTATCTTTTGGCATCCATCACTTAAGTAAGTGTATCCATTTTTTTCCTATGTTAGATTTCAGAAGAGAAAATAAACCTCGTAAGCTGTGCAATGTTCTGTTTGCGCGTCATCAACCCCCCTGCCAGTACCGTGCGTGTTGATAGTTGAGTTCATACGCCACAACAGATAGACCGTTTACCATGTGCGGCCGGTGGGCCCGCTCTGACGTCACTGTTGGGAAAGCTCTTCACCCCAGCCGTGGTCATTTCCTTTATGGGACCTTTCACTAAGACTAGTAAATCTTCTTACACTGATGCGTCTTCATTTAAACCTTGGCCTGAACATTTTCTGACTTTACTCTGATTTAGTTGACGTGTCACCGTGTTCTTTACCTGGATGACGTGCCGTGGCGACGCAGCAGCAGGTTGCAGAGGACCGGGTCACCTGACACGTCCAAACCGACCCAATCGCGCGGTCTTCCCTGAGAGGGAAACAGTTATAACCATTACTGTTCACACGGCGTCTCCGTCTCAGATCAAAAGAGGAACCGAGGAACCGAAGCTCCATACGAGGACTGGACGTTCTTTCTGCTGAGGGACCCTACTCTAACAGCCTGTTCACTTAAAACCACTTGGACTCACAGTGAGTTAGAGTGTTTCACCAGCAGTTAACTCAGCAGCTAATGGAGCTGTCACGGCTTTTTCCTCCACTTTTTATGCTGTTTTTTAGCTAATGTTAGTCAATGGAAATGTACTGCAACGCTGCAAAGATGGCGATTCTCCATGGTAACTGTGAATTTCCCGAACTCATTGTCTTATTTACTGTTGTTCGGCGCCAAAGAAACTCCTGGATTATTGGCTACACAAAACCATTGATTGTGATAGGTGATAGTGTGCATGTTTTAAGTGAGCTTAGTGTACATGTTTACCCGTGGTCAGGGTCAGCTGAAGTCCTTCTTGCTCGAGCGCCGACAGGAACCCAGCGCTGAGGAAACAGATCAGTTTCTAATGAACCCTATTGTACATGTTGATGTATATTATTATCATACAGAGCGTTGCGTCCCCCAGTGCCCGGCGCCCACGCAGCTGTTACTCACGTCATGTGACCAGTGCCGGGCGTTCAGCGAAGGCTGTGATTGGTCGGCCGCAACAGGAAAGTCACCATTGACGACGCCCCGGTCATCTGGGAAAGCGAGTTCAGCACCCGCCACGATCAGGAAACACCGGCAGGACGGTACTATGGGCCACGGACAGGAAGGTCCTCACAGGCCCCCTACAAGAATAACAGTCACTTCTATTAGAAGGTCCTCACAGCTCCCTACAAGAGCAAATAACAGTCACTTATAGAAGGTCCTCACAGCTACAGAGGAATAACAGTCACTATAGAAGGTCCTCACAGCTCCCTACAGAGGAATAACGTCACTATAGAAGGTCCTCCACAGCTCCCTACAGAATAACAGCACTATAAGAAGGGTCCTCAACAGTCCCTACAGAGGAATAAACAGGCACTATAGAAGGTCCTCCACAGCTACAGGAGGAATAACAGTCCTATAGAAAGGTCCTCACAGCTCCCTACAGAGGTAATAACAGTCACTATGAAGGTACCCTCACAGCACAGAGGAATAACAAGCCACTATAGAAGGTCTCACAGCTCAGGGAATACAGTCATATAGAAGGTCCTCACACTACAGAGGAATAACCAGTGCATATAGGAGGTCCTCACAGCTCCCTACAGAGGAATAACAGTCACTATAGAAGGTCCTCACGCTCAGAGGAATAACGCCACTATAGAGGTCCCTCACAGCCTACAGAGAATAACAGCCACCTATAAAGTCCTCACAGCTCCCTTACAGAGCGAAAACAGTCACTATAGAAGTCCTCCACAGCTACAGAGGAATAAACAGTCACTATAGAGGTCCTTCACAGCTAACAGAGAATAACAGTCACTATAGAAGGTCCTCACAGCTACAAGGAATAACAGTCACTATAGAAGGTCCTCACAGCTTCCCTACAGAGGAATACAGTCACTTAGAAGGTCCTCAAGCTCTACAGAAGGAATAACAGTCACTATAGAAGGTCCTCACAGCTACAGAGGAATAAACAGTCACTTATAGAAGGTCCCTCACAGCTCCCTACAGAGGAAATAACAGTCACTATAGAAGGTCCCACAGCTTACCAGAGGAATAACAAGTCACTATAGAAGGTCCTCACAGCTACAGAGGAATAAACATCACTATAGAAGGTCCTCAACAGCTACAGGGAATAAACCGTTCCCATATAGAAGTTTTTTCCTCACAGCTACATAGGAATAACAGTCATATAGAAAGTCCTACGCTCCCTACAAGGAATAACATTCACTATAGAAGGTTCCTCACAGCTACAGGGAATAACAGTCACTATAGAAGGTCCTCACAGCTACAGAGGAAATAAAACAGTCACTATAGAAGGTCCTCACAGCTACAGAGGAATAACAGCCACTATAGAAAGGTCCCCACAGCTACAGAGGAATAACCAGTACTATAAGAAGGTCCTCACAGCTACAGAGGAATACAGTCACTATAGAAGGTCCACAGCTACAGAGGAATAACAGTCACTATAGAGTCCTCACAGCTACAGAGGAATAACAGTCACTATAGAAGTGTCCTCACAGCTACAGAGGAATAAACCGTCACTATAGGAAGCGTCCTCACCAGCTCCCTACAGAGGGAATAACAGTCAAATATAGGAAGGTCCTCACAGCTACAGAGCAGGAAATAAAACAGTCACATATAGAAGTCCTCACAGCTCCCTAAGGAATAACAGGTCACTTATGAAGGTCCTCACAGCTACAGAGAATAACAGTCACTATTAGAAGGTCCTCCACAGCCCCTACAGAGGAGTAACAGTCCACTATAGAAGAGTCTAACAGCTCCTACAGAGGAAGTACAGTCACTATAAAAGTCCTCACACTACAGGGATAACGTCACTATAGAGATACCCGCTATCTGAGGATAACAGTCACTACAGAAGGCCTCACAAGCTCCCTACAGAGGATAACAGTCACTATAGAAGGTCCTCACAGCTACAGAGGATAACAGTCACTATAGAAGTTCCTCACAGCTACAGAGGAATAACAGTCACTATGAAGTCCTCACAGCTACAGAGGAATAACCGTTCACTATAGAAGGTCCTCAAGCTACAGAGGAATAACAGTCACTATAGAAGGTCCTCGCAGCTCCCTACAGAGAGAACAGTCACTTATAGAAGGTCCTCACAGCTCCTACGAGAATAACAGTCACTTATTAGAAGGTCCTCACAGCTCCCTACAGATGAGTAACAGTCACTATAGAAGGTCCTCACAGCTCCCTACAGAG
Organism: Neogobius melanostomus; assembly: GCA_007210695.1. Classification (NCBI taxonomy): domain Eukaryota; kingdom Metazoa; phylum Chordata; class Actinopteri; order Gobiiformes; family Gobiidae; genus Neogobius; species Neogobius melanostomus. The sequence goes on from VHKM01001100.1 coordinate 137,304, forward strand.
GAAGTAGGAACAGTCACTATAGAAGGTCTCACAGACTACAGAGGAATAACAGTCACTAATAAAAGGTCCTCACAGCGTCCCTGACAGCAGGCGTATCCAGTAACAGTTCCCACTATATAGAAGTCCTCACAGCTACAGAGGAGATAACAGTCCCACTATAGAAGGTCCTCACAGCACAGAGGAATAAAGTTTCACTATAGAAGGTCCCTCACGCTACAGAGGAAAACAGTCACTATAGAAGGTCCTCAAGCTCCCTACAGAGGAATAACAGTCACTATATACCTCACAGCTACAGAGGAATAACAGTCACTATAGAAGTCCACACTATCAGAGGGTAAATAAGCAGTCACTATTAGAAGGTCTCCCATCACAGCTCCCTACAGAGAATAACAGTCACTATAGAAGGTCCTCACCAGCTACAGAGGAATAACAGTCACTATAGAAGGTCCTCACAGCTACAGAGGAATAACAGTCACTTATAGAAGCCATCACAGCTCCCTACAGAGGCGAATAACAGTCACTATAGAAAGGCCTCACAGTACAGAGGAATAACAGCACTATAGAAGGTCCTCACAGCTACAAGAAAACAGTAACTATAGAAGGTCCTCACAGCTCCCTACAGAGGAAAAACAGTCACATATATATATGTCCTCACATCTCATATTATAACATCATCTATAGAAGGTCCTCACATCTACAGGAATAACAGTCACGATAGAAGGTCCTCACAGCTACAGAGGAATAACTCTATCTATAGAAGTCCTCACAGCTCAGAGTGAATAACAGTCATCGTATAATAGTCCCTGCAGTACAGAGGATATATATCAGTCACTATATATGGTCCTCGCTAGTCACATATATATTATCTAACTATAAAGGTCCTCACAGCTCCCTACAGAGGGAATAAAGTCACTATAGAAGGTCCTCACAGCTCCCTACAGAGGAATAAACAGTCACTATAGAAGGTCTCACAGCCTACAGAGGGAAAGACAGTCACTATAGAAGGTCCTCGCAGCTACAGCAGGAATAACAGTCACTATAGAATCCCACACTATATATATATCAGTCACTATAGAAGGTCCTCACAGCTACAGTAAAACGCATCATTGTATATCCTCACAGCTACTATATGGAATACAGTCACTATAGAAGGTCTCACAGCCTACAGGGAATAACAGTCACTATAGAAGGTCTCACAGCTACAGAGGAATAACGTCATATATATATCCTCACAGCTATCATAATAACATCACAATATACCTCACCTCCTCATAATAATAACATCCACTTAGAAGGTCTCCCATCACAGCTCCCTACAGAGAATAACAGTCACTATAGAAGGTCCTCACCAGCTACAGAGGAATAACAGTCACTATAGAAGGTCCTCACAGCTACAGAGGAATAACAGTCATATAGAAGTCCTCAACAGCTACGAGGAATAACAGTCACTATAGAAGGTCCTCACGCTACAGAGGAATAACAGTCACTATAGAAGGTCCTCACAGCTTACAGAGGAATAACAGTCACTATAGAAGGTCCTCACAGCTCCCTACAGAGAATAAAAACCATCCACTAAGAAGGTCCTCACAGCTACAGAGGAATAACAGTCACTATAGAAGGTCCTCAAGCTCCCTACAGAGGAAGAACAGTCACTATAGAAGGTCTCACAGCTCCTACAGAGAATAACAGTCACTTATAAGAAGTCCTCACAGGCTACAGAGGAATAACAGTCACTATAGAAGGCCTCACAGCTACAGAGGAATAAACAGTCACTATAGAAGGGTCCTCACAGCTACAGAGAATAACAGTCACTAAGAAGTCCTCACAGCTACAGAGGAATAACATCACCTATAGAAGGTCCTCACAGCTACAGAGGGAATAACAGTCACTATAGAAGGTCCCTCACAGCTACAGAGGGGAAAATTACATCACTAAGAAGGCCTCACAGCTACAGAGGATAACAGTCATATAGAAGGTCCTCACAGCTACAGAGGAAAACAGTCACCTATAGAGTCCTCAACAGCCCCTACAGAGAATAACAGTCACTATAGAAGCGTCCTCACAGCTCCCTACAGAGGAAAACCAGTCACTATGAAGGTCCTCACAGCTACAGAGAATAACAGTTCACATAGAAAGTCCCTCAACAGCTACAGAGAATAACAGTCACTATAGAAGGTCCTCACAGCTCACGGAGGAATAACAGTCACTATAGAAGGTTCCTCACAGCTCCCTACAGAGGAATAACAGTCAATTATAGAAGGTCCTCACAGCTCCCTACAGAGGAATAACAGTCACTATAGAAGCCTCACCAAAATACAGAGGAATAACAGTCACTATGAAGGTCCTCACAGGCTCCCACCGAGGAATAACATCACTATAGAAGGCCTCACAAGTACAAGGAATAACAGTCACTATAGAAGGTCCCTCCACAGCTACAGAAGGAATAACAGTCACTATAGAAGGTCCTCACAAGCTCCCTACAGAAGGAATAAAACAGTCACTATAAGAAGTCCCACAGCTCTTACAGAGGAATAAACAGTCACTATAGAAGGTCCTCACAGTCCCTACAGAGGAATAACAGTCACTATAGAGGTCCTCACAGCTCTACAGAGGAATAACAAGTCCAACTATAGAAGGTCTCACAGCTACAGAGAATAACAGTACTTCTAGAAGGTTCCTCACAGCTACAGAGGAATAACATTAACTATAGAAAGGTCCTCACAGTCCCCGACAGGAGGAATAAACAGTCACATAGAAGGTCCTCCAGCACAGAGAATAACAGTCACAATAGAAGGTCCTCACCAGCTCCCTACAGAGGAATAACAGCACTATAGAAGCCTCACAAGGCTTACCAGAGAATAACAGTCCACTTAGAAGGTCTCCCATCACAGCTCCCTACAGAGAATAACAGTCACTATAGAAGGTCCTCACCAGCTACAGAGGAATAACAGTCACTATAGAAGGTCCTCACAGCTACAGAGGAATAACAGTCACTATAGAAGGCCTCAACAGCTACAGAGGAATACAGTCACTATAGAAGGTCCTTCACAGCTCCCTACAGAGAATAACAGTCACTATAGAAGGTCCCTCACAAAATACAGAGGAATAACAGTCACTATAGAAGGTCCTCACAGCTCCCTACAGAAATAACAGTCACTCTATAGAGGTCCTCACAGCTACAGAGGAATAACAGTCACTATAGAAGTCCTCACAGCTCCCACAGAGGAATAACAGTCACTTATAAGAAGGTCCTTCACACTCCCTACAGAGGAGAGTAACAGTCACTATAGAAGGTCCTCACAGCTACAAGAGGAAGTAAACAGTCACTATAGAAGTCTCCACAGCTCCCTAGCAGAGGAATAACAGCACTATAGAAGGTCCTCACAGCTCCCTACAAGGATAACAGTCACTATAGAAGGTCTCCTCACAGCTACAGAGGAATAAAGTCACTATAGAAGGTCCTCACAGCTACAGAGGAGTTAACAGCACTATAGAAGGTCCTCACAGCTACAGGAGGAATAACAGTCACTATAGAAGGTCCTCACAGCTACAGAAGAAAACATCACTATGAAGGTCCCTCACAGCTCCCTACAGAGAATAACAGTCACTTATAGAAGGTCCTCACAGCTCCCTACAGAGGAATAACAGTCACTATAGAAGGTCGCTCACAGCCTACAAGAGGAATAACAGTCACTAAGAAGGTCCTTCACAGCTACAGAGGAAACAGTCACTATAGAAGGTCCTCAAGCTACAGAGGAATAAACAGTCACTATAAGAAAGTCCTCACAGCTCCCACAGAGGAATAACAAGTCACTATAGAAGGTCCTCACAGCTACAGGGAATAACCAGTCACTATAGACCCTTAACTGCTGACATCATCGTGACATCAGCTGGAGCAGGAAGTGATCAAGCAGAAAAGATTAAACTAAAAGCTAGCGATTTAGGTAAAACTACAATGAAACATGTAGGTTCTGTTGTGGCTTAAGGTGCAAGAAACAAGAGGAATGACATTTGAGACAATAAAATAAGGTTTATCTGATATTTCCCAAAAACAGTTAACACATTTGTTTATTCGTTACATGACAAACAGCTACAATGGAAATAGATAGGAATCGAGCTTCCCGCCCTCCAGCTAAGCCCGGAATGTTTACAAACAATTAAAAGGTCTATAGAAGGTCCTCAAGCTATAGAGGAATAACATCACTATAGAAGGGTCCTCACAGCTACAGAGGAATAACAGTACTATCAAAGTCCTCACAGCTCCCTACCAGAAGGAGGAGTAACAGTCCACTATAAAGGTCCTCACAAGCTTACAGGAGGAATAACAGTTCACTATAGAAGGTCCTCCCCACAAAAGCTACAGAGGGAATAACAGTCACTATAGAAAGGTCCTCACAGGCCTCCCTTACAGAGGAAATACAGTCACTATAGAAGGTCCTCACAAATCAGGAGGAATAACAGTCACTATAGAAGTCCTCACAGCTCCCTACAGAGGATCTCTCTCTATAGAAGGTCCTCACAGCTCCCTACAGAGGAATAACAGTCACTAATAGGAAGTTCCTCACAGCTCCCTACCAGAGGAATAACAGTCACTAAGAGGTCCTCACAGCTCCCTACGAGGAATAAACAGTCCACTAAGAAGGTCCTCACTAGCTACACGAGGAATCACAGTGCACTATAGAAGGTCCTCACAGCTACAGAGGACTAACAGTACTATAGAAGGTCCTCAAGCTACAGAGGAATAACAATACCACTATAAAGGTCCTTCACAGCTTTCCTTACAGAGGAGTAACAGTCACTATAGAAGGTCCTACAGCTACAGAGGAGTAACAGTCCCACTAAAGAAGGTCCTCACAGCTACAGAGGAATAAACAGTCACTATTAGAAGGTCCTCACAGCTAAGAGGAAATAACAGTCATAAGAAGGTCTCAACAGCTACAGAGGAATAACAGTCACTATAGGAAGGTCCTCACGCTCAGGGAATACAGATCACTATAGAAGGTCCTCACAGCTACAGAGGAATAACCGTCACTATAGAATGGTCCCTCACAGCTAACAGAGGAATAACAAGTCCACTATAGAAGGTCCTCACAGCTACAAGGAATAACCGTCACTATAGATAGGGTCCTCAGCTACGAGGAATAACAGTCACTATACGAAGGTCCTCACAGTCCCTACAGAGGAATAACAGTCACTATAGAAAGGTCCCTACAGCTACAAGAGGGATAACAGTCACTATAGAAGGTCCTCAAAATACAGAGGAATAACAGTCAACTATACGAGGTCCTCACAGCTCCTAACAGAGGATAACAGTCACTATAGAAGGGTACTCGCAGCTACAGAGGAATACAAGGTCATCTATAAGAAGGGCCTCACAGCTCCTACAGAGAATACACAGTCACTAAAATAGAAGGTCCTCCACAGATCCCTACAGAGGAATAAAGTCACTATAGAAGTCCTCACGCTACAGAGGAATAACAGTCATTAGAAGGTCCCACAGCTACAGAGGAATAACGTCAACTAATAGAAGGTCTCAACAGCTCCCTAAAGAGAATAACAGTCAACTATAGAAGGTCCTCAGACAGCTACAGAGATAACAGTCACTATAGAAGGTCCTCACAGCTACAAGGAATAACAGTCTAATAGAAGGTCTCGACAGCCTACAGAGGAATAACAGTCACTATAGAAGGTCCTACAGCTACAGAGGAATAACAGTCACTTATAGAAAGGTCTCACAGCTCCCTACAGAGGAATAACAGTGCACTATAGAAGGTCCTCACATCTTCCCAGTAAGGTCGTTTATAGAGTCCATCACGTCACTTCACCCATTTGGCTGTCAGGGCTCAAGGGCGGGTTCCAGAACTGAAACCAAGGAAGAAAACAAAGTCAATTGAACTCAGACATAGATTCAAGAAACGTCCAAATGTTTTCTCCTCATCTTTATTTACAAACGCTATTACCTGTTTACCCTCCACTTTAACCGAGCGCATCTTTTCTCCAGTTCAGCTTTAACCCAAATCTAAATACGCTTCTGGAAAACACACAAACACGAGACGAACACAAGGATGAAAACGCGACAAAAAAGCATCAAAACTGAGGATGAAAAACGAACAAAACGTGACTAAAAGCAACAATAACACAATAAAAAAAGCGACAAAAACACAAAGAGCGAAAAAAATGCAATGAAAAACTAGGGCTGAAACTAATCGATTATCGATGACTAATCGATTACTAAAATAGTTGTCGACTATTTTAATAATCGATTAATCGTTTTCTGGTTCATACAGACTCAAATGGAGCAAAAATGACATGAAATGTAGTATTTTTGATGAAAACCTACTTTGTTTTATAGTTAGTTCATGTAGTATTTTGTACATTGTAAATTGTATAGCTTTATCTGATAAAAAAAAAAAAAAAAAATAATTCCTACATCATTCACAGCCAAGCGATTATTCGAATAATCGTAAAAGTAATCGTTAGTTTGCAGCCCTATGAAAAACTGACAGAAACAGTGTCCAAAAATGCGATGAAAACTGAGTTTAGCTTTCAAATGAGGTGTACACTGGCCTGTAGCTGTAAACTCTCAGGTCGATAAAGCTTTTAGATTTGGGTAAAACCTACCTGTAGATAATGTTAACGAGGTCAGTCATTTCTGCCTCTAACCTCCTGATTTAAACCTTTGTCCTGAAGGATAAACAGAATAATAAAGACTATATTCCTTCTTCAGGTAAACACACTCACACACATGTTAAGTCTTAACATTAAAGCCTCGAGAAGGTTTAAAGCGTCATCCGGACCGCGCTGTTTACCGACCTTCGTGACGTACTTCCGGTAGTAGTACACCTGGAACAGCAGGAACGCGCAGCTGCCGAGCGCGAGCAGGTACAGCAGCGCGCTCCGGTTCACGCGCCACCATCCGCCCCTTGTGCACGCAGCGGGAGCGCGGCTTTAACGACGGGAAACCGGAGCCGCGGCAGAGACACTAGCGCCGAGCCTCCGCCGAGCCGCCGCCATCTTGGAATCCTTCACTTCCGGAGCGGAGCCTTCAGAGTAAGAGCCGCTGCGTCACTGCCGCTGCGTTTATTCTTTATTTAACACATTTCCTGGAGTTATATAAATCCAGATATATTTTAAACAAAGAGAGTTTAGTTCTTATAACTCTTTAATCATGCCTTATATAACTTATTGTATAGAATTTGAGGAAATACTTATAAATCAAACACCAAACACATTTTCACCAACAACCAACCAACTCATCCCTTATTCATAAACCTGCAAACTTTGACATTCTATGATTTAGTGACTTGTTTACTATAGACTTCTGGAATGTGATGTCATATCGCTCAGCATTTGTAAACTAATGGAGATTTAAAAGTTATTGTTCACATTTAAACACTTGGACACCACAGTGAGTTAGATGTTTTTACCAGCAGTAACTCAGCAGCTAAGCACAGTTTTTTATACTGTTTTTATCCAATCTTAGTCTATGGAAATGCTAACAGCTGTGAAGATGGCAGATCTCCATGGTAACTGTGGAATTTCCCGAACTCCATACAATAAAAATGATACATGAACTCTGTTTACTAGTTTGTTTAAGACTGTATCAACCTACTTACAAATCCTTTTGATTGTTTGATGTAACGTTAAAGTTAACACGTGCTGTCAGTTGTTAAAAAAGGGAAGGAAATATAAGCTTCAGCCTTTACCCTTTGGTCAGTCTGTGTGTTATGAAGTAACTTAACTGTAAATAATGTGTGCAGACTTTTAACCGAATAAACTGAAACTGAAATGATTAACTTTTGCAATATTTACACTTACAATGTTAATGTTCATGCCAAAACATTTACAGTTTGGCAGATGTTATTTGACAGTATTTACAAAATACAAAAGCATGTTTTTCATTGTGCCCTGACGGCTCCTACAGTCAGAACAGAACTACACAATTTGCCACTATTTTTTTCATAATACATTTTTCCCATTTCTAATTTTTAAATATTTTTTCCCCTAGTTAAATATTTTTTAAACTTTTTTCAGATATTATTTTCCCTAGTATTTCCTACTTTCTCCTTATTTTCAATTTTTTAAAATTATTTCCCACATTTTTTAATATATTTCTTTTTTACATTTTTAATCTTAATCTTACCCTTTCCCCACTGGTTTCTTCTCTTTTAAATCCACCCCCCCCCCCCCCTTCTCCCCTATTTTTGCTAAATTTTACCTTCATTTAAACTCAAGAGAAAAATACTCAAAGAACTACACTCTTTTTTGCACTTTTCACCAAACGATTTCAGATTTATTTGAATTTTCACAGACTTTTTCATGGACAGTATTTACAAAATACAAAAGCATCATTTTCTTGTTGCTTCACATCAAATCTCACATTATTTATGCTCAGTCCATTAATCAGAAGAACAGAGTAACTTTGGATATTCAAAGGGCAGATTTTCTCCAGTTTGGCTTTACCCAAATCTAAAAACAAAAGAGTGGCAAAAGAGCGACGAAATCATGATGTAAATGAGGAAGAAAATGTGACAAAACACTGCAACAACACAAGGAAAAAGACTCGTTTAGATCAGTATTGTAGGCCTTAGCTTTCAAATGAGGCTTTACTCTGGCCTATTGGTTGTAAGAAGCTTTTAGATTTGGGTCCATTTTCAAGATCTGATCCAATCCAATAACCAAAATCTGATCAGATTACCTTTGAACAGGTTCACATCATGTCGGAACAGTTGTTCTAATGGTGCGTACAGACAAACGCTGACACTTCCATGTTAACTCTATGTAGACGCTTCGACACGTCGAAATGTAAGCAAGGATGTCCGCGCGTATGAAGCGTTGCAAATGTGAGCAGATGAGGATTAACGCGCGTCAAAGCCAGTGAGAACAGCGCGGTACAGAGCAGGGATGCCCCGCCCACTGCTTCATGCACTCAAGTAATCACAATCTACACGTGCGTTCATTTACGCCTTGTTAACCAATCAGGGACTGGGCTCAAATAGTGAGGTCACCTGTTACCTGCAGCAGTGGAGCAAAAAGGGCAAACGCAATATATGCCTTTCATAGGGGCGCCAATAGTGATGTGTTTTTTAACAGTCTATGTGTGTCGGTCGTGAACAATATGAACAGGTTCGCGGTGGTGAAGTGTTTTTTTATTCCTCTTTGGGGAATTTTAGTTGTGCTTACTTTGCAAAACAAAAGTCACTGCTGGAGTGGGGCAGAGGAGTGCAGAGGGACAGTCATCTCCACCCCCCACGAGGAGCTCAAAGTGAGCATAAGGCAACAAGTTTGAGAAATAAAAGTCCTAATGAAATAATAAACACGGTTACAGAGGAGATCGCGTTGAAGCTTGCGTTGTTTTCTCCCTCTTGCACGAGGGAGAGAGAGGGAGAGGAGGAAAGTTACGTGAATGAAGCAACAGAAGCTTTTAATCGGGCCCGTGTGGTTGTTTTTTTGTGATAACAAACTCCATAGAGGGAAATATCGATGTTATATTTGTGTGAAATAGTGACATTTTCGTTAAAATAAAGTCAATTCAGAGGGTATTTATTTTCTTTAAAATAAAACCATCAAAGAGCCATGCGGTAGTTGCGCCCCTGACCTGCAGGAGGAGAAGTTGATCATGGCGGTTTGCGCTCGGCCTGAGTTGTATGACACGCCTCCTAATTATGACGCTTGCAAAACTTCACGCGCCAGCAAGCAGGCGTTTCTCGCGAGTGTGAAGCGGCCATGTTTGGCTCCAACTAGAGGCTGACGGAGCGTGGACGCACGTTCGGTCTGAACGCACCTTTAGGTCTGATTTGATCTGATCTTGAAAATGAGTTGTTCAAAAGGGAAAGAAGGATTCTGAAATCTGATCATGTAATCCAGTCGTCGTTTTAATCTGGATCTTTGTGTCGTTCAAAACATTTCAGTAGGATCTGCATAACTTTGATCCAGATTATATTTATTGCACCTGGATCTGAAACAGGAACAGTTTGGAAACTGTTAGGGATTTTTTGCACAGCAGTCTTTAGAAACGCCCCGGTTACTTTCTGCCCCAGAAAGAAACGGATTGAACACACGAAAGTCAAGCATTGAGGTTTTATTCTTTTCGATACCGGGGTGGATGAGACTGGGCCATGTGGCGCCGCACCAGCCTCAGCTCAAAAACACACAGAATACAAAGATTCTACAGACTATATGAACATATCTAGCCATGCCCTTTTCCCCAGTAACTTTCCATCAGATAATCACACGCCCAGCCCCCCTGGACTCCTCAGTCAGGCTGGGGCTGTTGCCCAGTCCCTGGTTATTTTCCGTTGTAAACCCAAGACCCTTGAGTCAGGATAGGAAGTTAATCGTAACCTTTAACCTCCCTCTTCCTGCCCCCACAGGATACAGAGCAAACTGAGATAATCAACAGGTAATCACTCACTCTGGAGGCCATCTGGTTGTCTCGCCTCAGTGGTCAATATTCTCCCTTTAACTTTTATGACTCTACAACAGGCAGGAGACCCTTAGAATGTGGCCTCCAAACACAGAGTCACGCTAGAGTAAACACTACCATGACTGTCTTCCACTCCACAGATTTAACTAGTTAACTCAAGGTTTAAGAAGTTAACATTTCAACCAACACAGGCCAAATTCATTGCAATACATATGATAATATCACAAAATCCATGACAGAAACGTTATAAACCCAGTGTGAGAAAAGAGAAGCTCCTCACAGAGCGGACTGAAGCTTCCCTTTCAACATACGATTAAATTAACTTTAATCATGTTATAGGAACAAACTCAGCCTCGTCTCCATCTGCCTTTGGCAACGATTCATGGATTTAACAAAAGCAGAAACATGACTTGTAAATGTTTATCACAGCTCATTAAGATGCTTTGATGTCACTCTTTCAGTTCATTTTACTGTTTACTCTGTAAGGTTTACAATCATTATTATTTCCATTTATTACGGAAATAGGAAGCGATGCCAATGGTCACCAGAACTACACCTCCCATGGCTGCAAGCCCACCGAAAGCGACTAAACCCGCCGCCATTTCTGCCACGGCTGCAGACCCCACACTAGCGGCTGCATACCCTTCTGCAAACCCAAATACAGCGACTGCAGACCCACCTGCAGTGGCTACAGCCCCCCCTACCACAGTCAAAGCACTCGACAAGAATGAGTTGTTGTTTTCAGCTTCTTTCCTGGCCTCTTGTTCATGTGTCTCTCTTACTCGTTCCAGTTCTTCATCGCACTTACGCGCCATCTCTTCCCTGTATTCTCTCTCCTTCTGTTCTCCCTCCCTCTGTTCTCTCTCCTTCTGTTCTCTCTCCTTCTGTTCTCTCTCCTTCTGTTCTCTCTCTCTCTTCCACAGCTCCTGCTCTTTCTTCATCTGCTCCTCCATTTCTCTTTCTCCTCCTCTTGTCTTGTTGCAGAAATCTTTCCATTTCCTGTTGATATTTCCTCTTTATCTCTTCCTCCTCTCTCCTGATCTCTTCTTCCTTTTCCTTCATAATCCTCTCCTGTTCTTTCTGAATGGCCTCTTCAGCCTCTTGGAACATCTTGTTGGTGTAGAAGCTTCCTCCGTTCTCCTCCACCATGTGGTCGATCTTCTGCAGCAGCTCTTTAACCTGAGTGCGCTCTTTGTTTCTGTTGTTAAACACATGGACCTGTTTCCACAGTCGGTGATCACCTTCTGTAGAGCAGGCTCAGATTCATTAATGAACTCTTCAATGGACTTCTTATCATACTCCAGATCATCTCCACGTGTGAAGAGAACCATGATGTACTTCTCAGAATTCTCTCCAAACGCTGCCTTGATATATTCAACAGCACTTTGTTCTTCTTTAGTGAATCGGTTAATTTGTATCACTATCAGAAAGACGTGAGGTCCTGGAGCCAGAAGACAGATGGATTTAGCCATTTCTCTGATTATTTCCTCATTGGAGAATGAGGTGTCAAACAGTCCAGGAGTGTCCACCACAGCGACGAGGCGCCGTCGATGTCAGACTCTGCTTTGTTACAGATCTTTGTCACAGATTTCCCACTTGCCTTAGCTGTGAACTCCTCTCTTCCCAGGATGGTGTTTCCAGTGGAGCTTTTTCCAGAACCAGTTATTCCAACCAGAGCGATCCTCAGACCTTCAGGAGTCCATCTTCCACTGCAGAATCACAGAAACAACCATGGAGACGACTTGGTAAATATTAGGGCTGTTGAAAAATATCGATTCGCCGATATATCGCGATATTACGTCGCGCGATTCTCAAAAAGCGCCCGTATCGATATTTAAACATCTATTTTTGGGGAAATATTCATTGCAGCGTCTCTCTTTGGTCCTGCACTTTTACTCCCGCCCGCTAGATGGCAGCGCACCGCGCAGCCCGCTTGAGTAACACTAGAATTTAGTGAGAGTTAGAGAAACACAGGAAGAGTTTAGCATGGAAAAGAATGAGCTATGAGACGCTACGGGGCTCTTTTAAAACTGTACATTTGGCTTTGGCTTTTACAGCAAAGACAGAGACCTGGATTATTACGAGAGCCACAGCTTTGTGCATATTGCTGAGTGCGTCGTGCTGCGTTTGGAGAGGATTTATCTTAGTAGCATTTTATTACGGAATTAAACGAAGCCGAGGGGAAACTAAATACAGCAGGCTCATGTTAAACCTGTGTTAAACCAAGTTTAAAAAGAGCCTGCTGTAGTTAGTTTCCCCTCTGCTTCAGTTGTGTGCTACTGCTGCGTGTGATGCCCGTGTCATTATGTCCCTGATCTACGAGTGACACCGTTGTGGAGTAGACACGATTTTAAATGCCCCGTCTGAGTTATTGTATATTTAATGGATGAAACCCATAATAGTTACTGATCGCCAAAAACTCCAACTATAGAAATACTAGAAAACGTGCATCCCCAGTAATTGGTTTCATTACTAGGTTTCCAAGAAATCTGTTTTCCGTTCAAAGTTACATAATCACCATAAACACCACAGTCACAAGCACATTAGTGAAAAGCATTTATATCATAAGATAAATAGATCAAATGTATTTGATACAAATCTAATGAAGGTGGACTAGTTTACTGAATAGTTGTTTCCAAAGTAGTAAAAAAAATAATAATATCGTATCGTATCGTGACCCTTGTATCGGGATACGTATCGTATCGCCTGAGACTAGGCGATACCATTGACTGTGAATTGATGGACTGCGTGTTAGCCTAGAATCCATGTAACCGTATAGGAAGTGGGAGGCGGCTTCTACGGTCTTACGTCCTATGGACGTTCCATTGAAACTTGTTCTACTCTCTCTAAGTCAATATTGAACAATGGCTTGTCATTTTTCCCACACGCGCTACATCGTCCGATTTTTTTTGTTTCGCTATTTTCGCCCTAAATCTAGATTTTAACAAAAATAACTGGCCAATCAGGTGCCTTCTTTCATCGAGGTCTGCCGCGGCTGGGTTTGCTAACCCACGCGTTGCCATAGCGACCCCACCCCTCCCCTCCGTGCTGCTCCAGAGCCCAGGCGGCTGCTAGATCCATGCTGGGAATGGCGGACACGAGAGAAGAGCGGCTGAAGGCAAAAGCAACTTTTAAGAAGAACCTGGACACTTAACATGCACACTTTCTCAAAGCTAGGGATGTTATGACTCGTGACAGTTATAAAGTTTGTAATTATGTCACGTCTGTCGTATTTGACCGCAAAAAAAGTACTTTTTGCTTGTAGCTAGTTTTGCACAATGGGATTTTCAGCCGTTCCCTGGATCTAACCCCACGACCAAAGGTGACTCTGTGTTCTTCCTGCTTGTAAGAAACTACGAGTTAGGTGAGTAAAATAACAATCTTGGCTATTACTTTAGTGGGATATATTCCTAAAAACAGTTGATATGTTAAAACGTAACCATACGTGTTAATTACTTGGAAAAGCTAAGCTTGTGAAATGAACGTGTATTGTCCTACAGAGGAAGGAACTACAGGCCAAAAGTTTCCTTTGGTATTTGTTTTGACAGTCAGTGCAGAGTTCTGTTTCAAATTAAAGTTGCTAAGCGTCATTAAACAGTGTGTAGGGAAGTACATTGTTTAACACTTATGTAACACATGGTAAAGTCAGTAAAATGTCCACACCACCATTGCAATGTTTATTGATTTAGAAACTTGTACATGGATTACATTAAAACACTTGACCTTACTCCTTCAGGAGGAAGCGTCTGGGGAGAGCAAGAGACCTGGAGGCGGATGTGTTCTGAGGATACAACAGGATGTGAGTTGAACCTTTTGTGCACCTCTTAACCCCCACCTTAACTGAGGGCATTTTCTCCAGTTCAGCTTCACCCAAATCTAAAAGCTTGTCGACTGGAGAGCAACAGTGTAATGCCCAATTTGAAAGCTCAGATCTACAACAGTGATCGTAACTTTTATGTCACATTTTGAAGCTTGTTTGTCTTGTTTTAGAGGCTTTTTTTCATTGCTTTTTAGTCTTGTTTTCATCATGTTTTTGTTACTTTTTGTCACAATTTTGTTGCGTTTTCATCCTCATTGTTGTCGCCATTTTTAAGCTTTTAGATTTGGATAATGCACAACTGGAGAAAAAGTGCTTGGTTAAAGGAGTTAAAGGAATAGGCCACCGTTTTTCCATACTGAGATATGTTCTTACCTTAGCTTTGACGAGTTCATCTGTACCTGTCTGGTCTTCACGTGTGCCTTCAGTCACGTAAACACAGCACAGACGGCGTTAGCATTTAGCCTCTCTCTTCTCCTCTATAGCTCCAAACCAGGTGAAGATAGAAGCTACCAAACTCTTCCACGTTTTCCCTATTTAAATATGGTTATGTGAAGTGTTACACTATAAAGTATAATTACACAAAATTAAACAATGTGGATTTTCTAGGTGAATAAAAAGGGGAACTATATTGTAAGGCGTAATAATACCAGGAGTAATTCGACATCCGCACAGTAAAGTGAAGATATCACTGTGCGGATGCCGAATTACTCCTGGTATTATTACGCCTTACAATATAGTTCCCCTTTTTATTCACCTAGAAAATCCACATTGTTTAATTTTGTGTAATTATACTTTATAGTGTAACACTTCATGTAATCATTTAAATAGGGAAACGTGGAAGAGTTTGGTAGCTTCTATCTTCACCTCGTTTGGAGCTATAGAGGAGAAGAGAGAGGCTAAATGCTAACGCCGTCTGTGCTGTGTTTACGTGACTGAAGGCACACGTGAAGACCAGACAGGTCTAAGCTCAGGTAAGAACATATCTCAGTATGTAAAAACGGTGGCCTATTCCTTTAAGAGAAACTACATTTGCATGTTCCTATTAAATGGTAAATAGTCTCAACTTATATAGCGCTTTTCCACCTACGTTAGGCACTCAAAGCGCTTTACAGCAAGGATCCACTCACCCATTCACACACCAATGTACACAGACACTGGAGGCATGCTGGGTGAAGTGTCTTGCCAAAGGACACAACGACAGTGCACCTTCAGGAGGCGTGATAATAACTGCATCTCATGGGTTAAGCTTTTTTTTTTTAATCTTCGGAGGGGGATTTGTCTTGCTTTGTATTTCTCACTTCATATTGAGATTAATCATTAATTTACTTTACACATGTGCCTGTGCTGTCATTCATATTGAGATTAATCATTAATGTACTTAACCCCGTGAACTGCTACCTTAACGTGGTGGGGTTGTTTGAGTGCCCGAATGATCCGAGGAGCTATGTTGTCTGGGGCTTCATGCCCCTGGTAGGGTCTCCCATGGCAAACAGGTCTTAGGTGACGGGTCAGACGAAATGCAGTTCAAAGACCCATATGGACAGTTTAAGAACAAGGACCGTGACGTCGCCCGGTATGGCGCAGCCGGGGCCCCACCCTGGAGCCAGGCCTGGGGTTGGGGCTCGAATGCGAGCGTCTGGTGGTCGGGCCTCTGCCCACGGGGCCCGGCCGGGCACAGCCCGAAGGGACGACGTGGGCCCGCCCTCCTGTGGACCCACCACCCGCAGAGGGATGCGTAGGGGTCGGGTGCAGAGAGGACTAGGTGGCAGTCAAAGGCGGGTGCCTCGACGACCTGGTCCGCGTGCGCAGCTTCTGGCGTTCGGGACATGGAACGTCACTTCGCTGGGGGGGAAGGAGCCTGAGCTTGTGCGGGAGGTTGAGAGATACCGGCTAGATATAGTCGGGCTCACCTCCACGCACAGCCTGGGTTCCGGATCCCAACTCCTGGAGAGAGGCTGGACTCTCCATTTTTCTGGAGTTGCCCGCGGGGAGAGACGGCGGGCTGGGGTGGGTTTGCTTATAGCCCCCCAGCTCAGCCGCCACGTGTTGGAGTTCACCCCGGTGAACGAGAGGGTCGCGTCCCTACGCCTTCGGGTTGGGGACAGGTCTCTCACCGTTGTCTCGGCCTACGGGCCCAACATCGGTGCAGAGTACCCGGCCTTCTTGGAGTCCCTGGGAGGGGTACTAGATAGTGCTCCGACTGGGGACTCCATTGTTCTACTGGGGGACTTCAACGCCCACGTGGGTAACGACAGTGAGACCTGGACGGGGGTGATGGGGAAGAACGGCCTCCCCGATCTGAACCCGAGTGGTGTTCTGTTATTGGACTTCTGTGCTAGTTACAGTTTGTCCATAACGAACACCATGTTCGAGCACAAGGGTGTCCATAAGTGCACGTGGCACCAGGACACCCTAGGCAGGAGGTCGATGATCGACTTTGTAGTTGTGTCATCTGATCTCCGGCCGCATGTCTCGGACACTCGGGTGAAGAGAGGGGCTGAGCTGTCAACCGATCACCACCTGGTGGTGAGCTGGATCCGCTGGCAGGGTGGGAGGAAGCTGGTCAGACCTGGCAGGCCCAAACGTGTTGTGAGGGTCTGTTGGGAACGTTTGGTGGATCCCTCTGTCAGTAGGGTCTTCAACTCCCACCTCCGGAAGAGCTTCACCCAGATCCCGAGGGAGGTTGGAGACATGGAGTCCGAGTGGACCATGTTCTCCTCCTCCATTGTCGATGCGGCTGCTCGCAGTTGTGGCCGTAAGGTCTCTGGTGCCTGTCGCGGCGGCAATCCCCGAACCCGGTGGTGGCGCCCGGAAGTAAGGGATGCCGTCAAGCTGAAGAAGGAGTCCTACCTGGCCTTGTTGGCTTGTGGGACTCCGGAGGCAGCTGAGAGGTACCGGCAGGCCAAGCGTGCTGCAGCTCGTGCAGTCACAGAGGCAAAAACTCGGGTCTGGGAGGAGTTCGGAGAAGCCATGGAGGAGGACTATCGGTCGGCCTCGAAGAGATTCTGGCAAACCATCCGGCGCCTCAGGAGGGGGAAGCAGTGCTTCACCAACACTGTTTACAGTGCGGGCGGGGAGCTGTTGACCTCGACTGGGGATGTGGTCGAGCGGTGGAAGGAGTACTTCGAGGATCTCCTCAATCCCACTGTCACGTCTTCCGATGAGGAGGCAGAGGCTGGGGACTCGGAGGGGGTTCGTCCATCACCCAGGCTGAAGTCACCGAGGTGGTTAGAAAGCTCCTCGGTGGCAAGGCCCCGGGGGTGGATGAGATTCGTCCCGAGTACCTTAAGTCTCTGGATGTTGTAGGGCTGTCTTGGCTGACACGTCTCTGCAACATCGCGTGGCGGTCGGGGACAGTGCCTCTGGATTGGCAGACCGGGGTGGTGGTCCCTCTCTTTAAGAAGGGGGATCGGAGGGTGTGCTCCAATTACAGAGGGATCACACTTCTCAGCCTCCCGGGTAAGGTCTACTCCAGGGTGCTGGAGAGGAGGATCCGGCCGATAGTTGAACCTCGGATTCAGGAGGAACAATGCGGTTTTCGCCCGGTCGTGGCACACTGGACCAGCTCTATACCCTTCATCGGGTGCTCGAGGGTTCGTGGGAGTTCGCCCAACCAGTCCACATGTGCTTTGTGGATCTGGAGAAAGCGTTCGACCGTGTCCCTCGTGGTGCCCTGTGGGGGGTGCTCCGGGAGTATGGGGTCCGGGGCCCTCTGCTAAGGGCTGTCCGTTCCCTGTATGACCACAGCAGGAGCTTGGTTCGCATTGCCGGCAGTAAGTCAGACTTGTTTCCGGTGCGTGTTGGTCTCCGCCAGGGCTGCCCTATGTCACCGGTTCTGTTCATTACCTTTATGGACAGAATTTCTAGGCGCAGCCAGGGGCCGGAGGGTGTCCGGTTTGGGAACCTCAGGATCTCATCTCTGCTGTTTGCAGATGATGTTGTTCTGTTGGCTTCATCAAATCAGGACCTCCAGCTGCACTGGGGCGGTTTGCAGCCGAGTGTGAAGCGGCCGGGATGAGGATCAGCACCTCCAAATCTGAGGCCATGGTTCTCCACCGGAAAAAGGTGGCTTCCCCGCTTCAGGTCGGTGGGGAGTCCTTACCTCAAGTGGAGGAGTTTAAGTATCTCGGGGTCTTGTTCACGAGTGAGGGACGGATGGAGCGTGAGATCGATAGACGGATCGGTGCAGCGTCAGCAGTGATGCGGTCGCTGTATCGGACTGTTGTGGTGAAGAGGGAGCTGAGTCAGGGGGCAAAGCTCTCGATTTACCGATCGATCTACGTTCCCACCCTCACCTATGGTCATGAGATCTGGGTAATAACCGAAAGGACAAGATCGCGGATACAAGCGGCCGAAATGAGTTTCCTTCGCAGGGTGGCTGGGCGCACCCTCCGAGATCGGGTGAGGAGCTCAGTTACCCGGGAGGAGCTCGGGGTAGAGTCGCTGCTCCTTCACGTCGAAAGGAGCCAGCTGAGGTGGCTAGGGCATCTGTTCCGGATGCCTCCTGGTCGCCTCCCTCGGGAGGTGTTCCAGGCATGTCCTATTGGGAGGAGGCCCCGTGGAAGGCCCAGGACACGCTGGTGGGACTATGTCTCCGTGCTGGCCTGGTGTCGCCTCGGGGTCCCCCAGAACAGCTGGAGGAGGTGTGCGCGGATCGGGAAGTCTGGGCATCTCTGCTGAGACTGCTGCCTCCGCGACCCGGCCCCGGATAAAGCGGAAGAAAATGGATGGATGGATGGTACTTTACACATGTGCCTGTGCTGTCATTCATATTGAGATTAATCATTCATGTACTTTACACATGTGCCTGTGCTGTCATTCATATTGAGATCAATCATTCATTTACTTTACACATGTGCCTGTGCTGTCATTCATATTGAGATTAATCATTCATGTACTTTACACATGTGTCTGTGCTGTCATTCATATTGAGATTAATCATTAATTTACTTTACACATGTGCCTGTGCTGTCATTCATATTGAGATTAATCATTCATGTACTTTACATGTGCCTGTGCTGTCATTCATATTGAGATTATCATTAATTTACTTTACACATGTGCCTGTGCTGTCATTCATATTGAGATTAATCATTAATTTACTTTACACATGTGCCTGTGCTGTCATTCATATTGAGATCAATCATTCATTTACTTTACACATGTGCCTGTGCTGTCATTCATATTGAGATTAATCATTAATTTACTTTACACATGTGCCTGTGCTGTCATTCATATTGAGATTAATCATTAATTTACTTTACACATGTGCCTGTGCTGTCATTCATATTGAGATTAATCATTAATTTACTTTACACATGTGCCTGTGCTGTCATTCATATTGGCGCAGGTTCTCCGTGTTTGGGGCCTTATTTAGTTTACGTTTTAAAAGCACATCATGGCTGCATATCACTTTAAGTGTTTTGTTTTTAAATCTTTCTACAGGTCATGATCATACAGCTCTGATCTCCTTCGCACTCCTCTCCTGCAGAAAGTGTGGTTCCTCTCTCTCCTCTTCTGCGGACAGCCTGATCCTGAGCCGCTGACAAACCATCTCCTTCATCCTCCTGCTTGGCCTGATATCACAACATTCAGTCTTTATAATAAAGTTTTACAAACCATGTTTGTGCTATTTCTTTCTGCTGTTAGTAATTATGGGTACTGAAGATGAATGAATTTGATAAGATACTAAAGGGGTAGTATAACCTAAACTTTGCCAAACAGTTTAACTCGTCTCAATAGTGTGCACTTGGTTTAATCAGTCTTGTATCTGCTGAAGCTTGTTTCTTGGATGAGTATGTTCATCTCTTCTATAGGGCATCCTGACAGCAGCTGTGGACACAAACAACAGTAACAGTAAAAGTAAACATGCCAACGATTACACGTGTATTACACATACATCCTTTCTAAGACTAATATTCATGGAAGTAGTGTTTGGATACAGCGAGGTTATGATATGAAGGCCTACAAAAGATAACAAAACAAACTCATAGACTGCAACCAAAAGAGTGTATGTACATAACTCACTTTATTGTGTAATGTGTTTAAGTATTATGTTTGTATTTATTTTCACTACATGACCTGAGCATTAGGCTATTACAATTTGAATGTACTAAAGTCTGTGTTCATTGTTGATTTGGCTAAACCTTTCCACCTGCTGAAAGACGTTTTAACACTTAAACACTGATAATGACACATACATTAAAAATAAAATAAAAATGTGTGTTTATCATTGTTTAACTATTACAGAACATCCACAGAAGTAACTTTGGGCGATAGCGTTAGCCACGTTATGCTAACATTATTTACTGCTTTTATCAGTTTACAAAAGTATTTAAAAAAGACATGGACAATGAAAACTTAACCCAATATTGTAAACTGAAAAACAGTGCAGCTCTCACCTGCAGCAAAGCTCCGTTTGCCCGGAATGAGGAGCAGGCAGCCTCGTCTGACACGTTGACAGTGAGTGACGCCGAGGGAACAAACCGGTGCGGGAGGGGGAGGGGGCGCGTACGCTCAACAACCTCGTCACTGATTGGCTCTGTGGTGTCCTTGGAAACGTGACTCGGAAATTCCAAATATGGAAGCTGGCTCCACCAAATACAACAGGGCCGCGCCCATAACGGCTATACTGCTAGCCTCAAAGAGCTACATTCTACTCGCGCTGAATGCTATGGGGCGGCCATTGCTCCCGCTGTCCATTCTAAATTTACAGTCAATGGGCGATACACACCCCTAGTAAATATTGTTAGAGAATTGTTAGAGAAATCACTATATCAAACTGGGTCAAGTACAGTCGTAATATCTCTGTCATAGCCTTGACTGTGGTGCTCAGACTCTCTGACACTGAATGATTTGTTTGCATATCAGTGTGACGATCGACAGAGTGTATTTATCCCTCTTCTGTGGAAGCAGAGACAGACTTGAATGGTAGGACTAACGTAATGTCTGGACTTCATGTCTCCAGGTCCTGCACTGATGGCTCGTCATCGACTGCTTTCTTGTCCATGTTGCCTGTGGTTTATATCACCGGACAGGTCGGGGAGCCGGGAGTCTCGTTATTACTGTGTAATGCATAGGGAGCGCTCCGCGCACTGTCTGTACAATAACAACAGGCCCGGGCCCTGCCAGGCTCTCGGGCCTAATTAAACCCAAATTAAATTATATTGAGGATGGTAATGACAACTGGGAAGTAGCAAGATCTCAGAGTATAATGGGTATTAATGAACCTTTATAACATAAAAGTAGCACATTCTTTTGTTCTTTATTTTGCTGTTGTTTTTATTTTATTCTTCTTCATTATTTATTGTTACTTTGCCCTATGTTCCTTTGTTTATGATTTTACCTTGTAAATATTAAATGTAATGTTATTATTTTTATTTGGGGCGGGGCTTATAAGCCTTTGGCTTCAGCCCACTCCCTTTGAGCAGGTTAACTGCTCAAACAAATAAATAAACTAAACTAAACTAACTCGCACAAACTGTGGCCGATTTGAGCGAAACTTGAATCGTTGGTCGAGTCGTCGACCCCGGATGTTGTGATATAGGAAATTTGAAAATGGGTGCGATAGCGCCCCCTGCAGAGCACCAAACAAAAATGAATAAAATCAAACTTTGTCGTAGACAAAAGAAATTTGGCACAGACATGCGTCACGTGATCCCGAACAAAAAAGTCATTGAGGCCACGCCCTTTTTCCCCACCGTGTTGCCATGGCAACGACCCGGTGTCAACTTTGGCGCAGCCAAACCAAAATTGGTACACGCGTGCGTCACGACTGTCCGAACAAAAAAGTACATTACGTGGTTGCTAGGCAACCGACAGGAGGTCGGCCATTTTGGGAAAAATCGAGTGATCTGGCGCCAAAGGCGCCATTTCTTGCCTTTGCTCTTTTATAATCTCGACCTAGTGTGGCAGGTAGGGCGCGGCAGCACCTCCCGGTTATTGGGGCGGCGTGCGGCCACCGGCGTCAACCGGCCAAACGAGACCCTCGAGGGCCTCTAAATGCCGCTTACGGCTTTAATTGTGGTTGAAACTGTCCTTCTATGATCAGGGTGAGAAGGCAGGGAAGCTCCTGGCCTGGAGGCTCAAAATAATACAATCAGACAGAGCCATTAACTCAATTACACTGGACGATGGAGAAAATGTTGTAAACCCAACACGTATAAACAATGCTTTTGCCAAATATTATGAAAATTTGTATAAATCTCAATATCCTGAAAATGAAAATGCACAGAATCAATTTCTAGACCAGCTGCAATTTCCAATCCTACCTGAAGAGACTAAAAATAACCTCGATGCAAACTGAGTGTAGAAGAACTTAAAGAGGCATTTCATCATATGAACAGTGGCAAGGCCCCAGGCCCTGACGGACTCCCAATTGAAATTTATAAGAGATTCTCTGACAAATTATTGCCTCATCTGCTTGAAATGTTTAATGAATCCTATGAAAAAGGTATCCTACCACCATCTTTGAGAATGGCCTCCATTTCTGTCATTCTAAAACCAAGTAAAACTCCAACAGAAATGGGTTCATATCGCCCCATATCACTAATGTCCTGTGACACTAAAATGTTGTGCAAGGCCTTGGCTCGCAGGATTGAATCACACACTCCAAAATTAATTTCTAATGATCAAAATGGATTTATTTGGGCCGCCATAATATTCATCGACTTTTGAATATATTGTACGAAAAACAATCTGCCACTGACCACGCCTTTTTGTCATTAGACGCCAAAAAGGCGTTTGACAGAATAGAATGGAGATACCTTTTTAAGACCCTCAAAAGATTTGGTCTGGGAGAAAAATATTTGAAATGGGTCTGATTATTATACACAGAACCGATTGCTAAAGTTGTAACAAATAGTCAGTTGTTTACACCGATACAACTTTGTAGATCCACTCGACAGGGCCTGTTGTTTCTTTTGCCATTGAGCCGCTTGCTATGGCGATACGCAACTCCCCCGAGCTGACTGTCTATCAATTATGACCCTCTAGTTCAAAAGGTTTTAGAATCATTAGAGAGATGGGACACGATGCCTCCATGATAGGTCGCATTAATATTATAAAAATGTCGATTCTTCCAAAGTTTCTATATCTTTTTCAATCTATTCCCTACATATTTCTGCCTCTTTGTTTTCATCATTAAATAAAAACTTTACCAAATTCATATGGAATAATAAACGGCCCAGGTTAAGCCTTTCTCTTCTATATTTACCTTTCGACCGAGGGGGCTTAGACTGCTTAACATGAAGCTGTATTACTGGGCAGCTCAGTTATGTGCCGCTACTTCGTATTTTTCACATAAGGATATTCCTTCTTGGATACAAATTGAAAACAACACAATAGAATTGCCATTAAAATCCTATATTTACTGATATTTGCTGAAATTAAACAGCTGCTAAAAAACACAAAAAATCCAATTGTCAGAAACACTGTTTGGATCTGGCACCAGGCACATGTTGCTTTGAATGAAGAGTCTAAGCTTTCAACTCTGTCACCCATTTGGGGCAATGTTACATTTAAACCTGCACGTGCGGATATGGGCTTTAAAATGTGGATGAATAAAGGTGTGTGTAAACTAGGGGATTTGTACAATGATGGAGTTCTAATGTCTTTTGAACACTTGACAAACAAATACGACTTGCCTAAGAAACATTTGTTTAAGTATCTTCAGGTCAGAAGTTTTGTTACTAATTTATTGAAGTCGACTGTGCAGCCCCCACTGTCCACTATAGAGAATATGGCTGTTAACCATCAGCACAGTAGAGGCTTACTTTCCAAATGTTATAATATTTTAATTGCAATCCAAATCTTTTGGAAGCAAATCTGTGCACTCATTTCTGATTTAATTGAATGTAAAATGCCCTGAGATGGTAAACTCTGTATATTGCACATTTTTCCAAATAGCTTCAAATGCAATACAAAGAACAAGAAATATGTTATTGCTTTGAAATGGAAGGACACAGAAAAACCTGGAGTGAAACAGTGGATTAAACTGATGTCCAGTAACTTAGCGCTGGAGAAACGGACATATATCGCCAAAGGAAAACTGGAGGACTTTAAACACATTTGCCTTTTCTACGCCTTGTAAGACTTTGATTTGTAGAAAATAATGTTGTAATTGAGTGAAGGGTGGGTTTCAGGGTGGGGGGAGGGTCTTTATTTCATTTCACATAGTGTGTTATATGTTTTGTCCTTAAATTGAAAATTACAATAAACGTATTTGTGAAAAAGAAAGAATCAAAGGACTGTGGGGAATCAAGGGCCTAAACTGATCAGGGGTAAACAAAAGAAACATTGTGGAAATGGAAAATAAATGCCGGCTTTGTTCATCTTTATTATAAACAGTGGCTTCATTCCTCCTTTAGAACCTAGAGTCCTGGGTACATCCATCTTAGTCAGTCAGTAAGTTCTTTATTTGTCATTGTACAATTGTACAATGACATTGCGTTCAGGTGTTAGTCCTGAGCCGCTGCGTCTGAGCACGCCGCCATTGTAGGCTAACCTGAGCAGCATGTTTTTGGAGTTAGGGGAAAGCGTGGCACTCGGCTGGTTGCTATGGCAATAGGCAGAATACCAGCTCTCATTTTGGTGGAAAACCAAGTCAGTCTGAAACCAACCCGGCACCTTGGTGGAAAAGCCCTATCACTGGTCAGCTCCTCCTCCCTCTTCTTCCTGCGCAGCTCCCTCCGCTCCACAAAAGTCTGTTACCATCTCCTCGTCTGTCCCAGTAGTAGTTCACTTTATACAGGCTCATTCTTCACAAGACGCTAGAACTTTGTTCTTACACCGACAGCTGCAAATGAAGTCATGTTTGCCTTGTAACATCTGAAGACATTTCCATAGTTACAAAAGTGACTTCATTTTGTTCTTGCAGCTGTCGGTGTAAGAACAAAGTTATAGCGTCTTGTGAAGAATGAAAGAGCCTTTAGTCATTTACCCTTTAGACGTTTAGAATCCTCATTTCCACAGTGGTCTGGTGCTCGACTGATTAAAATAAGTCCCACTTTATAATAACTGCACTTATTTAGCCTTAATAAACAATAAATTAACACTTAATTCATTATGAACAAGTCATTAGTAAAGTGTGAATAACACTTAATAACTACTTAACTACTACAGTTCATGCCTCATAATGAATAGTTCTTCACATACACTGGGACGACAGTGGCGCAGATGGTAGAGCGGGTCGTCTCATGATCGGAAGGTCAGGGGTTCGAATCCCGGCTCCTGCAGATGCAGACTGTCGTTGTGTCCTTGGGCAAGACACTTCACCCAATGCCTATGTGTGAGTGGTTGGTGTTGGTCGGAGGGACCGTTGGCGCAGATGTGAGCAGCCTCGCTTCTGTCAGTCTGCCCCAGGGGAAACTGTGGCTACAAATGTAGTTTATCAGCATGGAGTGAATGACCCCCCTCCCTTTCATGTGAAGCACTTTGGGTGTGACTAGTGTCATATATAAAGTGCTATACAAATAAGATTCCCTTCCCCTACTTGACCTATTCTTTGTTAAGTAGTTATTAAGTGTTAGCCACATAACTAATGAATTGTTCATGATAAAGTAAGTGTTTATTAAGGCTAAGAATGTGGTTATTATAAAGTGTTACCGAAGTCCCTGTAATTCTTTGGATCAGTTTATAAAACAGTTTATAAAACAGACTCACCACTGACTGTCCTCTGGCTTTGGATCAGCGTCTCTGTGGTGAAGCTGTGAGGTTTATTCTGAGCCTTTAAAGTCTCTACAAAGTCCAGCAGCTCAGAGAGATGCTGCTGCCCCCTGGTGTTGAATATGAGATGTCTTCCTCCACACAGCTCCTGGAGGTCTTTGTCAACCAGAGCAGGAACAGTTTGGTCTGAGTCCACAGTGAAGAGGACCATCATGAAGGACGGACTGCAGAGCTGAACATGTCCTGGATGGTCTTCAGCTCAGACTTGTCTTCATCTGTGAGAGAACCCAGAGGAAGAACCAGGATGAAGGCCTGGACGCCCTGAGGACCACAGAGGGACAGGCACTGCTCCATCACCTCCTCCACAGGTTTATCAGACCCAGACAGAGGAGGCAGCTCCAGCACTGACACCCAGCGCCCACACACCTCCACCTGGTTCTTCTGACATGGCTCTGAGCTCAGACGCTCACTGCTCTGTCCTGTAATGGACTCTAACACAGAGCTCTTCTCTGCTCCAGCTCTTCCACACAGAACCAGGTTCAGACATGACTTTATCTTCTCAGAGGCAGCCAGAGATGGTTCACAGTTCTCTTTCAACATTTGACTGATTCTTGTAAACAGCTCTTTACGCTTCAGCTCTCTTTTCTCCTGATCATCTTCCTTGTCGTTTATGCAAAGATATCTGCTCTTACATTTGGTGATCATGTCCTGAATACGTGGGTCATCTCTCCACACATAAGGGACATGACTCATTAACTTCTTCTTGATCCATGTTTTTTTAGCTTGTGTCGTTGAGATCAGCAGCAGCGACTGATCGAAGGCCTTCTCACTGCAGCTCTCCAGGAGTAACTGGAGTTCATCTTTGTGGTTCTCAGTGAAGTCTTCAGGCTGAAGAACCAGCAGGAACACACGAGGACCACTCAGAGTTTTAATGGAGCTTGTGACCTGAGTTATGTTGGTGTGCTGCAGATCTGGAGTCATGACCACAGTCAGAGGTTGGTCATTCATCTTTCCTTCATAAGTCTGAATGGTTAGTGGTTCAGTCTCTGTGTTTAGCACAGGTTTCATCAACAGGAGGTTTCCCACAGAGTTCTTCAGACTCAAGCTGTTCCCCAGAAGAATCACATTCAGCTCAGACACTGGAACGACAAAATAACAAACTAAAACATAGAAGACATTCTTTTATAACTCATGTTAAATAGTTAAATGTTTATGTGTGTGATTGGAAACGTTTATATACAGTGGGAGGAAAAAGTAAGTACACCTAACCCTAAATTGGTGACTACATGTGGTCTGATCTTTATTAAAATCATTAGAATGAGTAAACAGTGTCTGCTTAAACTTATACCACCCAAACATTTGCATGTGATCAGATTTTATTGTCCATAACATGTAAACATTCACAGGACAGTGAGGAATAAGTGAGTGAACCTCCAGGCTGAGGATCCTCTAAGAGCTAATTAGACAAATGTATAGAGACATTTAGAGTCAGGTGTGAGACAACCTGAAGTCCAATCACTGAGGTTTGGCTGAAAAACACACAGTAGTTAAGAATTGTCTCTTGTTGAGAAGCATTGTCTGATGTGCACCTGCCTCACTCACAAGAGCTCTCGGAAAGTCTTGATGTTCATGAATCCACGGTTGGAAAAATTGTGTATACATGAAGATAGTTTGGCTTCACTGTTGCTTCACTTCCAAGGAGTTCCATCCTGTAAAGAGTGTCAGCTAAAGACTTACAGAAATCACTGGCACATGAACATCTCTGTTGACACGTCTACAATACGTAAAACATTGAACTCCAAAGGTTTCACATACTTTTTCCTCCCATTGTATGTTGAATAACTTTATTTTACCATTGTGAACTGTGAGGCCCAGAGACATGACCTGCTAATTAGCACTAGCTAGAAGCTAACCTGAACTGTAGCATCGTCCCTGATAAATAAATGATCAAATTAAAACATGTAAATGTTCTACATCACATTGTAGACCATAGCTTTAGGAACTTTTTTAATGTGTGTAAATGACGTCACTGTTGCCAAGGTCTGCGTCAGGTGCTGGGGAACCAGAGCACCTCGATGAAAAATGGGCTACTGGAACAAGGAGGAAATGGGTGAGATGTGAGAACAGGGCTCTGATGGAATGCTACTACTCCAGTAACCAGAGGGGCTACATGCAAAGGATGTGGGAGAAATGGTTACTTCAAAACCCACAGTCCAAACTCACGCTGAAACAACTAGTAGCTCAGTGTTACAACACAAACAGCAACTGCTATCACAACTTGAGATTGACGAGGTACAACACCAATGCTCTGGCAAGGGTGAAGGGGTGTAGGGCTGTTAAGGTATAATTCTCTGCATTTGACCCATCCTGTGGCTTCCTGTAGGAGCAGTGAGCTTGTGATGTATGCTGATGATACCACTGTGTCAGCCTCTTCATCAGCCCAGCTTAATAACACACTCAGTAGTGAATTAAAAACTGTAGAGAAATGGATCACGGACAATAAACTGGTTCTAAACGTGGCCAAAAGGAAAAGCATTGTAATTGGCTCATGCCACTCACTAAAGAAGGGGCGGAGCCTGAATCTTCTGATAAATGTTAAAGCGATAGAACAGGTGACAGAAGCTAAATGACTTGGCGTTTATATTGAAAGCAAACTGTCTTGGTCCACACAGGTAGAGGACAGAGTGAAGGTGAGGCCCTGGCTGTGGTTCGAAGATGCAGGAATTATATCACATCAGACCTAACAAAATTAATCATAAATAGTTTATCTTCAACGAAGGTACTTGAGTCGTCTTCTGTACTCAGTAGTTGAAGTCTCCAAACGTTTCACCTCTCATCCAAAAGGCTTCATCAGTGAACAAAGTCACGCTCAGCACGCAGCTTAAATAAAGACCAGTTGGGAGGAGTTGGGGTTGGCCCGGCTCCTCCCTCTAATCACAGCTACTCTCCCCTGTGGGTAAACACCTTTGAAGTAGAGCGTCTGTAACGACCTGCTCCCCCAGTATCGGTCAGTCCTGTCCTATTCATGGCTGATCACTGCTAATTACCTGCCTATTGTTCTTTTGTTAGCTGAGGTATCGTCTTCTTGGACTGGCCGTGTCCTGTCGGTTTTTCCCGAAGCAGATTGGAGTAAAAAGCAGAAAGATTAAATCTTAGTCCACCATTTCGGTTCATGGAGGGATTTTCTTTTCTGACAAAAATAGCTTCTTTTACTCCTCTTTCAAACCAACGTTCTTCTTTAGCTAAAATGTTGACCTCCCCGTCCTCAAAGGAGTGGTTGGAGGCTTTAAGGTGAAGGTGCACAGCCGACTGAGGGCCGCTTGTGCTTTCTCTTCTGTGTTGATAAAGTCTCTTCTGTAAGACTTGTTTGGTTTCTCCAATATAATGTTCTTTGCATTCTTCTTCTTTGCATCGAATAGAATAAACCAAATTGCTTTGTTTGTGGCTCGGAGTTTTGTCTTTGGGATGAACTAATGTTTGTCTCAGTGTGTTCACAGGTTTGTGGTACACTGGAATCCTGTGCTGTTTAAAGATTCTCTGAAGTTTCTCTGATACCCCGGCTACATACGGCACCGCAACTCCCTTTCTTCTGGGTTCTGTAGTCTGTCTGTCCTGCTCTTTGGGTCTTCCTGTCCTTTGTGCTTTAGTGAAGGACCAGTTAGGATAGCCACAGTCTGAGAGGGCTCTCTGGACATGTTGCTCCTCTTTGGTCTTTCCTTCTGCACTGGTAGGCACCTCTTTAGCTCTATGTCTGAGTGTCCTAATGACCCCTATTTTGTGTTGGAGTGGATGGTTGGAGTCAAACATCAAATACTGGTCAGTATGAGTTGCCTTCCTGTAAACCTCTGTCTGCAGGTGTCCGTTTTCCCCTATGATAACTTTACAATCTAAAAAGGCAAGTTGGTTCTCCTTAGCGTCCTCCCGAGTAAATTTAATGTTAGGATCCACAGCATTGATGTGATCTGTAAAAGGTGCCACTTCCCTCTCTTTAATTTTGATCCACGTGTCATCTACATATCTGAGCCAGTGGCTGGGTTTGTTACCTGGGTATGAGGCCAAGGTATTCTTCTCCATTTCCTCCATGTAGAGGTTAGCCACTATGGGTGAAACTGGAGAACCCATAGCACAGCCGTGGATCTGTCTGTAGAAGTTAAAGAATTAAATAGTTTAAGTCTTTCACAAAAAAAATTAAAATTAAATTACTGCCAGTTGATTTGGGCTACTGCCAAAAAGAAACATTTCAACAAACTGCAACTTATGCAGAACAAAGCAGCACGATTAGCTTTACCCATACAGAACTAGTGTGGACATTATGCTTAAAGGTAGAAGACAGAGTGAAAGCTGCTCTGCTTACTGCAACATGGAAAATATTACAGCATAAGAATCCCAAGTTTATCTATGAGTAATTCAAACAAAATCGAGAGTCATATGGATACACAACAAGACAGGCAACTGCAGGTCGATTTCTCATAGCAAGTTCCAAAGCCAATTTTGGTCAACAAACTGTAACCTTCAGAGCAATGAAAGAATGGAATAAATGTTCAGTAATGTTAATTAACACAAAACAAGTAGTGGCATTTAAGAAACAAAGATGCTTTTGGGAGGGTCATATTTGAACTATGAAATAATATAATGTCAAAATTATGTCAACGTTGGCGCCTATGCATGTGTAGAATGTATTGCTGTTGATTGAAGACTTTGATGAATTCATGTTTCTAATCACGGAATATTATGAATAGTGTAATGTAACCATGTTCAGACATGAAACAAAATGAACTGAAGATGGACTTTGTCTCAACAAAGATATTTACATTATATGTTTTGTCTGAAACATGTCATGTAATTTAAATTGATCTTAAATGAGTCGATTTTAAAAAGGACCCCAGGAAGATTAGCTGGCCCATGGGTACAGCTAATGGGGATCCTAATAAATAAAAAAAATGAACAAAATAAACAAATAAACAATAAACATACTCAAAATACCAAGCGAATACAAATACAATGTGTCAAATATACAAAACTCATACAATCATTTCCTTTGAGTCATTTGCTCTGTACTCAGCATAAATCCTTAGCCATTAATTCATGTTTTAATTTGTTTTATACATGTATAATGTGGTGGATGAATCCAGAAGATGGATATATCTGTTCCATACTTTAACTCCATGAAATCTTATTGTCAGTTGATCACGAGAGGTTTTATATAATGGCAGATGAAGGTGCTGTTTTGCAGCCTGCCTTGTAGAATAATGATGAACCTGATGGTTATACATAAAATAATGTTTAATATAAGAAGGCCAATCATCATCATACAGTGATCTGAATACAAAAGTACATGTCATAAGAATAATTCAGGGCACATGGACAACAAACTGTAGAATATTCATAAAACTGAACAGCTCTCCAGAAGAGGCCAAGGTTTTATGGATAAAAGATGTGCATGACTTGGAAAAATACAAAAGAGGTAATGTTCCCCACTGACATTCCCTAAATCACTGCTATGACTGACAGTACCTACAATGAATCAACATCTGAAAATGAGTCACATAGAAATGATTCTATAAATGCGTCATATACCATGGGCCGTTATGGCGGACGAAACTGGTTTCATGCACCACTGAGCACCACTATGTAAAGAGACAGGAGAAATCTATGAGGAAAAGTGTCATGAGTGTAAAAGATAAAGATAAGTCTGATCATGTTTCCACTGAATCTATGTTCATAACCTTTGAAACAGACGCACTGATGGAAAACACTGTGAATAAATCAATCCTAAAGACTCACCTGGATCAGACCGTTGTGAGGAGAGTTTGCCTGGAGTCTGAGCTGCAAAAGAGAACAGGAGATTCCAGTAAAGGATGTGACCTGCTTCAGCCAATCACAGAGCAGTTCACCCAGCGCTCTCTCGCTCTCTCGCTCTCGCTCTCTCTCTCTCTCTCTGTGTGTGTGTGTGTGTGTGTGTGTGTGTGTGTTCTTGTAATTACGACATTGTGAGGACCAGTTCGAGTTTTTAACCAATAGAGGGAGGACATTTCCTGAAAGTGAGTTTAATATGTAAAAGTACAGTGAAATAAAGTATAAAGCCCCTCATACAAACATATAGACCTATATTTCTTATGTTATACAGGTGAAACTCAGATAATTAGAATCAGCAAAAAGTTCATTTATTTCTGTAATTCAGTTGAAAATGTGAAACTAATGATACAGACTCATGACCTGCAAAGTGACAAATGTCAAGCCTTTGTTATAATTTGAATTGTTTTGCTCACAGTTTGTAAAAACCCCAAAATGAAAATTTCACAAAATTAGAATATTACATGAAATCAAAAAAAAGTGATTTTAAACAGAGAAAACTCTAACTCTGCATCTGTCCTTAGTCCTGTTACTTGAATGACGCCTTAATGTGGTTGCGTGGCATGGATGCTCTCAGCCTGTGGCTCTGCTGAGGTGTTATGGAAGACCAGGATGCTTCAGAGGAATCTGACATCTGAAGCCCACCCACATAGCACCTGACACCGGGGCGGATCCGCCCTCGGTTCGCCAAATCCGCCCCGGAGTCAGAACCGCTCGGCGGATTTGCCGCGCGGTTGCTGCAGATCCGCTTTCATGACGCGCTCTTATTGAAACCCGCTGTCAAAGAGCGCCTCAGCGGAACCGCTTCAACTTCGCCAAGCCGCGAAATGTGTCTGATGTTGTTGGTGTTATTTTTAACTGACGTTCTTTACTTTTGCGTAGGTAATGTAGTTCAGCTACGAGGTGTTCGTGAAGAAACAACTCGGACAGTATCCGCACAGTTAGCTCTGCTGTAGCCCCATTTAACGCTACACGTCCGCGGCAAATCCGCTCTGCGGACGCCTCACTTAGCAAACCGTTATTATCACTCTGCAATGCAAAGACGGTTGTCTGCTCACGGTGAGTATAGAATTCCTCACAAATTACTGTATCAAAGTTGTGTAATGAACCAAAACGGCATTACTATAACAGTAGTAGTTAGTTTTAAATGTTAGTAGGCCTATCAGATAATAATTCCCAAGTAAAGGAAGTAAACACGGTGCTAGCTACAGTGACTTTAGCCTACTTCTTGTGGTTGTTGGCTAAACAGATTTTATGAAGTTATTCTGAAGCCATGTATGTGTTTATAGCTGTTGGGGCTGGTAACCAACAAGACACAATAATTAATAAAGGAAAGCAAGACAAGACAGATTACCTTTTACTTGCAAGGAGAGACAGACAGAGATAAAGACTCAGTTACAAACGAAGCTGGAGCCAGTGTCTCCGTGTCCGCTCTGAGTTCCCTGGTTTCCCACCTTGCATTTTATTCAAGTTTTCACGCCCCTAGGATTACAATGTACTGCTTCTGCCCTAAGGGGTGGGGGGTTTCACGGCAGAGCAGTAAACAAGATATATGCATACATAGTATATTTAATACAAGTTTCCCTTTTTCCAACAATATCACAGTCTGGGTTGCTCAATCACATTAGCTTCCTCTTAGCTGTTGTGTTCGGTTATTTCCAGGTTGCATAATACTCCTTGGCCTATTGACCTGCAGACAGGGAAACTGTAACTCAAAGCAGAAGCATTAGAATATTTTTAAACATGTTAATACTAGTTGATGCTGGAGCAAAATATAGAGAATGATTATATGTATCCAACAATAGCGTTATAGTATTTAAATATAATGTACAAATATTTACTTGGGTTAAACCTTTAGACTGAAGTACAAAACATACAGCAACATTGTTAGTACTGAATTGAATAGAGAACAGCTTTGATACTCTAAAAGTATTAATTATATCCTAATTAGATTTGTTCACTTATACAAACTACTAATATAGCTTTCTATTTAAGAATTGGTGGACCAATGCCATGAAACGACAGAGATAAGCCCTCTGGGATTCCTAATCAATGTTATCCATAATATTACATCATATAAACTACTGGTGTCCTATCAGGTGCTGTGAGCAGAGACCACTTCATTTGACTGGACAGACTGGATTCATCAGGAGGCTGGAGCTGTAAAGAACCAGGATAATCCTGAAGTATGGGCTACTACTTCAGACTGAACCTACACATCTGCAGGTTGGTTTTGTTTGTTATTTGTTAGACTACCAGTGTTGTGTTGACGTTCTATCTGTCCTAAATCTGTTGTTCATGTCACGATGTAGCTTCTGTTTCATTTAGTTATTGCTTGAATCTGTTATTTGTTGTAGAAGTTTGGAATTTGGGTTTTGGGGTTTTGTTCTTGCAGTAAGACTTTTTAAGATCACATTGATCAGCATACAGTATGCTGCTGCTTTAAGGTAAATTATTGTTTTTGTTTATAATTTTGTAAATCTAAGTTGGTAAATACACTGATTATTAATAGATACCTGTTTTCTTTTATGTTTCCCAGTGTTTGTTGGTCGGAAAAGTCCAGTCTAAAGAAATAAATCCTGGCTAAACATAGAGCGGAGCTTTATCTGTAACAGACTCTAATAATGTTTAAGTAAGCTATGGATCTTTGGTTGATCTTAAGTTGTATCCAAAATGAATTTTTGATGTCACAAATGCCACTGACTGAACAGCCACAGTGATGCCTGGTCTCTATAAACCATCAACCCTTAGATTACAGAACAACAACAGTCATTGTCCATATTATTACATTCTAATGATCTGCTATTGTGCTTTCAGTTGCTGTGAAAAGAGGGGTGTTCATTTTCTGGACACTGAGAGACTGGATATTCACCAGGACGAGAGGAAGCAGGCTAACTGCTCCTCACTACTGACCCACAGCTTGATAATGAACCTAAACATTGACAGGTCGGTCAAGTTGTGTCTGTTATTTCTTTCTTGCACATAAAACACCCATTTACTTTGACTATACTAAAAAATGTAATTGGGCGCTCGTGCTTCACAGCAAGAAGGTCCCGGATTCGATCCCTGGACGGGACCTTTATGTGCGGCTGTTACGACCGGCTCGAAGCCGCAACAAAACAGGGGAGACGAGACCGGGTAAAAGTGCACAAAGGAAGGGTTTATTTACAGGAGGGACAAAGTAACTTAACAAACCAGGATTAAGGCTAACAAAAGATAACTAAACGTAAATGTGCATGAGGAGTTGGTAAGCTCATGGGGCGCAGCCGCGACCGGCTGCGAGGTGGAACACACCAAGGGAGCGAGGAGGAGCGACCCAGGAGCGCGCAGCTGCATGACATTTAACTGCCCTGCAGCCAACCAGAGAGGAGCCCTCCGCACTCAGCTCAACGCCCCACACCTGTGCAGAGGAGGCAGAGAGAGGAGCAACCACAACAACAGAGGCCCCGCCCCACAGGACCCCAAGCTACGACCCGGGGTCGTAACACCCCCCCCTACAAAAAAGGGCCCCCCATAGGGCCCCAAAAGAAACCCAATGTAGCAGTGAGGGACAATAAGCAACTAAGTGGCAAGACGCTTACAGGAGACAGTGTCCCAAAATGAGTAGGATAGCAGTCAATACTTTCATGAACAGGCAGCCGATCTAATTTACCTCTTGACCCCCAGACAATGTGTTCACCGTAAACAGCATTGTCGAGGCATTTCGAACCGGATCTCAGGAGGTGAGCCAGAGGGACCATCCGGAACAGACCAGACCGCAGACAGCCGAGGCAGAGGCAAGAAGAACACAACCGTGGCCGATGAAAACACGGTGTGCAGAGCAGAACAGCACATCTGGAGGGACAGAGGCAAAGCGCAACGAGGAGGAGCTCAGGACAACATATAGTGCGAAACAGGACTGGACACTAGTACCTGACACCAGTGGGCATGCCCACCGATGCACAGAGTAGTTGTGCAGCGGGGCTGTACCAAGCGCAGCACCCCACGCCCCAGTCCACAGGATCCAACACCCAACCGCCACGATGTAGATCCAGACCAGAACAGCCAGCCCAGACAGGATTTTCAAAGAGCAGGCCTGCAGCAGAAGAAACCAGGCAGAGACAGAGTACATGCAACACATTTGCACGTCCCTAGGACAGCAACTCTGCCAGATAGGCTTAGTCTCCCCGACATAAACCCGCTGAACCCAATCAACTACCCCCACAAATCCAACAGTGGCGGTTTTGACTAAGCGGCCCCAAACTGCACCAGTGGGCTCTAAAGCACCCTCAAAGTGATCATAAACCTCCCCAAACACCACCATGCTGGAGGCAGAAGCCCCACCCACAAACACGTTTGAATTTGTATCTGGCGGAATGGTGCCCAATTTCGACACCGCACAACCCATCGGTGTGTCAGAACCATTATGCAGGCTACATGGTACCAATTCCAAAGTGTGGTCTGGACCACCAACCTCAGGAGCACCAGCTACATCCATTACTCGTTTCAACGCCCCAACCTCACGCTCCATCACAAGGTCACTCTGGAACTAGACCCGGCAGGAACAGGCACTGCAAAACCACAGTTAGAGACAGCAACCCCATTCTCACAGATATCAGTCAGTGCTTCTGAGGGAGCGAGTGTCAAGACACCAGACGCAACAGGAAAGCGCATCTCATTCCGAACAGGCCCAGTACACACCACAGACTCACCAGCCCCCTGGGCCGGACGAGGCGCCGCCCAGACCCGGCAACCTGCAATGTCATTACCCAAGATCATAGCAACACCATCCACTGGCAAAACCGGAGGCACCCCAACAGTCACTTCACCCTGGAAAACGTCACAGTGCAGCATCATTCTGTGTTGTGGTACTTCCAAAACTCCCATACCTAACCCCACAACAGGCGTACCATAGCCCAGAGAGGATTCTCAGAAAAAGGCAGCGCAGAAGCCAAGACAAACGATTCCCATGTCCCAGTGTCACGCAAGACCTTAACGCGCACACGCTCATCACCCCCCACAAGAGAGACAAAACCCTCAGTAACGAACGGCAGGTAGGACCCCAACGCCACCTCACGCTCCGCACTAACCTCAGACCCTGCAGACACCACAACCGGCGCCACACACAACGAAGGACTAGCCGCAACAGAACCCCTTCGTCCACGAGACTTAAGAACCCCACAGTCACTTTTCCAATGTCCACGCTTGTGACAGTAGTTACAAATTTTGCCAGAATCCCGGAGAAACCCGCGCGCCCCAGCTCCCACGTCAGGTGAGCGCGATCTCCGGACAAAATTCTCACGAGGACCAAAATCACAAGCACTACCCCTCGAGTGAAGAAGATAGTAATCGTCTGCAAGCGCAGCAGCCTCGGCCACAGTTTTAGCCCCACGCTCACTAACGTATACAGCAATACACCCTGACACAGAGTTCTTAAACTGTTCTAACAAAATAATCTCGCGCAGGTCCTGTCTAGATTCAACGCCAGCCGAAGAGCACCAACTGTCGAAGTGCGTAACCAGATCCCGCATAAACTCCAAGTGCGACCTAGCTCCACGTCGCCACCCCGAAAACGCTGCCTGTACGCCTCGGGAACTAGTTCATATGCTTTTAGAACTGCAGCTTTAACCACCGAGTACCTGGCACAGTCAACACTATTCAGAGCGGAATACGCCTGTTGCGCTTTACCAACCAACACACACTGTAACATTAGCACCTGCGTTGCATCAGACCAACCACGAGTACCTGCAAGACGTTCAAACAACAAGAAAAATGTCTCAGGGTCCTCCTCATTAAACCTAGGAAGAAGTCTCCAGTCACTAAGCTCATCCGCTCTAGCTCCATGTGGCCGTGCACTCAGATCACCCTCAAGTCTGCCTTGACGAGGTAGCTCCAATTTTTGTTTCTCGAGCTCAAACTTCATTTTCTCCTTCTCCATCTCAAATGCCATCCTCCCCCTCTCTTTCTCCTTTTCAGCCTCCGCCCGCAACAAGAAGAGCTCTTTCTGCTGTTCAAAAGTCAGACCAACTGCTAATGGAAAAGCCGACTCCAAACCAACCTGCACCTCAGCCTCCAAAACGCCCTTCTCCATTAAGGCCGCAATTAAACTCCCCCTAACATGAGCTAAACTTTTCCTCAAATCACCCACATCAACTTCGTAGTGCTCCCCTATCAAAGCTAGTTGCCACTTACTGCAACCATCCAAGCCACTAACACATGGCGACTCCAAAAACCCTTTCACTACCTTGTCCATGGCCAAAAATACAACTACCTGGAGACCACAGAAGAGTAAATGAAATCTTAGCAATGGCACAACAGAGTGAGGATTTCCGCTAGCCACACAACAAGGTCCCTGACCTAACTCCCCCCCTAGTCTTCTGGAAGCGTTGCGGTGGGACTTACAATGTTGCTCACAGCGGCCCGCAAAGGCCCTGAACACACCCCGAGCCGACGTAGGGGAAAGGGAATTGGATGCTACAACCCGCGCTCGCCGCCGTCCCTAAGACCCACCCAACGCAGACAATCTCCTTATGAGAAAGCCGCCTAGGCCTACAAGGAAAATCCCCACCTGTAACACAAGTGCACACCATAAGCTAAACACCCCGCTCCGTAGCCTCCACACAGCAACAGCTGACTAAAGCCATGGACACAAACCACTCCGGCCCGCCCCACGGCAAAGCTACCCAAACGAATAGGCGGCACCCCCGGCTACGTCTCCCAAAGAGCGCAACTATCCATATAAGGAAAATGACGTCACAGGGAATCCCCAGCGAACGCCAACCAAAACGCAAGAACAGCCCAAACACAAAGCCAACATAAGCTACAAA
This sequence comes from Neogobius melanostomus, assembly GCA_007210695.1. Lineage (NCBI taxonomy): Eukaryota > Metazoa > Chordata > Actinopteri > Gobiiformes > Gobiidae > Neogobius > Neogobius melanostomus. The sequence continues at coordinate 175,873 of VHKM01001100.1, forward strand.
CGACTGCTCTATGCGCACGCGCCCTAAACAACCCCAAAATAACCGAACACGGAAAATACAAACTGAGACAAAAACAACCAAAGTCTAGGGAGAATACTTACGAGCTTTTCTTTTTCGTTTTGACGAGCCCCCACGTTTGTTACGACCGGCTCGAAGCCGCAACAAAACAGGGGAGACGAGACCGGGTAAAAGTGCACAAAGGAAGGGTTTATTTACAGGAGGGACAAAGTAACTTAACAAACCAGGATTAAGGCTAACAAAAGATAACTAAACGTAAATGTGCATGAGGAGTTGGTAAGCTCATGGGGCGCAGCCGCGACCGGCTGCGAGGTGGAACACGCCAAGGGAGCGAGGAGGAGCGACCCAGGAGCGCGCAGCTGCATGACATTAACTGCCCTGCAGCCAACCAGAGAGGAGCCCTCCGCACTCAGCTCAACGCCCCACACCTGTGCAGAGGAGGCAGAGAGAGGAGCAACCACAACAACAGAGGCCCCGCCCCACAGGACCCCAAGCTACGACCCGGGGTCGTAACAGCGGCGTTTGCATGTTTTCCCGTGTCTGTGTAGGTTTCCTTCGGGTACTCTGATTTCCACTAGATGTACAATTGGCTAAGATGAATGATGTGTGTGCGTGACTGAATGGTGGTCAAAGGGACCCTTTGCACAGATGTATGCAGTCGCACGTCTGTCAGGCTACCCCAGGGGAAAATGTAGCTGCATAGGTAACTTACCGCCGCTGTGTGTGGCAGGATGAAAGTACACTTTACTTCGTAAAGCGCTTTGACCAACTTGTCTCATGTGAAAAGAGCTTTACAAATAAGCGTCCATTCCATGCATTATGCATTGACTATCATATGCAGCTGCACTGGGATAAAAGTCAACAAATGGTAATGAAACTTTATTCAATGCACAGCAGGTCAGAATTTCAGTTAGTATTTGCCAATGTGGTAATAATATGTATTGTCTTTTCTCTTTCAGCATTTCCTTCGGTGGTTTCGTGTTAAAATGAAAATGAAGAAGAGGAAAAAGTACTGTAAGTACCTGTATTAAAGACCTTTACATAATGGCATTATGAAACCTGACCTTTGCAAATAATATTCTTATTGTTTATTTCAGGTGGACCTCTGCTGGGCTGAGTGGCACACAGTGAAGTTGCAGTTAAATACAGTGTAAGCACATGGCTCTGTAGAATCATATCTAACAATAATCAGTCTCATCCATGTTTACGGTTTTGCTCGCTGGTGTCATTTCAGATCCTGTCAGAGCCGAGGGGACTATATTTGACTGGACACAGACTGTATCTTCACCAGGTGGATGTAGCCGCAGAAGAGGAACCAGGCGAACTACTTCTACCCTATCTACTGCTTCAGACTGACCATACACATCTCAAACTCTGAACACCCAACTCAATCTACTGTGTATAAGTACAACATTCAATCATCTATTTATTATGGTGAACTTTTGGGGGATTGATTCTTTGGCCAAGCTAGTACTTTGAGATATATTGGTTTGAAATGAGGCTGCACTGAATAAGTCTTTTGTTGGTCATTTGTTTTACTACGTCTTTATTTTATTTATTTTCATTGAGAAGCCAACTGTGACGTAAATAGTCTTCAAGTTTAGAAGCCTATAGCTGATCATTTTGTTATTAAAAATGTCAATATTAATACTTGTAATTGATGAATTAAATACAATTGTACATCTTGTTTAAGTTCTTCTCATTCGTTTGTATTATATATGGGGTTTATTAGCCTAGAAGGCTGTAGCACTGATGCATATATCTATGATTTAAGGTCTATTTATTAGAATTATAGTCATGTTAAGTCTATTTAGTCAATAGTTTTTTTTACAGTATGGTTTAGTATTGCCAAATTTGTTTATTAACAATTTCCTTTCAAATGGAAAGCTAGTTTTATAGTAGATGTTAGTCAAATCATAAAGTTATGAGTAGATCAATAAAAAAAACTAGAAGGCAAATAATGACAAAATAGACACACGCGGATCCGAAGCGATCCTGAGCGGGTCCTGAGCGGTACCGCCGCGGATTTGGGGGCGGACACTTTTTGCTATCTGGGCATGTCCAGGTCTGTGTGTGGAGGCTCTTGATGCTCTGACTACAGCCTCAGTCCACTCCTTGTGAAGGTCCCCCACACTTTTGAATGTCCTTTTCCTGACAGTCCTCTCCAGACTGAGCTCATCCCTGAGATGTTTCTACCAACACTTTTGAATGGTCCTTTTCCTGACAGTCCTCTCCAGACTGAGCTCATCCTCAGATGTTTCTACACACTTTTTGAATGGCTTTTTCCTGACAGTCCTCTCCAGACTGAGCTCATCCCTGAATGTTTCTACACACTTTTGAATATCCTTTCTCCTGACAGTCCCTCTCCAGACTGGCCATCCCTCAGATGTTTCTACAACACTTTTTGAATGGTCCTTTCCTGACAGTCCTCTCCAGACTGAGCTCATCCTCAGATGTTTCTACACACTTTTGAATGGCCTTTTCCTGACAGTCCTCTCCAGACTGAGCTCATCCTCAGATGTTCTACACACTTTTGAATGGCCTTTTCCTGACAGTCCTCTCCAGACTGAGCTCATCCTCAATGTTTCTACACACTTTTGAATGGCCTTTTCCTGACAGTCCTCTCCAGACTGAGCTCATCCTCAGATGTTTCTACACACTTTTGAATGGCCTTTTCCTGACAGTCCTCTCCAGACTGACTCATCCTCAGATGTTTCTACACACTTTTGAATGTCCTTTTCCTGACAGTCCTCTCCAGACTGAGCTCATCCTCAGATGTTCTACACACTTTTGAATGGCCTTTTTCTGACAGTCCTCTCCAGACGAGCTCATCCTCAGATGTTCTACACACTTTGAATGGCTTTTCCTGACAGTCCTCTCCAGACTGAGCTCATCCTCAGATGTTTTCTACACCTTTTGAATGGCCTTTTCCTGACAGTCCTCTCCAGACTGAGCTCATCCTCAGATGTTTCCTAACATCACACTTTTGAATGGCCTGTTCCTGACAGTTCCTCTCCAGACTGAGCTCATCCTCAGATGTTTCTACACACTTTTGAATGGCCTTTTCCTGACAGTCCTCTCCAGACTGAGCTCATCCCCAGATGTTTCTACACACTTTTGAATGGTCCTTTGTTCCCTGAACAGTCCTCTCTCCAGACTGAGCTCATCCTCAGATGTTCTACACACTTTGAATGGCTTTTCCTGACAGTCCTCTCCAGACTGAGCTCATCCCTCTAGATGTTTCTACACACTTTTGAATGGCCTTTCCTGACAGTCCTCTCCAGACTGAGCTCATCCCTGAATGTTCTACACACTTTTGAATGGCCTTTTCCTGACAGTCCTCTCCAGACTGAGCTCATCCTCAGAGTTTCTACACTGAATCTTTCCGACATCTCGGCCTCCCTTTTTTCCCTGAATGGTCCTTTTCCTGACAGTCCTCCAGACTGAGCTCATCCTCAGATGTTTCTAACACACTTTTGAATGGCCTTTCCTGACAGTCCTCTCCAGACTGAGCTCATCCTCAGATGTTTCTACACACTTTTGAATGGCTTTTCCTGACAGTCCTCTCCAGACTGAAGCTCATCCTCTGAGATGTTTCTACACACTTTTGAATGGCCTTTTCCTGACAGTCCTCTCCAGACTGAGCTCATCCTCTCAGATGTTTCTACAACACTTTGAATGGCTTTCCTGACAGTCCCTCCAGACGAGCTCATCCTCAGATGTTTCTACCACTTTTGAATGGTCTTTCCTGACAGTCCTCTCCAGACTGAGCTCATCCTCTAGATGTTTCTTACACACTTTTGAATGGCCTTTTCCTGACAGTCCTCTCCAGACTGAGCTCATCCTCAGATGTTTCTACACACTTTTGAATGGCCTTTTCCCTGACAGTCCTCTCCAGACTGAGCTCATCCCTGAGATGTTTTCTACACACTTTTGAATGGTCTTTTCCTGACAGTCCTCTCCAGACTGAGCTCATCCCTGAGATGTTTCTACACACTTTTGAATGGTCTTTTCCTGACAGTCCTCTTCCAGACCTGAAGCCAGCTCATCCTCAGATGTTTCTACACACTTTTGAATGGTCTTTTCCTGACAGTCCTCTCCAGACTGAGCTCATCCAATGTTTACAACCTTGAATGCTTTCTGACAGTCCTCTGACTCTAAGATTTCTACACACTTTTGAATGGTCTTTTCCTGACAGTCCTCTCCAGACTGAGCTCATCCTCAGATGTTTCTACAACACTTTTTGATGGCTTTTCCTGACAGTTCTCCAGACTGAGCTCATCCTGAGATGTTTCTACACACTTTTGAAATGCCCTTTTCTGACAGTCTCTTCCCAACGAGCTCATCTCAAAAGATGTTTCTTACACACTTTTTGAATGGCCTTTTCTGACAGTCCTCTTCAGACTGAGCTCATCTGAGATGTTTCTACAGCACTTTTGAATGGTCTTTTTCCTGACAGTCCTCTCAGACTCGACTCATCCTAGATGTTTCTACACACTTTTTGAATGGTCTTTTCCTGAACCGTCCTCTCCAGACTGAGCTCATCTCAATGCTTTTACACATTTTGAATGGCTTTTCTGACATCTCTCCAGAACTGAGCTCACATCTCAGATGTTTCTACACACTTTTGAATGTCTTCCTGAAGTCTCTCCAGACTGAGCTCATCCTCAGATGTTTCTACACACTTTTGAATGCCTTTTTCCTGACAGTCCTTCCAGACTGAGCTCATCCTCAGATGTTTCAACAACACTTTGAATGGTCTTTTCCTGAAGTCCTCTCCCAGACTGAAGCACATCTCAGTGTTTCTACAGACACTTTTGAATGGCTTCTGTCTGCAGTCCTTCCAGACGAGCTCATCTCAGATGTCTTTACACACTTTGAATGGCCTTTTCATGACAGTCCTTCCAGAACTGAAGCTCATCTCAGATCTTTCTACACTTTTGAATGGCTTTCCTGACAGTCCTCTCCAGACTGAGCTCATCTAGATGTTTCTACAGACTTTTGAATGGTTTGTTCCTGACAGTACCTCTCCAGACTGAGCTATCCTCAGATGTTTCACACACTTTTGAATGCTTTTCCTCGACAGTCCTTCGCAGACTGAGCTCAATCCTCTGATGTTTCTACACACTTTTAGAAATGGTCTTTACCTTGACAGTCCTCTCCAGACTGAGCCATCCTCAGATGTTTCTACACACTTTTGAATGGGTTTTTACCCTGACGTCCTCTCCAGACTGAGCTCAATCCTCAGATGTTTTTTACCACTTTTTGAAATGGCCTTGTCTGAAGTCCTCTCCAGATGAACTATCCTCAGATGTATTCTACACACTTTTTGAAATGGCCTTTTCCTGACAGTCCTCTCCAGACTGAGCTCATCCTCTGATGTTTTCTTCTAACGACTTTTGATGGTTTTTCCCTGACAGTTCCTTCCAGACTGGCTCATCCAGATGTTTCTACACACTTTGAACATGGCTGTCCTGAAAGTCCTCTCCAGACTGAACTCATCCTCAGATGTTTCTACACAACTTTTTGAATGGCTTTCTGAACAGTCCTCTCTCAGACTGGCTCATCTCTGATGTTCTACACACTTTTAATGTCTTTTCCTGAAAGTCCTCTCCAGACTGAGCCATCCTCAGATGTTTCTACACACTTTTGAATGGTCATTACCCTGACAGTCCTCTCCAGACTGAGCTCATCCTCAGATGTTTCTAACACACTTTGAATGGTCTTTCCTGACAGTCCTCTCCAGACTGAGCTCATCTCAAGATGTTTTCTAACATTTTGAATGGTCTTGTTCCCGACATTCTCTCCGACTGACTCATGCCCTGATGTTTCTAACACTTTGAATGGCCTTTTCCCTGACAGTCCTCTCCAGACTGAGCTCATCCTCTGATGTTTCTACAACTTTTTGAGGCCCTTTCCTGAAGTCTCTCCACGATGAGCTCATCCTCAGATGTTCTACAACTTTTGAAATGGTCTTTTCCTTTTGACGTCTCTCCAGACTGAGCTCATCTCAGAGTCCTCTAACCATTTTGAATGGCCTTTTCTGAAGTCCTCTCCAAGACTGTGCTCATCCCTGAGATGTTTCTAACACACACTTTTTGAAATGGTCTTTTCCTGACAGTCCTCTCCAGACGAGCTCATCCTGAGATGTTTTACACACTTTTGAATGGCCTTTCTGACAGTCCTCTCCAGACTGAGCTCATCCCTGAATGTTTCTACACACTTTTTGAATGTCTTTTCTGACAGTCCCTTCAAAGACTGAGCTCATTCCCTGAGAGTTTCTACACACTTTTGAAGGCCTTTTCTGACAGTCCCTCTCAGACTGAGCTCACGTGAGATGTTTCTACACACTTTTGATGCTTTTCTGACAGTCCTCTCCAGACTGAGCTCATTCCCTGAGATGTTACAACACTTTTGAATGGTTCTTTTCTGACAGCTCTCCAGATGAGCTCATCCTCAGATGTTTCTACACATTTGAATGGCCTGTTTCCTGACAGTCTCCCAGACTGAGCTCTCTCAAGATGTTTCTAACAAGACATCTTTTGAATGGTCTTTTCCTGACGTCTCTCAGACTGAGTCATTCCTCAGATTGTTTTACACACTTTTGAATTCTTTTCCTGACAGTCTCTCAGAGAGCTCATTCTCTATGTTTTTACACCTACACTTTTGATGGGCTTGTCCTGACAGTCCTCAGCCTGACTCATCCTCAGATTTTCTACACAGTTTGAACATGTCCTTTTCCTCACAGCCTCTTCCAGCTGAGCTCATCCCTGAATGTTTCTACAACAACTTTTGAATGGCCCTTTTTCCTGACAGTCCTCTCTCGACTGAGCTCACCTCTGATGTTTCTACCACCTTTTGAATGGCTTTCCTGACAGTCCTCTCCAGACTGAGCTATCCTAGATGTTTGCTACACACTTTTGAATGGCCTTTTCCTGACAGTCCTCTCCGACTGAGCTCATCCTCTGATGTTCTAACACACTTTTGAATGGCTTTTCCTGACAGTCATCTACAGAACTGAGCTCATCCTCAGATTTTCTACACCACTTTTGATGGCCTTGTCCTGACAGTCCTCTCCAGACTAGCTCATCCTGAGATGTCTGCTACACCTTTCTGAATGTCTTTTCCTGAACAGTCCTCTCACAGAACTGAGCTTCTCCTCAGATTTTTACACACTTTTGAATGGTCCTTTCCTGAAGGTCCTCTCAGACTGGCTCATCCTCAGATGTTTACAAACACTTTGAATGGTCTTTTCCTGACAGTCCTCTCCAGATGAGCCACCTCAGATGTTCTACACACTTTTGAATGGCCTTTTCCTGACAGTCTCTCCAGACTGGCTCAATCCCTGAGATTGTTCTCTACACACTTTTGAATGGCCTTTTCCTGACAGTCTCTCCAGAACTGAGCTCATCCCAGATGTTCTAACCTTTTGAATGGTCTTTTCCTGACAGTCCTCTCCAGCACTGAGCTCATCCTCAATGTTTTCTACACACTTTTGAATGGCCTTCTGTTTCCTGAGTCTCTCAGACTGAGCTATCTCAGATGTTTCTACCACTTTTGAATGGCTTTTCCTGACAGTCTCTCCAGATGAGTCATATCCTCAGGCTGTTTCTACAACCTTTTTGATGGCCTTCTTCTGACATCTTCCAGACTGTGCTATCTCAGATGTTTCTACACACTTTTGAATGGCCTTGTCCTGAACAGTCCTCTCAGACGAACTTCATCTCAGATGTTATCTACTACTTTGAATGGTCTTTTCCTGACAGTCTCTCCGACTGAGCTACCTGAGATTTTCTACAAATTTTTTGAATGCGCCTTGTCCTGACCAGTCTCTCCAAGACTGAGCCTTCATCCTCAGATGTTTCTACATACTTTTCAGAATGGTCTTTATCCTGACAGTCCTCTCAGACTGAGCTCATCCCTGAGATGTTTCTCACCACTTTTGAATGCTTTTCCGAAGTCTCTCAGACTGAGCTCATCCCTGGATGTTTCTACAACACTTTGATGGCCTTTTTCTGACGTCCCTTCTCAGACTGAGCTCATCCTGAGATCTGTTTCTACACACTTTTGAATGGTCTTTTCCTGACAGTCTCTCAGATGAGCTCATCAGATCGTTTCTACACACTTTTGAATGGCTTTTCCTGACAGTCCTCTCCAGACTCGAGCTCATCTCAGATGTTTCTAACCACGTTTGAATGGTCTTTTCCCTGACAGTCCTCTCCAGATAGCAATCCTCAGATTTTCTAACACCTTTTGATGGTCTTTTTCCTGACATCCTCTCCAGACTGAGCTTCATCCTCAATGGTTTCTAACACTTTTGAATGGCTTTTTGACAGTCTCTCCAGACTGAGCTCATCCCTGAATGTTTCTACAGCATTTTTGAATATCCTTTTTCCTGACAGTCCTCTCAGACTGAGCTCATCCTCAGATGTTTTACACCTTTCTGAATGGTCTTTCCTAGACGTCTCTCAGACACTGAGCTCATCTCTGATGTTTCTACAACACTTTTTGATGGCCTTTTCCATGACAGTCCTCTCCAGACTGAGCTCATCCTCAGATGTTTCTACACACTTTTGCACTGGCCTTTTCCTGACGTCCTCTCCAGACTGGCTCATCTCAGATGTTTCTACAACACAACACAACTTTTTGATGTCTTTTCCTGAAGTCCTCTCAGAACTGAGCTCATCCAGATGTTTCTACACATTTTGAATGGGCCTTTTCCTGACAGTCCTCTCAGACTGAGCTCATCCCTGAGATGTTTCTACACATTTTGGAATGGTCTTTTTCTGACAGATCCCTCCAGACCGAGCTCATCCTCAGACTGTTCTACAACACTTTGAATGGCCTTTTCTGACAGTCCTCTCAGATGAGCTCATCCTCAGATGTTTCTACACACTTTTGGAATGGCCTTTTCCTGACAGTCCTTCCAGACTGAGCTCATCCTCAGATGTTTTACACACATTTGAATGTCCTTTTCCTGACAGTCTCTCCAGACTGAGCTCATCCTGAATGTTAACACTTGAATGGCTTTTCCCTGAAGTCCTCTCCAGAACTGAGCCTCATCCTCAGATGTTTTGTACACACTTTTGAATGGCCTGTTATGACAGTCCTCTCCAGACTGAGCTCATCCTCAGATGTTTACACACTTTTGATGGTCTTTTTCCTGACAGTCCCTCTCCGAACTGAGCTCATCCTCAGATGTTTCCCTACACACCTTTTTGAATGGTCTTTTCCTGACAGTCCTCTCCAGACTGAGCTCATCCTCAGTGTTTTCCTTACACACTTTTGATGGCCTTTTCCTGAAGTCCCTTCCAGACTGAGCTCATCCTCAGATGTTCTACAAAACTTTGCAATGGCCTTTTTCTGACAGTCTCTCCAGACTGAGCTCATCTCTAGATGTTTCTACCACTTTTGAATGGTTTTCCAGTGAGTCCTCTCCAGACTGAGCTCATCCTCAGATGTTTCTACATCTCTCTCCAACAAACACGTTTCCTGACAGTCCTCTCCAGATGAGCCTCATCCCTTGAGATGGTTTCTACACACTTTTGAATGTCCTTTTCCTGACAGTCCTCTCAGACTTGAGCTCATTCCTCTGATGTTTCTACACACTTTTGAATGGCTTTTCCTGACAGTCCTCTTCCAAGAGCTGAGCTCATCCTCAGATGTTCTACCACTTATGAAGGCCTTTTTCCTGACAGTCACTCTCCAGACGTGAGCTCATCCCTCTGTGTTTCTACACACTTTTGAATGGCCTTTTCCTGACCAGTCCTTCCAGACTGAGCTCATCCTCAGATGTTTCTAACACACTTTTGATGGTCTTTTCCTGAAGTCCTCTCCAGACTGTGCTCATCCCTGAGATGTTTCTACACACTTTGAATGGTCTTTTTCCTGACAGTCCTCTCCAGACTGAGCTCATCCTCAGATGTTTCTACCACCTTTTTGAATGGTCTTTTCCTGACAGTCCTCTCCAGACTGACTCATCCTCAGTGTTTCTACACACTTTTGAATGCGTCTCCCTTTCCTGACGTCCTCTCCGACTGAGCTCATCCTCAGATGTTCTACACACTTTGAATGGTCTTTTCCTGACAGTCCTCTCCAGACTGAGCTCATCCCTCTGATTGTTTTCTTAACAACTTTTGAATGGGCCTTTTCTGACAGATCCTCTCCAGACTGAGGCTCATCCTCAATGTTTCTACACACTTTTGAATGGCCTTTTCCTATGACAGTCCCTAGACTGACTCATCCCTGAGCATGTTTCTCCACTTTTGGAATGTTCTTTTCTGACAGTCCTCTCCAGACTGAGCCATCTCAGATGTTCTACACACTTTGAATGGTCTTTTCCTGACAGTCCTCTTCCAGACTGGCTCATCCCTGAGATGTTTCTACACAACTTTTGAATGGTCTTTTCCTGACGTTTTTCCTCTCCAGACTGAGCTCATCCTCAATGTTTCTACACACTTTTGAATGGTCTTTTCCTGACAGTCCTCTCCAGACTGAGCTATCCTCAGATGTTTCTACACACTTTTTGAATGGGTCTTTTCCTGACAAGTCCTCTCCAGACTGAGCTCATCTCAGATGTTTCTACACACTTGAATGGCCTTCCTGACAGTCCTCTCCAGACTTGGAGGCTCATCCTCAGATGTTTCTACACACTTGAATGGTCTTTTCCTGGGACAGTTCCTCTCCAGACTGAGTCATCCTCTGGTTTCTACACACTTTTGAATGGCCTTTTCCTGACAGTTCTCCGACTGAGGCTCATCCTCAGTGTTTCTACACACTTTGGAATAGGCCTTTTCCTGACGTCCTCTCTCCAGACTGTGCTCATCCTCAGATGTTTCTACACACTTTTGAATGGCCTTGTCCTGACAGTCCTTCCAGATGAGGCTCATCCCTGAGATGTTTCTACACACTTTTGAATGGCCTTTTCCTGACAGCTCTCCAGACTGAGCTCATCCTCAGATGTTCTACACACTTTTGAATGGCCCTCCTGACAGTCCTCTCCAGACTGAGCTTCATCCTGAAGATGTTTCTACACACTTTTGAATGGTCTTTTCCTGGACAGTCCTCTCCAGACTGAGCTCATCCTGAGATGTTTCTACACCTTTTGAATGGGTTCTTTCCTGACAGTCCTCTTCCAGACTGAGCTCATCCTCCAGATGTTCTACACATTTGAAATGTCTTTTCCTGACAGTCCTCTCCAGACTGAGCCTCATCCTCAATGTTTCTCACACTTTTTGAATGGCCTTCCTGTGACAGTCCTCTCCAGGACTGAGCTCATCCTCAGATGTTTCTACACACTTTTGGAATGGTCTTTCTACAGTCCTCTCCAGACGAGCTCATCCTCAGATGTTTCTACACACTTTTGGAATTGGTCTTTTCCTGACAGTCCTCTCCAGACCTGAAGCTCATCCTCCAGATGTTCTACACACTTTTGACATGGTCTTTTTCCTGACAGTCCTCTCCAGACTGAGCACATCTCAGATGTTCTACACACTTTTGAATGGTCGTTCCTGACAGTCCTTCCAGACTTCGAGCTCATCCTCAGCATGTTTCTACACACTTTGAAATGGCCTTTTCATGACAGTCCTCTCCAGACTGGGCTCATCCTCAGATGTTTCTACAGATTGAATGGTCTTTTTCCTGACAGTCCTCTCCAACTGAGTTCATCCTCAGATGTTTCTACACACTTTTGAATGCCTTTTCGACAGGTCCTCTCCAGCTGAGCTCATCCTCGATGTTTCTACACACTTTGAATGGTCTTTAACCTGACAGTCCTCTCCAGACTGAAGCTCATCCTCAGATGTTCTACACACTTTTTGAATGTTCTTTACCTGACGTCCTCTCAGGACTGCAGCTCTGCTCAGATTGTTCTACACACTTTTGAATGGTCTTTACCTGACAGTCCTCTCCAGACTGAGCTCATCCTCAGATGTTTCTACACACTTTTGAATGGTCTTTCTCATCTCTGACTAGTCATCCTCAGTCTCCCAGGCTACCTGAGTCTCCAGACTGAGCTCATCTCAGATGTTTCTACACACTTTGAATGGTCTTTTCCTGACAGTCCTCTCCAGACTGAGCTCATCCTCAGATGTTCTACACAGTCTGAACATCTCAATGTTCTACACACTTTATGGTCTTTCCTGACAGTCCTCTCCAGACTGAGCTCATCCTCAGATGTTTCTACACACTTTTGAATGGTCTTTTCCTGACAGTCCTCTCCAGACTGAGCTCATCCTCAGATGTTTCTACACACTTTTGAATGGTCTTTTCCTGACAGTCCTCTCCAGACTGAGCTCATCCTCTGATGTTTCTACACACTTTTGAATGGCCTTTTCCTGACAGTCCTCTCCAGACTGAGCTCATCCCTGAGATGTTTCTACAACTTTTGAATGGCCCTTTTCCTGACAGTCCTCTCCAGACTGAGCTCATCCTCAGATGTTCTACACACTTTTGAATGGTCTTTTCCTGACAGTCCTCTCCAGACTGAGCTCATCCTCAGATGTTTTCTACACACTTTTGAATGGTCTTTTCCTGACAGTCCTCTCCAGACTGAGCTCATCCTCAGATGTTTCTACACACTTTTGAATGGTCTTTTCCTGACAGTCCTCTCCAGACTGAGCTCATCCCTGAGATGTTTCTACACACTTTTGAATGGGTCTTTTCCTGACAGTCCTCTCCAGACTGAGCTCATCCTGAGATGTTTCTACACACTTTTGAATGGCCTTTTCCTGACAGTCCTCTCCAGACTGAGCTCATCCCTGAGATGTTTCTACACACTTTTGAATGGTCTTTTTCTGACAGGTCCTCTCCAGACTGAGCTCATCCTCAGATGTTTCTACACACTTTTGAATGGTCTTTTTCTGACAGTCCTCTCCAGACTGAGCTCATCCTCAGATGTTTCTACACACTTTTGAATGGCCTTTTCCTGACAGTCCTCTCCAGACTGAGCTCATCCCTGAGATGTTTCTACACACTTTTGAATGGCCTTTTCCTGACAGTCCTCTCCAGACTGAGCTCATCCTCTGATGTTTCTACACACTTTTGAATGGCCTTTTCCTGACAGTCCTCTCCAGACTGAGCTCATCCTCAGATGTTTCTACACACTTTTGAATGGCCTTTCCTGACAGTCCTCTCCAGACTGAGCTCATCCCTGAGATGTTTCTACACACTTTTGAATGGCCTTTTCCTGACAGTCCTCTCCAGACTGAGCTCATCCTCTGATGTTTCTACACACTTTTGAATGGCCTTTTCCTGACAGTCCTCTCCAGACTGAGCTCATCCTCAGATGTTTCTACACACTTTTGAATGGCCTTGTCCTGACAGTCCTCTCCAGACTGAGCTCATCCCTGAGATGTTTCTACACACTTTTGAATGGTCTTTTCCTGACAGTCCTCTCCAGACTGTGCTCATCCCTGAGATGTTTCTACACACTTTTGAATGGTCTTTTCCTGACAGTCCTCTCCAGACTGAGCTCATCCTCAGATGTTTCTACACACTTTTGAATGGTCTTTTCCTGACAGTCCTCTCCAGACTGAGCTCATCCTCAGATGTTTCTACACACTTTTGAATGGCCTTTTCCTGACAGTCCTCTCCAGACTGAGCTCATCCTCAGATGTTTCTACACACTTTTGAATGGCCTTTTCCTGACAGTCCTCTCCAGACTGAGCTCATCCTCAGATGTTTCTACACACTTTTGAATGGCCTTTTTCCTGACAGTCCTCTCCAGACTGAGCTCATCCTCTGATGTTTCTACACACTTTTGAATGGCCTTTTCCTGACAGTCCTCTCCAGACTGAGCTCATCCTCTGATGTTTCTACACACTTTTGAATGGCTTTTCCTGACAGTCCTCTCCAGACTGAGCTCATCTAGATGTTTCTACACACTTTTGAATGGCTTTTCCTGACAGTCCTCTCCAGACTGAGCTCATCCTCTGATGTTTCTACACACTTTTGAATGGCCTTTTCCTGACAGTCCTCTCCAGACTGAGCTCATCCTCAGATGTTTCTACACACTTTTGAATGGCTTGTCCTGACAGTCCTCTCCAGACTGAGCTCATCCCTGAGATGTTTCTACACACTTTGAATGTCTTTTCCTGACAGTCCTCTCCAGACTGGCTCATCCCTGAGATGTTTCTACACACTTTTGAATGGTCTTTTCCTGACAGTCCTCTCCAGACTGAGCTCATCCTCAGATGTTTCTACACACTTTTGAATGGTCTTTTCCTGACAGTCCTCTCCAGACTGAGCTCATCCTCAGATGTTTCTACACACTTTTGAATGGCCTTTTCCTGACAGTCCTCTCCAGACTGAGCTCATCCCTGAGATGTTTCTACACACTTTTGAATGGTCTTTTCCTGACAGTCCTCTCCAGACTGAGCTCATCCTCAGATGTTTCTACACACTTTTGAATGGCCTTTTCCTGACAGTCCTCTCCAGACTGAGCTCATCCTCAGATGTTTCTACACACTTTTGAATGGCTTTTCCTGACAGTCCTCTCCAGACTGAGCTCATCCCTGAGATGTTTCTACACACTTTTGAATGGCCTTTTCCTGACAGTCCTCTCCAGACTGAGCTCATCCTCAGATGTTTCTACACACTTTTGAATGGTCTTTTCCTGACAGTCCTCTCCAGACTGAGCTCATCCTCAGATGTTTCTACACACTTTTGAATGGTCTTTTCCTGACAGTCCTCTCCAGACTGAGCTCATCCTCAGATGTTTCTACACACTTTTGAATGGCCTTTTCCTGACAGTCCTCTCCAGACTGAGCTCATCCTCAGATGTTTCTACACACTTTTGAATGGCCTTTCCTGACAGTCCTCTCCAGACTGAGCTCATCCCTAGATGTTTCTACACACTTTTGAATGGCCTTTTCCTGACAGTCCTCTCCAGACTGAGCTCATCCTCAGATGTTTCTACACACTTTTGAATGGCCTTTTCCTGACAGTCCTCTCCAGACTGAGCTCATCCTGAGATGTTTCTACACACTTTTGAATGGTCTTTTCCTGACAGTCCTCTCCAGACTGAGCTCATCCTGAGATGTTTCTACACACTTTTGAATGGTCTTTTCCTGACAGTCCTCTCCAGACTGAGCTCATCCTCAGATGTTTCTACACACTTTTGAATGGCCTTTTCCTGACAGTCCTCTCCAGACTGAGCTCATCCTCAGATGTTTCTACACACTTTTGAATGGTCTTTTCCTGACAGTCCTCTCCAGACTGAGCTCATCCTCAGATGTTCTACACACTTTTGAATGGTCTTTTCCTGACAGTCCTCTCCAGACTGAGCTCATCCTCAGATGTTTCTACACACTTTGAATGGCCTTTTCTGACAGTCCTCTCCAGACTGAGCTCATCCTCAGATGTTTCTACACACTTTTGAATGGTCTTTTCCTGACAGTCCTCTCCAGACTGAGCTCATCCTCAGATGTTTCTACACACTTTTGAATGGCCTTTTCCTGACAGTCCTCTCCAGACTGAGCTCATCCTCAGATGTTTCTACACACTTTTGAATGGCTTTTCCTGACAGTCCTCTCCAGACTGAGCTCATCCTCAGATGTTTCTACACACTTTTGAATGGCCTTTCCTGACAGTCCTCTCCAGACTGAGCTCATCCTCAGATGTTTCTACACACTTTTGAATGGTCTTTTCCTGACAGTCCTCTCCAGACTGAGCTCATCCTCAGATGTTTCTACACACTTTTGAATGGCCTTTTCCTGACAGTCCTCTCCAGACTGAGCTCATCCTCAGATGTTTCTACACACTTTTGAATGGTCTTTTCCTGACAGTCCTCTCCAGACTGAGCTCATCCTCAGATGTTTCTACACACTTTTGAATGGCCTTTCCTGACAGTCCTCTCCAGACTGAGCTCATCCTCAGATGTTTCTACACACTTTTGAATGGCCTTTTCCTGACAGTCCTCTCCAGACTGAGCTCATCCTCAGATGTTTCTACACACTTTTGAATGGTCTTTTCCTGACAGTCCTCTCCAGACTGAGCTCATCCTCAGATGTTTCTACACACTTTTTGAATGGCCTTTTCCTGACAGTCCTCTCCAGACTGAGCTCATCCTCTAGATGTTTCTACACACTTTTGAATGGCCTTTCCTGACAGTCCTCTCCAGACTGAGCTCATCCCTGAGATGTTTCTACACACTTTTGAATGGCCTTTTCCTGACAGTCCTCTCCAGACTGAGCTCATCCTCTGATGTTTCTACACACTTTTGAATGGTCTTTTCCTGACAGTCCTCTCCAGACTGAGCTCATCCTCTGATGTTTCTACACACTTTTGAATGGCCTTTTCCTGACAGTCCTCTCCAGACTGAGCTCATCCTCAGATGTTTCTACACACTTTTGAATGGTCTTTTCCTGACAGTCCTCTCCAGACTGAGCTCATCCTCAGATGTTTCTACACACTTTTGAATGGCCTTTTCCTGACAGTCCTCTCCAGACTGAGCTCATGCACACTGAATGGCTTCTGACAGTCCTCTCCAGACTGAGCTCATCCTCAGATGTTTCTACACACTTTTGAATGGCCTTTTCCTGACAGTCCTCTCCAGACTGAGCTCATCCTCAGATGTTTCTACACACTTTTGAATGGCCTTTTCCTGACAGTCCTCTCCAGACTGAGCTCATCCTCAGATGTTTCTACACACTTTTGAATGGTCTTTTCCTGACAGTCCTCTCCAGACTGAGCTCATCCTGAGATGTTTCTACACACTTTTGAATGGTCTTTCCTGACAGTCCTCTCCAGACTGAGCTCATCCTCAGATGTTTCTACACACTTTTGAATGGCCTTTTCCTGACAGTCCTCTCCAGACTGAGCTCATCCGTGAGATGTTTCTACACACTTTTGAATGGCTTTTCCTGACAGTCCTCTCCAGACTGAGCTCATCCTCAGATGTTTCTACACACTTTTGAATGGTCTTTTCCTGACAGTCCTCTCCAGACTGAGCTCATCCGTGAGATGTTTCTACACACTTTTGAATGTCTTTTCCTGACAGTCCTCTCCAGACTGAGCTCATCCTCAGATGTTCTACACACTTTGAATGTCTTTCCTGACAGTCCTCTCCAGACTGAGCTCATCCTCAGATGTTTCTACACACTTTTGAATGGCTTTTCCTGACAGTCCTCTCCAGACTGAGCTCATCCCTGAGATGTTTCTACACACTTTTGAATGGCCTTTCCTGACAGTCTCTCCAGACTGAGCTCATCCTAGATGTTTCTACACACTTTTGAATGGTCTTTTCCTGACAGTCCTCTCCAGACTGAACTCATCCTCAGATGTTTCTACACACTTTTGAATGGTCTTTTCCTGACAGTCCTCTCCAGACTGAGCTCATCCTCAGATGTTTCTACACACTTTTGAATGGCCTGTTCCTGACAGTCCTCTCCAGACTGACTCATCCCTGAGATGTTTCTACACACTTTTGAATGGTCTTTTCCTGACAGTCCTCTCCAGACTGAGCTCATCCTCAGATGTTTCTACACACTTTTGAATGGCCTTTCCTGACAGTCCTCTCCAGACTGAGCTCATCCTGAGATGTTTCTACACACTTTTGAATGGTCTTTTCCTGACAGTCCTCTCCAGACTGAGCTCATCCTCAGATGTTTCTACACACTTTTGAATGGCCTTTTCCTGACAGTCCTCTCCAGACTGTGCTCATCCTCAGATGTTTCTACACACTTTTGAATGTCTTTTCCTGACAGTCCTCTCCAGACTAAGCTCATCCCTGAGGCTTCTGCACCTTTTTATTCCACACTTTTCCTTCACTTCACTTCACCTGAATGAGTTTTGATCCAGCACTTTGAGAACATCCAACTTCTTTAGTCAGTGATGGTTTTCTGCACAACTGTCAGGTCAGTCTGAACCCATGATGGAGAATTCTACTGAACCACTGAGACCATTTAAAGTCTCAGGAGCCTTTGCAGGTGTTTTGGATTCATGATCTGATGAAAGGAGACACTTTGAGCTACAATATAGTCCCTTTACACAATATTCTGATCTAAAGAGATTTAGAATTTGTGTTTGTTACAAACTGTGAGACATAATAATCATGCAAAGTGAGATATATCAAGCTTTTGTTATAATTTTGATTATTATGACTTAGAGCTGGTAAAAAAAACAAATAAAACATCTCAGAAAATGTTAACATTTTGAAAATGGACTTTAAGCCCCTCCCTCTTTGCTCTCGAGGCTTCGGTAAAACCCTCTGATTATCGCCTCGTGTTCAGGAAAATGTCATTCAATTCAATTCATCTCTTTTATTTGAGCATCTGAGTTCCACAAAGTTCTACATATAAACAGAGTTCAGTAATCAAAGCCAAAGAGAGATACATGCGCAGGTGAATAAATGAATAATTAAGTAAATAACGTGGATATGATGCTCAAATGGAGCTTCAGCTGGTTTGCACTTTCCCCCTTTTGTACTTAAGAGATACATTCATTTAATCAAGAAGATATGACACATAGTTATTTTGTCCTATTCCAGTGACTTTACAATCAGCAATATTAACATCACAATATTCTGCTGATCCCAAGACAAGGAAAGAAAACTCTAACCTTTTCTTCAATAATTATAAATACCCATCACTGCCAGAACAACTACACTCTAAGAAATGAAATGTTGATTTTACTTAACAAAGTTATGTCAACCGGTCCCACAAAACTTTGTTGTTTAAATAGGAAATGAAAATCACTAATAATGTGAACAACACGTGTTAAGTAAATGTAACCTAATATTCTTATTTTGAAACTAAATTACATTGTTATATTTAATAACCATAAGTACATTATGTTGGATTTATTGGCACCACATTAAGTTAACTTAATATGACTGAATTGGATCAACCTAACACAAATTAACATAATTAACGTGATAGGTTATGTTATAAACTCTGATTTATGTTCATACAACACCTTGGTTGTACAGGCTAAATCATTAGGTTAAATAAATACAGCTTTAAGTGCTCAATTTCACACAAGCTTTTATTGCAGTGGCAGTAATAAAATAACCAATTTCACAAAAACTGAAAATAATTTAAATAAAAAATACATACATATAAAACAAAAATGCAGAGCAAAAAATATTTTGCATTACTCTGTTAAAAAAGACAACCTATTTAAAGCCACATTTGCTGAGCTTTAAAGATAACTTTCACTTTTGGTTAACTATGAACTGGTAAACCTGAAGGTTGTGCTTCACAGTAGCACAAATGTAAAACAAAAAAAACAAGCCCCAATATTGCAACCTTCTGGGAGAAGTAAAAACAAAGATGTTTAACACAACATCATCACTCAATAGAAAATAGCGGCATAATTGGATATGCACGAAATGTAAACATGAATGCGGATGTACAACAAATAGGAACAGCCAATCACATCCCTAGACAATGGAGCGCGCAAACTGCGCATCATTTGTGGCAACTACCATGCAAGGTCTGCATCGGAGAAAAAAAAAGCAAAACAAAAAAGCCTTAAAAAGGAACAGGCCACCGTTTTTACATACTGAGATCTGTTCTTACCTGAGCTTAGACGAGTTCATCTGTACCTGTCTGGTCTTCACGTGTGCCTTCAGTCACGTAAACACAGCACAGACGGCGTTAGCATTTAGCTTCTCTCTTCTCCTCTATAGCTCCAAACCAGGTGAAGATAGAAGCTACCAAACTCTTCCACGTTTTCCCTATTTAAATATGGTTACATGAAGTGTTACACTATAAAGTATAATTACACAAAATTAAACAATGTGGATTTTCTAAGCGGATAAAAAGTGGAACTATATTGTAAGGCGTAATAATACCAGGAATAGTTCGGGAGCTGCACAATAATATCTTCACTTTACTGTGCGGATGCCGAATTACTCCTGGTAGAAAATCCACATTGTTTAATTTTGTGTAATTATACTTTGTAGTGTAACACTTCACGTAACCATATTTAAATAGGGAAAACGTGGAAGAGCTTGGTAGCTTCTATCTTGACCTCATTTGGAGCTATAGAGGAGAGGAGAGAGGCTAAATGCTAATCCGTCTGTGCTGTGTTTATGTGAGGGGGGCACGGTGGAGACCAGACAGGTACAAATGAACTCGTCTAAGCTCAGGTAAGAACATATCTCAGTATGTAAAAACGGTGGCCTGTTCCTTTAAGAATTAAGTGCCAATAGTCAATAATCTAACAGTCCAAGGTATTTGCCTGGTTGGCACATTGAAACAATCTATAATAGTCCAGGATGCAATAGGTGACCTTCTCTAAACCTTCTCTCAGTGGCGAGCAGTCATTGCTCGCCAATGACTGCAAAGGCATTGGTGAGGGGAGGCCCATCATGTGTGTGCGCTCGCTTGTATGCAGGGATAGTTGAGCTTTGATGTTGTTGGTATTGAAGAGCTTGGGAATGGTGGGCAGTAGATGGTGAGTGTGGCTTGCAAAAAAGTAAAATGAATACACTGATAAAATGTGTCTGAGTGCGTGCAAAGGCACGTTTTTAAGTCAGTCATCTTTTTGCAGAAAATCTCCCCATAGATAGTCTCAGAGCACTGTTGCATCTCCAAAATAATATTTAGATGGGTATGAGTGTCTCTGATGCTTCAATTGGAGTATCAAGTAAGATTTACTGCAGGCCATTTTACATTAAACTCCATCTTCTTCAATTTCAAGTCCATTACTTGAATATTATTAGCATTTTCAACTCTTTTCACAATTGAATAAGTAAAAAAACAAAACAATTACAGACCAAAAAAAAGTCTTTAACCTTAACAGTGTAGTCCAGAATCAGTCAACAGTCCCAAAGCTCTTGCTTTCTTTTCAGCAAGAGGCAACAAATTCAAAACCAAATCCAGTTCTAGTCTGTTGATTGAGTCAATTCACTCATGAAGCTTGTTTTTGAGAACTTGTACCTTGTTTGAGAGCTTTTTCCCATCCAATCCCATCACCACTTTTGAAGAAACTCAAAAGTGTATCGAAGGTCCTTGGGATAGCTCAAGTTTAAGCAGTAGATCAAGCCAAATAGGGTTGCACAGCCATTTGCCACATCTCTCAGATCTTGAAGCACTGTACATCCCTCTATGACGATGCCAACATCCTCGAGTGGATCTGCTCTCTCTGCTCCCTCGTGTTGCACAGCGTAGACGGCCAAATCAACTTCTCCATTTCCTTCTCTACACCAACATCAACATCCTCAAAATGGCAGAAAAAAAACATATTAATTTATCATGTTATTAATGCGTATTGTCAATTAATATGTGCCAGTGTTTTAAAGAATGACCGGTAATTGTGTAATTGTAAATGTCTGCAATCTTTGGAATTTTTTATGGTGAATTGTGATGATTGAAAATTACATAATGAATAGAAGTGCGAGCCATCTAGACTAGTTCTGAGCTATAAACATGAAAGCAGTATTCAAAAGCTGAATTGTTTAAATCAATTAGCTGTGTTGAACACTGTTGTTGAGCAATGTCATAACCCACCATGTAGGTCTTAACAAGGTCGTCAGGTTCTTCATTTAAGTAAACAAATAATGCTTTCAGAATGCATTCGCGTCTTGCTTCAATACTCGGACTCTGTGGGAGATCAAAAATACAATTTCAGCAATGGTTTTAGTTTTGTAATTTTCAATGTTAAAATGACAACCACAATATTGAATAAAACAATAGAATTAGAAATTGTGTTAATGATGGGCATAAGTTCATTGTTTTATACTATGTTTATGATATCAATCATATTTAGACTTGATTGAAATTCAACAAGCTAAAAAAAGGTTGAGGTTATACATTTAAATAAAACATCAGACAAGCAAATTATGTCAAGAGTTCAACCCCTGAGTCAGGGTTTCAGTGAGGAGCACTCACCTGGTCCATGGCTGCCATGATCAGGTTAATTCTGCGTCCTGCTGCACCTCCCTTCCTTTTGAAGGCCTTCATCAGTTTGCTAGAGTAATGATCCAGTTGAGCCATAAAGGTTGACAGCAAGGGGACGGTGGTAATACGGTTAAACTCTGCATTTATCTGAAACAGATTATAAAACAATCCTACATGAAACTTACAATATCCCATCAGTTTCAACTGGTTACATATGACCAGTGTTGTTTCTTAATTTTTTTTCAATATCAAAGGCTGACTATTAATAAATATATAACCACAGAAAACAGGAACACTACCTGATTCTCAGAAAACAGGGCTGGCCACCTGTTTTTAAATTCAGCTATGAAGGGCATATCTTCAATTACTTCTCGTCTCCTATGGGCAAAGGTTTTCTCCATTTTACTGCTGATTAGCTGGTTGTTGTTCTTCTTCTTCACTTCTAATGTAAGTTCTTCCCTTTCCTTTTCAAGGCTTTCTTTGGTTTCGTTTACTGGGTAAGCAGGGCAGAAGTTGACCTCCGCTTTCTTTGGCTTCTTCACCTGGTTTGGGCCTTTTCCAACAGCACCTCGCCTTTGTTTGAGTCCATTGATGCTCAACTCTGGGCAGCCAATGTTCCTAAGTTTGTGCGGTAGTTGCCATTTTGTACTTTAAACTAATTATCCATCCATAGAAGCCAGTAACTGATCCCTGCTCCTTTAAACATGGAAACTTTGTTACAAGGGCCTGGGCGACATCATCAAATTCTGAGGTTGAAGGATACATTTATATTTGACTATTTCTGATGCAAGGCCATCAAGTATATCTGACTTCAGTTTGGGGCTTGGGCTCAAAGTGTACCACTGTTTAGGAAGTCTTGATTAGCCCTTTCCAACTGAATCTGTACCTCATAATTAAACTGAGGTATCTGGAAATTTTGGGGCCATGGCTGTAACCTAAGGCTGGAACCTGAAGTTGTAGATTCAGAGGAGGATAGAATATCTGTGTCTGATCCAGTGGTACAAGAACTGTCATCCAAGCACTGTGAAACAGGTTGGCATATGACTGATTCAGTTGTTAAGTTAATGACTTTCACAGTGCTATTGTCTTTGATTTCTGAGATGTTTGTCAAGTTTATAAACTCATTATCAAAGTCAATGTCTCTGTACTGCAGTCTAAAATTGTCAGGCAAGCTGAATTGTCTTTTAATCTCTTCTTTGAGCGCCTCAACTGAATCTGGCATCCCGCAGGGCAGAGTCAGTTTTGATGCGTTGTCCACCCCCAGTACAACTCTCAGTGATGCAGCCATCTTGTGTTCATTCTATAAAAAAACAAAACAAAATAATTAACTTTTTTTTCCTTTTAAAAACACATCTCTTCAGCCTTTGAAGAATTAATTTCATAATAACAATGCATTTTGGAGTGACTGAGTTTTAATAACTGTATAACTGTAAATTCCGGGCTATAGAGCGCACCCGAGTATCAGCCACACCCACAAATTTTACGGAAAAAAAATAAATAAAAAAGATTTGTAGAAATATACCATATTTTCCGGACTGACTAGAAGTTGCTCCGGAGTATAAGACGCCCCCCAGCCAAAAAAATTGCATAATGACAAAGAAAACGTACACAAGTCGCTCCGGGTAATACGACAGACCCAGCCAGCCAAACTATGAAAAAAAAGTGCAACTTATAGCCCAGAAAATACGGGAGGCTGTACCGGTCTAGAAGCCGCAGTTTTCAATGTGTTGGAAAAAAGTAGCGGCTTATAGTCCAGAATTTACAGTATATTTCATTGTAGTGAAATTTGAATCGTCGAGTAGACTGAGTCGTCAGTGCCAGGGGTCTTCTAATGGACAGCTTGCAATTTAAGTGGTTCAAACTCCTCTAAGAGAAGGGCCATGACAGCAAAGACAGTACTTGTTTGCATTCTGATTAACCCTTCATCATTAGGTCTGCTGAGAACTACAAAAGGTTATGGTCTCTTTAAAGTGAGGAGACAACAAGAGGAGTTTGGTCCACTTAAATTGCCAGTGTACTCAGTCCAAGCTGTCCGTTTGAAGGCCACGCAGTTGACGGCGCTTCAGTGATTTGAAGCAAAACATTCTCACAACAAAATTCAAGCTTCACTACGATGAATGCTACCCGGACACAGAACAATCACAATTTTAGATTTAATTGCAAGAAATTACCTGTCACATGTACAAATCTTTTAAAGTCACCATCCGTAAGGATCCAATTCTGTAGTCAACCAGAGGATACTGATCAGCAAGCTCCTTTAACTGAACCAATGCAAATTGGGTAGTTGGATGCAATTCAAAAGCTCGATAGTGGTCTCTGTACCATGATGCCAGTTTTCTAATGATGAGACTCAAATCTTTTCCTACAATGCATAGCTGTATTATTTCTGAAAATTCTGGCAAACCACCACATGATCCATGCACAACTATCATGTCTTTTTGTACTTTATGCCGTTAACAGTGACACTTCGAGCCAGGTTTACAGTAGTTAATTCAGGGTGTTTTTGGGTTATTGTGTTTGCAACATCATCCTTGAGGACATCAATGGGAACCTCTGAGATTTGACCAACATCCAAGGAGAGGTTTTCATTGTCAGGACAAAGCATATAATGGGAAATCATTAACTGATGCTTTGTTGCCAAAGACAGAGTTACATTTCTGAAGTTATTGATATGCCTAGCCACCTGCTTAAAAAGCTGTGTTTGGCCTCGAATCGCATGGTCCATAATGACACAAGAGGACCAAAACATTTTATCATTTCTGGATAGTGTTCCAGAAAATGATGTTTGGGCAACAATCTTGATCGGGAAACAGTTCCTTATAACGTGTTCGATGCTCAGATATTTTGCACTCCAAATATGCAATTGATTCTACACTATGAACAGGTGCTGCAACCAACTCTGCAATGTCCTTTAAATCCAAAATCACCTGCCAAGCAGGTTCCTCCTCGGGAACAAGTTTCCCTACAATAAAAGGGAGAAACCGAAGAAGGCACCAATTTTCGTGGGCATTTCCACCTACTGAGTGACTTTTTTGAAAGGTTTTTGGTATCAAATGAGGCCGGTTAGTTTTATCGCCCTCTTTGAACGGAGATGGATTAAACTATTGAGGTGATCAAGAGTGAACAACTTTTTCGATATAAGCACCTCAATGCACCGTGCTAGCTCGACAGGAACTATGCCCTCAAAGAGGTCGTGGACAATATCTGGGGGATAACCTGTTGTCACATTAAAGTGAGAGAGGCTGCAAGATAAAATGCAAGACTTTTTTACCCCAAAGCAGCTTTTTCCTTCTTCTTGAGCAGTTTTGACGTGAAGCTGGTGAACTTCCTTGGTTCTCCGCTCGAAACTCCTGTTTTCACTTCTTGTGTCTGGATGTCAGAGAGCTGAGCTGTACAAAATCGACAGAAATATCTTGATGAAAAACTCTCGACAAATCCAGCTAGCCCATGAGCTCCCAGGTTGTCTGCAGCAACACACTGCACTGTTCCCCTGAGAAAAACTCCAAGATGTTGAATATATAGGCCTTGCTTCTCCAGAGTCACTAAATCATGCAACAGAGGTTCGAATACCTTTTCATATCCAAAGGTTTTAACGTGATCACTTTTGCATAACAGTGCCAAGTAGATTGAGGAAAGGGATGAACTGCAACCAGGAGGCAAGTTCCCTAAAACCCAGTACACTGCACAAAGTTTGTGTTTCTTGCGTGAGGTCCCCAATGGATTGCACACCTCAAAGTCGTCAATATAAAGACAAAGAGAAATCCTTAAATCCTCACCAAAAAAATTATTGTTTTTGTGATGCTCGCCATCCTGAAAGCTCACGTACTGGTTTGCATTTGTAGATAAGGTTGTATGATGATCAACAAGCTTATCAACTATATCTTTACGAGCAAGTAACTGCTGTAAAGATTTTAGTAAGGGAACATACTGAAATGTTTTGTTGGCTCTTGCCTCCAATACATACTCGACGGGTTCCACAACATTAAATTTGTCTTTGTAGTATTGTTTGCGCTTGAACGCAGTTGCCAGTGGACCTCCCTTAGCAATAGCTTTTATCAGAGGATTATTAGTAGAAAAGGCAACACTGAGCTCATTTATTATGACCTGGTCAACCTGAAGGTTATGCTTATTGAAAATGTCAAAAGCTGTGCTATGTGATATAGGTAGCGCTGCTGAAGTTAAAATGAAATGCAACTCCTCAAGCAAGCTGTCAATGCTGAACATGGCACATGTGAAAAAACCTCCAATTTCAAAAAAACAGTTGCCAATTTTTAATGATTGTTTCTAGCAAGTTCTCATTGGTGTGTCAGTTTCAATTAACTCATGACTTTCTAAGTTTGACGCAGTTTCTCCAAGTTCGCCTGGATGGTCTTCCGGTGCATTTACATTACCCCCTTTCACTAGTTCTACTTTAAAGTCTTGAACAGTGCAATGTCGATGCTTCCTGTTCTTATGTGATTGTAAGTAGCGTACACATTAGTTTCAAATGTACAGTTTTGAAAAACACAAGTTACCTTTTCATATCGCCTCAGGTGATTGTTGATGTGAGACAAGTATTCTGTACTAGATGGTATTTCGCTTCCAGGGCACAAAGGGCAGAAAAAAACTCCGAGTTCAGCACTTCTAGTACACAACACATCAACATGACATCGACTCAGATGAGTTTTAAGAGCATTCCATGTTTGAAAGAACATGGACATTCATAGTAAGTGCATGGATATGAGTGTCTCTGCCCATAATGATAATGATTCAATTTGTAGTGTTTTAGTAACTGGTACCTCGTAGATACAGAATCGGGACACTGTTTGCACCTCCACATTCAGAGCCTGCAAAGAAGAGACAGAGTGATTAGTGATCTATTCAGCTATTAGAATTAATACTCCTTAGAAAACAGATATGGAACATAATAAATACAAAATAGACATTGTTACATGTCGTGATTCAGGACAATTTTGAACTAAATGACCATGTAGGGTTCGACAGTGCAAGAAAAAAAATGAAGACCTTTTAAGACTAAATACAAAAATGAAGACCAGATGCTAAAGTGATCGCATTTATGTAAAAACAAAAATATTGAAAAAATCAATCAATTAATCAATCTAATATAGCAGTGTTCTAAGGCCATATTTTAGGAGGTATAATTATTTTGTTTTGAGGAAATTTTTGGTCTTGTACAGAGAGATGGACCCAGTGACTGATATTAATGATCATTTTTCTTTTAGATACTACAGTTAACTGACAGTGTAATGCAGTTAATAGGGGAGAAAAAAAAACACTGGTACTGTGACATCATCACATTCTAGAACCTGCAACCCAGCAAAAGTATATATTATAGGGAGGGAGCTAGGCATTTTATTTTAAAGATTGCCTTAATATTTAATTTTATACAGATCATTTATGGGTACACTAGATACCATTCTATATGAATTATTATTATCCCATTTGAATGGATACACTGGTGTTCACCACGAAATTATACTGAAAGAATCCAGTGCATCAGACTCTAATGAATTAGTCGACTAAGACAACTGTATTTAAAACCAGTTTGTGTCAAGGCATTCACTGAGTTCACCCATAACGATCAAATTCACTCAAGTTAAAGCAACCTTTGTAAGAACGGAAACACAAAACAAGTCTGTGCCGAACGAGCACCCCCAAACAACACCACCGCACTTCACTCAGGTGCGCTCCCTGTCCCACCCTGTCTCCTGCTCAAAGCCTCAGATAGCCCTGTGCAAACGCCAACACAGACACGCAAACCTTGCGGCTATTGATTTATTATCGTAATAACTGTAAGCTAGCACCGCGCGATGCTAAGGACTTAGCAACCCAATACGTGCTTCTGACCGCTTTCCAATGTGCTTCGTTCTGATCTAACAAAAACAGCTGCCTCCGAGAGTTAAAAAGGATCCGATTAAGTAAAAGTTACGCTGTGATGCTCACGTAACAGTGTTAGCGGAACCGGGCACTGACCCACGCCTGAACTGAAAACTCTTGCGTTATTAATTATTATAAACAACTCGTAGGAGCAAGTCTTAAAAACACACGCTTCAATGTAAGACCGAGACACACATGAACCCTGCCACAGAAAAACAAAAAAACAAAACACTGTTGACTGTAGTTGTCTGTGCTAGCAATGTCCGTGTTCCAAACTTTCAAATGTATGACCACAGAAAAACGTATCTTTTGTCACAACGTACGGTTTCATGCTGTATTATCAATGAGGCGTTAGTACTTACCAATTTATTTCAAGGACGACAGCTTCCAAGCAGAGCAAGAGATCTCACCCGTTTCCAGTTGAGAAAATGGCGCACGAGTCGAAGTTTGCAAAACAGACTTACCGCCTAAACGGAGAAAGCCGAAGAGTGCCGGATGCAGCCACAGAAAACTAGAATTTATTTCAGAATAAGAGCCCAAATTGTTATCACGTTATCTCAGTATAAATGTCGTAATTTTAGGAATGCTGAATGTTGTAAACTCATTTTTAGAGAGGACACTCTTTAAGTAAAGTGATATTAGTCGTTATTACCCACTTTTTAAAAAAAAAGAGTGAGTAATTTAATAAAATTAAAGTAAACACAGAAGAGGTCCCACTAAAACATTTATATATAATTACAGAGCAATTGATTCGATTCCAAATATATATGGAAATAGATTCCATATAGTGTTTCTCATAATCAACTTTTTGAACTCTACCAAGATTATCAGTATATAATTAATTAAGCCTACTTTGTAATATATGGAGAAGTAAACAGATTTATGCATAACTGGCTGCAAAGGACCACTAGCTACAATGATTCCCTTACCCAAGGTGATGCTATCATTTCAGCTGACTTTAGAAAATACAATCCAGCACCAGCTGAAATCAGGATGAAATAACAGGAACATAAACTCACAACTTTGAGTTGGTGTGGATAATATGACTAATATCACTTTAATTCAAGAGTGTCTTATCTAAAAATGGGTTTACAACACTCAGAATTCCTAAAATTATGACACATACATTGACATGACATGAATGGCAATTTGAGCTCTTATTCTGAACAATTTCTACCCTTCTGCGGCTGCACTGGTTTAAGTGAGATAGTTATGTTAGTTTAAATCGTATGTGTTTTGTTGCTTTGACATCTTTAACTATTATGTTACTCCAATGAAACATTGTTATTTTTATGTACAAACGTAATAATATAATAATGTTACCACAACAAAGTTACATAATATGAACATCAACACTAATTCATTTCTTAGAGTATAGTCACCAATCTTTTAATTTGATCATTGTTCCTTGTTGTTATGAATTAAATGCTTTTAATGACACAATAATATGGATTATGTTATTAACGACCATATTATATGATTTATAATAATGTCATTTATTTCATATTAAATATTAAATAAATTACATTATTGCTTTTCAACAGATCTCGGTCTCCCCAAGATCCAAAACAAACACATCATAAAACCCCACTCTTTACATTATATTCATGGGGTTTGTGCTTTACGCAGTTTGGAAGAAAACCTAAATATAACCTATAGTTCCAAGTGTTGGCAGACAGACAAACAGATGAAGTCATTGTTTCACTATAATTCCTAATGAAATCTGTCAAATATCTTCCATAAGACGATTGTTGAAAATGAATCCACTCAAAAGCTCAAGTTTTGATCATGGCTCATAAATACATTTGCTTTGGTTAATATATTTAAGGGAGAGTCAACAAACAAAGGTGAAAGGATTAACCCAGCACATTTTCTCCAGTTCAGTTTAGGCCAGAGTACACCTCATTTGAAAGCTAAGTCTAAGATGTGTCTCTTTCCAGGTAGTTTGGTGCTATTTGTCTCACGCTTTTGTGGCCTGTTTAGTTTCATGTTTTTTAGCTGCGTTTTCGTCCTCATTTACGTCTCGCTTTTGACACTTTTTTCCAGAAGCTTTTTAGATTTGGGTCAAGCTGAAGTGTAGAACATGTGCTGCGTTCAGGCGGGGGTTAGAGGTTCATAATTTCTTAAGCAGACTATGAACAAAGGTCATATGTCGAACGCCCAGGAGGACGTTTGAGTGCCAGAGGAGACAGGTCCTTCCTGATGTGAGACCAGAGGAGAGGAGCCAGGTCCTTATGAATTGGACCACAGAGGAAGCATGGTCCTCGCCTACATAATGAATGTGAGGACCAGAGAGCAGGTGTTCCTTTATGAATGTGAGGCCAGATGAAGCAGGGTCCTTTGAATGTGAGACAGAGGACAAGCAAGGGTCCTTATGAATGTGAGGCTAACGTAGGAGCAGGTCCTCCTGAATGTTCGAATGACCAGAGGAGCAGGTCCTTATGGAATGTGAGAACCAAGGAGCAGCGTCCTTATGAATTGTGAGACCAGAGAGCAGGTCCTTATGAATGTGAGTACCCAGAGGCAGCAGGATCCTTATGAATGGTGAGGCCAGAGGAGCAGAGGGGTCCTGATGAATGTTGTGAGGCCATGAGGAGCAGGAGTCCATTATGAATTGTGAGACCAGAGGAGCAGGTCCTTATGAATGTGAGACCAGAGCGAGCAGAGTCCTTAATGAATGTGAGGACCAGAGGAGCAGGTCGCTCCTGAATGTGAGACCAGAGGAGCAGGTCCTTAGAATGTAGAGACCAGAGGAGCATGGTCCTTATGAATGTGGACCAGAGGAGCAGGTCTTATGAATGTGAGACCACTCAGGAGCAGGGTCCTGAATGAATGTGAGACTAGAGAGAGGACCTTAATGAATGTTGAACAGGGGCAGGTCCTTGATGAATGTGAGAACTAGAGGAAGGCAGCGTTCCTTATGAAGGACCAAGGAGCAGCCCAATGAATGTGAGACCAGAGGAGCAGGTCCTTATGAATGTGAGGCCAGGAGGAGCAGGCCTTAATTATGAGATGTAGAGACCAGAGGAAAGCAGAGTCCAGAAGGAACTCAAGGAGCAAGAGGTCCTTATGAATGTGAGACCAGAGGAGCAGAAGTCCTTATTGAATGATGAGACCAGAGGGCAGGTCCTTATGATATGTGAGACCAAGAAGGAGCAGCGTCCTTATGAAATGTGAGACCAGCAGGAGCAGGTCACTTTATTGAATGTGAGACCAGAGGGCAACGGCCTTATCGAAATGTGGAGACAGAAGAGCAGAGATCAAACATAATAATGTGAACCAGAGGAGCAGGTCCTTATGATGTGAGAACCAGAGGAGCAGGTCCTCCTGAATTGTGAGGCCAGAGGAGCAGGTCCTTCATGAATGTGAGACCAGAGGAGCAGGTTCCTTTGAATGTTGAAGACCAGAGGAGCAGGTCCTTATAATGTGAGGCCAAGGAGGCAGGTCCTTATGAATGTGAGACCAGAGAGCATGTCTCATGAATGTGAACCAGGGAGAGTCTTTATGATGTGATACCAGAGGAGCAGGTCCTATGAATGTGAGACCAGAGGAGCAGGTCTTATGAATGTGAGGCCATAGGAGCAGGTCCTTATGAATGTGGAGGACCAGAGGAGCAGTCCTTATGAATGTGAGACTAGAGGAGCAGTCCTTATGAATGTGGAGACCGAGGAGCAGGTCCTTATGAATGTGAGACAAGAGGAGCAGTACCTTTATGAATGTGGACCAGAGGGAGCAGTCCTTATGAATGTGGCCAGTAGGAGCAGGTCCTTATGAATGGAGACCAGAGGAGCAGGTCCTTATGAATGTGAGACCAGAGGAGCAGTCTTTATGAATGTGAGACCAGAGGAGCAGGTCCTCCTGAATGTGAGACAGAGGAGCAGTGTTCCTTATGAATGTTGAGGCCAGAGGAGCAGGTCCTTATGATGTGAGGCCAGGGAGCAGGTCCTTATGAATGTGAACCAGAGAGCAGGTCCTTATGAATGTGAGGCAGGGAGCAGGTCCTTATGAATGTGAGGCCAGAGAGGAGCAGGTCCTTATAATGTGAGGCCAGAGAGGCAGGTCCTTATGAATGTCGAGGCCAGAGAAGCAGTCCTTTATGATGTGAGGCTAGAGGAGCAGTCCTTATGAAATGTGAGACAGAGGAGCAGTCTTATGAATGTGAGACCAGAGGAGCAAGCTCCTTATTGAATGTGAGGCCAGAGAGCAGGTCCTTATGAATGTGAGGACCAGAGGAGAGGTCTTTATGAATGTTGAGACCAGAGAGCAGGTCCTTATGAATGTGAGACCAAAGGAGCAGGTCCTCATTGATGGAGACCAGAGGAAGCAGGTCCTTATGAATGTGAGGCCAGAGGAGCAGGTCCTTATGAATTGAGACCAGAGGAGCAGTCCTTAGAATGTGAGACCAGAGGAGCAGGTCCTTATGAATGTGAGACCAGAGGAGCAGGTCCTTATTGAATGTGACCAGAGGAGCAGGTCTATGGAATGTGGCCAGAGGAGCAGGTCGCTTATGAATTGAGGCCAGAGGAGCAGGTCCTTATGAATGTGAGAACCAGAGGAGCAGTCCTTATGAATGTGAGGGCCAGGAGCAGGTCCTTATGAATGTGAGACCAGGAGGAGCAGGTCCTCATGAATTGTGAGGACCAGAGGAGCAGGTCCTTATGAATGTGAGGCCAGAGGAGCAGGTACCTTATGAATGTGAGGCCGAGAGCAGTTCCTTATGAATTGCAGGCCAGAGGAGCAGGTCCTCATGAATTGAGACCAGAGAGCAGGTCCGTTTATGAATGTGAGAACAGAGGAGCAGGTCCTTATGAATGTGAGACCAGAGGAGCAGGTCTTTATGAATGTGAGGCCAGAGGAGCAGCCTTATGTGTGGACCGAGGAGCAGGTCTTATTGAATTTGAGGCCAGAGTAGCAGGTCCTTATGAGATGTGAGACCAGAGAGCAGTCTTATGAAGTGAGACCAGAGGAGCAGGTCCTTATGAATGTGAGACAGAGAGAGGTCTCCTGATGTTGGACCAGAGGAGCAGGTCCTTATGAATGTAGCAGAGGAGGCAGGTCCATCTCTCTCTTAGGCTAGAGGGAGCGGTCCTTTGAATGTGAGGTAGGAGCAGGTCCTTTATGATATGTGAGACCAGAGGAGCAGTCCTATTGAATGTGAGACCAGTAGGAGCAGGTCCTTATGAATGTGAGGCTAGAGGAGCGGTCCTTATGATGTGAGGCCAGGATGAGCAGTCCTTATGAATGTGGAGACCAGAGGAGCAGGTCCTATGATTGTGACTGAGGACCAGAGGAGCAGTCCTTATGAATGTGAGGCCAGAGGAGCAGGTCCTTATGGAATGTGAGACCAGAGGGCAGCAGGGTCCTTATGAATGTGCGAGCTAGGAGGAAGCAGGTCCTTATGAATGTGGGGCCAGAGAGCAGGTCCTTATGAATGTGGAGACCAGAGGAGCACTTATGAATGTGAGAACCAGAGGAGCAGGTCTTGATGAATGTTGAACCAGGGAGCAGGTCCTTATGAATGTGGACCAGAGCGAGCAGCTGGTCCTTATGAATGTGTGACCAGAGGGCAGTCCTTATGAATGTGTGACCAGAGGAACCAGGTCCTTATGAATGTGTGAGGACCAGAGGGAGCAGGTCCTTATTGAATGTGAGACCAGAGGAGCAGGTCCTTATGAATGTGAGACCAGAGGGAGCAGGTCTCCTGGAATGTGAGACCAGAGGAGCAGGTCCTTATGAATGTGAGGCCAGGAGGAGCAGGTCCTTATGAATGTGAGGCCAAGAGGAGCAGGTCCCTTATTGAATGTGAGACCAGAGGAGCAGGTCCTTCATGAATGTGGAGACCAGAGGAGGCAGTCCTGAATGTGAGGCCAGGAAGCAGGTCCTTATTGAATGTGAGGCCAGAGAGGCAGGTCCTATGAATGTGAGACCAGGGAGCAGGTCCTTATGAATGTGAGGCAGAGGAGCAGGTCCTTATGAATGTTGAGACAGAGGAGCAGGTCCTTATGAATGTGAGACCAGAGGAGCAGGTCCTTATGAATGTGAGACCAGAGGAGCAGGTCTTATGAATGTGGAGACCAGAGGAGGCAGGTCCTTATGAATGTTTGAGCCAGAGGAGCAGGTCTTATGAATGTTTGACCAGAGGAGGCAGGTCCTTTTGAATGTGCAGACCAGAGGAGCAGTCTTATGAATGTGGACCAGAGGACAGGTCCTTATGGAATGTGAGACCGAGAGCAGTGTCCTTATGAATGTGAGACAGAGGAGCAGGTTCCTATGAAATGTGGACCAGAGGGAAGCAGGTCTAGTGGAATGTGAGACCAGAGGAGGCAGGTCCTTATGAATGTGAGGCCAGATGAGCAGGTCCTTATTGAATGTTGAGACCAGAGGGCAGGTCCTTATTGAATGTGAGACAGAGGGCAGTCCTTATGAATGTGGAGACAGAGAGCAGGTTCCTTATGAATGTGAGACCAGAGGAGCAGGTCCTTATGAATGGAGACCAGAGGACAGGTCCTTATGAATTGAGGACCAAGAGGAGCAGGTCCTCCTGAATGTGAGGACCAGAGGAGCAGGTCCTTATGGAATGTTGAGACCAGAGGAGCAGGTCCTTTATGAATGTGGACCAGAGGAGCAGGTCCTATGAATGTTGAGCCAGAGAGGGAGGTTCCTTATGATGTGAGACCAGAGGAGCAGGTCTCCTGATGTAGACCAGAGGAGCAGGGTCCTTATGAATGTTGAGGCCAGAGAGGAGGAGAGGTCCTTATGAATGTGAGACCAGAGGGAGCAGGTCCTTATTGAATGTGAGGCCAAGAGGAGCAGGTCCTTATGAATGTGAGACCAGAGGAGCAGGTCCTTATGAATGTGAGACCAGAGGACATCCTTATGAAATTGTAGGGCCAGAGGAGCAGGGGTCCTTATGAATGTGAGGCCAGAGGAGCAGGTCCTCCTGAATGTGAGGCCAGAGGAGCGGTCCTTATGAATGTGAGCCAAGAGGAGCAAGGTTCCTTATGAATGTGAGACAGAGGAGCAGGTTCCTTATGATGTGAGACCAGAGGAGCAGGTCCTTATGAATGTGAGGCCAGAGAGCAGGTCCTTCCTGAATGTGAGACCAGAGGAGAGGTTTCCTTATTGATGTTGAGACAGGGAGCAGGTCCTTATGAATGTGAGACCAGAGGAGCAGGTCCTTATGAATGGTAGAGACCAGAGGAGCAGGTCCTTATGAATGTGAGGCAGAGGAGGCAGGTCCTTATGAATGTACTTGAGACCAGAGGACAGGTCCTTATGAATGTGAACAGAGGAGCATGTCTCATGAATGTGAGGCAGGAGGAGCAGGTTCCTTATGGAATGTTGAGGCCAGAGGAGCAGGGTTCTTATGAATGTGAGACCAGAGGAGCAGGTCCTCATGAATGTGAGACCAGGGAGCAAGGTCTTTATTGATGTGGGACCAGAGGAGCAGGTCCTCATGAATGTGAGACCAGAGGAGCAGGTCTTTTATGAATGTGAGACCAGAGGAGCAGGTCCTTATGAATGTGAGACCAGAGGAGCAGGTCCTTATGAATGCTCGAGACTAGAGGAGCAGGTCCTTATGAATGTGAGACCAGAGGAGCAGGTCCTTATTAATGTAGACAGAGGAGCAGGTCCTTATGAATGTGAAGGACCAGAGGGAGCAGGTCTTTTATGAATGTGAGACCAGAGGACAGTCCTCATGAATTGTGAGACCAGAGGAGCAGGGTCTTTATGAATGTGAGACCAGAGGATCAGGTCCTTATGATGTGATGACCAGAGAGCAGGTCCTTAATGAATTTGTTGAGACTAGAGGAGGCAGGTCCTTATGAATTGTGAGACCAGAGGAGCAGGTCCTTATGATGTTGAGGACCAGAGGAGCAGTCCTTATGAATGTGAGGCCAGAGGAGCAGGTCTTATGAATGTAGGACCAGGAGGAGCAGGTCCCTTATTGAATGTGAGACCAGAGGAGCAGGCCTTATGGAATGTGGAGACCAGAGGAGCAGGTCCTTATGAATGTGAGACCAGAGGAGCAGGTCCTATATGAATGTGAGGCCAGAGGAGCAGGTCTTTATGAATGTGAGACCAGAGGAGCAGGTCCTCTGAATGTGAGACCAGAGGAGCAGGTCCTTATGAATGTGAGAACCAGAGCGAGCAGGTCCTTATTGAATGTGAGGCCAGAGTAGCAGTCCTTATGATTGAGCCAGGAGGAGCAGGTCCTCCGAATGTGAGACCAGAGGAGCAGGTCCTTTATGAATGGAGGACCAGAGGAGCAGGTCTATGAATTGTGAGCCCCAGGGAGCAAGGTCTTATGAATGTGAGGCCAGAGGAAGCAGGTCTTATTTGAATGTGAGGCCAGAGGGAGCAGGTCCTTATGAATGTGAGACCAGGGGAGCAGGTTCCTTATGATGTGAGACCAGAGGAGCAGGTCCTTCTGAATGTGAGGCAAGAGGAGGCAGGTCTTATGAATGTGAGACCAGAGGAGCAGGTCCTTATGATTGTGAGGCCAGAGGAGCAGGTCCTTTGAATGTGAGACCAGAGCGAGCGGTCCTTATGAATGTGAGACAGAGGAGCAGGTTCCTCATGAATGTGAGACCAGAGGAAGCAGGTCCTTATGAATGTGGAGGGCCAGAGAGCAGGTCCTTATGAATTGTGAGGCCAGAGGAGCAGGGTCTCATTGAATGTTGAGACCAAGAGGAGCAGTCCTATGAATTGTGAGACAAGGGAGGTCCTTATGAATTGTGAGACCAGGAGCAGGTCTTTATGAATGTGAGGCCAGAGGAGCAGTCCCTTATGAATGTGAGACCAGGAGCAGGTCCTATGATGTGAGACCAGGGAGCAGGCCTTATGAATGTGAGACCGAGGAGCAGTCCTTATGAATGTGAGGCCAGTAGGACAGGTCCTTATGGAATGTGAGACCAGAGGAGCAGGGTCTTTTATGAATGCTGAGCCAGAGGAGCAGGTCCTTATGATGTGAGGACCAGAGGAGCAGGTCCTTATGAATGTGAGACCAGAGGAGCAGTCCTCCTGAATGTGAGATCAGGGAGGCAGGTCCTTATGAATGTGGAGCCAGAGAGCAGGTCCTTATGATGTGAGACCAGAGAGCAGGTCCTTTATGAAGTGAGACCAGAGGAGCAGGTCCTCCTGAATGTGAGACCAGAGGAGCAGGTCCTTTGAATGTGAGGGGCCAGAGGAGCAGGTCTTATGAATGTGAGGCAGAGGAGCCAGTCCTTCATCGAATGTTGAGGCTAGAGGAGCAGTCCTTATGAATGTGAGCCAGATGGGCAGGTCCTTATGAAATGTGAGAACCAGAGGAGCAGGTTCCTTAATGTGAGGCTTAGAGGAGCAGGTCCTTATGAATGTGAGGGCCAGAGGAGCAGGTCCTTATGAAATGTGAGACAGAGGAGCAGGTCTTTTGAATGGTGGAGCAGATGAGCAGGTCCTTCATGAATTGTGAGACCAGAGGAGCAGGTCCTCTGAATGTGGACCAGAGGAGAGGGTCCTTCATGAATGTGAGCCAGAGGAGGCGTCCTTATGAATGTGAGGTAGAGGAGCAGGTCCTTATGAATTGTTGAGGCTGAGGAGCAGGTCTTATGAATGTGAGACCAGGGAGCAGGTCCTTATGAATGTGGACCAAGGAGCAGGTCTTATGAATGTGAGGCTAGAGGAGCAGGGTTATGAATGGTGGAGGCCAGAGGAGAGGTCCTTATGAATGTGAGGACCAGAGGGAGCAGGTCCTTATGAATGTTGAGACCGAGGAGCATGTCCTTATTGAATGTGAGACCAGAGGAGCAGGTTCTTTATGAATGTGAGGCCAGAGAGAGGTTCTTATGAATGTGGACCAGATGAGGCAGTCCTTTTGATGTTGAGACCCAGAGGAGCCAGGTCCTCCTGATGTGAGACCAGAGGAGCAGGTCCTTATGAATGTGAGGCCAGAGGAGCAGTCCTTTGAATGTTGAGGCTAGAGGAGCAGGTCCTTATGAATGTGAGACCAAGGAGGCAGGTCCTTATGATGTGAGGCCAGAGGAGAGGTCCTTTGAATGTGAGACAGAGGAGCAGGTCCTTAGGAATTTGTGGGACCAGAGGAGCAGGTCCTTATTGAATGTAGAGGCCGGGAGCAGTCCTTATGAATGTGAGACCAGAGGAGCAGGTCCTTATGAATGTGAGGTGCCAGCGGCAGGTCCTTATGAATGTGAGACCAGAGGAGCAGGTCACTATGAATGTGAGGACCAGAGGAGCAGGTCTTATGAATTGTGAGGCTAGAGGAGCAGGTCCTTATTGAATGTAGAGGCCAGAGGAGCAGGTCCTTATGAATGTGTGACCAGGGAGCAGGTTCTTATGAATTGTTGTGACCAGAGGAGCCAGGTCCTTATGAATGTGAGACCAGAGGAGCAGGTCTCCTATGAATGTGAGACCAGGGGAGCGGTTCCTTATGAATGTTGTACCAGAGGAGCAGGTCCTTATGAATGTGTGACCAGAGGGGAAGCAGTCCCTTATGAATGTGTGGCCAGAGGAGCAGGTCCTTATGAATGTGAGACCGAGGAGAGGTCCTTATGAATGTGAGACCAGGAGGAGCAGGTCCTTTGAATGTGAGACCAGGGAGCAGGTCCTCATGAATGTGGGACCAGAGGAAGGCAGTCCTTAGAAGTGAGTCAGAGGACATGTCCTCCTGAATGTGTGACAAGGAGCAGGTCCTATTGAATGTAGACCAGAGGAGCAGGTCCTTATGAATGTGAGTCCAGAGGAGCAGGTCCTGTATTGAATTGTGAGGTCAGAGGAGCATGTCCGTTGATGAATGTGTGACCAGAGGGCAGGTCCTTATGAATGTGTGACCAGAGGAGCAGGCCTTATGAATGTGAGGTCAGAGGAGCATGTCCTCCTTGAATTGTGTGACCAGGAAGGGCAGGCCTTTATGAATGGTGAGACAGAGGAGCAGGTCCTTATGAATGTGAGGCTCAGAGGAGCATGTCCGTATGAATGTGAGACCAGAGGAGGCTTATGATGTGTGACCAGAGGAGCAGTCTTATGAATGTTGAGGTTCAGAGGGAGCAGGTCCTTATGAATGTGAGACCAGAGGGCAGTCCTTATGAATGTGAGGCAGAGGAAGCAGGTCCTTATGAATTGTGTAACCAGAGGGAGCAGGTCCTTATGAATGTGTGAACCAGAGGAGAAGGTCTTATTGATGTGTGTGACCAGAGAGAGGTCTTATGAATGTGTGACCAGAGGAGCAGGTCCTTCATTGGAATGATCTCCCTCTCTGGCAGGTCCTTTTGAATGTGTGACCAGAGGAGCATGGTATCATGAATGTGAACAGAGAGCAGGTCCTTATGAATGTGTGACGAGAGCAGGTCTCATGAATGTGAGACCAAGGAGCAGCATCATTATGAATGTGAGGCCAGAGAGCAGGCCTATGATTGTGAGGCCATGAGCAGCATGTCCGTGAGATGGTACAGAGAGAGCAGGCATTATGAATGTTGAGGCCAGAGGAGCAGTCCTATGAATGTGAGCGAGGAGCAGTCTATTGAATGTGAGGCCAGAGGCAGTCCTATGAATGAGACAGAGAGCAGTCCTTATGAATGTGAGACCAGAGGAGCATTCCTTATGAGGTGACCAGAGGAGCAATCTTTATGGATGTGCAGAGGAGCATCCGTATGAATGTGTGACCAGAGGAGCAGTCATTTATGAATGTGAGCAGGGAGCAGGTCATATGAATGTGAGGCCAGAAGGAGCAGGTATTATGGGAATGTCGAGGCCACGCGAGACAGGTCATTATGAATGTGAGGCCAGGAGGAGCAAGTCAGTTATGAATTGAGGCCAAGAGCAGGTCGATATGGAAGTTGAGGCCAGAGGAGCAGGTCATTAATGAATTGAGGCCAGGAGAGGCAGTCCGTATGATGTGGTGACCAGGATGGAGGAGGTCATATGAATGTGAGCCAGAGAGCAGGTCCTTATGAATGTGAGACCAGCAGAGCAGTCCTTATGAATGAGGCCAGAGGGCAGGTCCTTTGGAATGTGAGACCAAGGAGCAGTCCTTATGAATTGAGACCGCAGGAGCATCCTTATAATGTGATGACCTAGAGAGGAGCAGGTCTTTATGAATGTGTGGCCAAGGAGCAGTGTCACTATGAATGTGTGACCAGAGGACATGTCATTTGAATGTGAGCCAGAGGAGCAGGTCCTTATGAATGTGAGACCAAGGGAGAAGGTCTTATGAATGTGTGACCAGAGGAGCAGTCTTTGAATGTGAGCCAGCAGGAGCAGGTCCTTATGAATGTGACCAGAGGAGAAGGTCCTTATGAATGTGACCAGAGAGCAGGTTCCTTATGAATGTGAGGCAGAGGAGAGCCTTGATGAGAGTGAGACCCAGAGGAGAAGGTCCTTATGAATGTGAGACCAGCGAGCAGTCCTTATGAATGTGAGACCAAGAGAGCAGTCCTTGATGAATGTGAGGTCAGAGGAGCAGGTCCTCCTGATTGTGAGCCAGAGGAGCAGGTCCTTATGAATGTGAACCAGAGGAGCAGGTTCTCATGAATGTGACGACCAGGAGCAGCGTCCTTATTGAATGTGAGCCAAGGAGCAGGTTCCCCTTGAATGTGAGGGGCCAGAGGAGCAGGTCGCTTATGAAGTTGTGAACCAGAGGAGCAGGTCCTTATGACATGTGAGGCCAGAGAGGGTCCTTTTGAATGTGAGGCAGAGAGCAGGTCCTTATGAATTAGACCAAGGAGCAGGTCCTTGATGAATGGAAACCAGAGGAGCATTCCTTTGAATAGTGAGACCAGAGGCAGCAGTCCTTATGAATTGAGCCAGAGGAGCAGGCCTAATGATGTGAACCAGAGGAGCATTCTTTGAATGTGTGAACCAGAGAGCAGGTCCTTATGAATGTGAGTCCAGAGAGCAGGTCCTTATGAATGTGAGACTCGGGAGCAGTCCTTATGAATGTTGAGCCAGGGAGCAGGTCCTATGAATTGAGCCAGAGGAGGCAGGTCCTTCATTGAATGCTGCCAGAGGAGCAGGTCCTTATGAATGTGTACCAGAGGAGCAGGTCCTTATGAGTGGGCCAGAGGGCAGGTCATTATGATGTAGACCAGAGGAGCAGGTCCTTATGAATTTGAGGCCAGAGGAGCAGGTCCTTATGATGTAGCCAGAGGAGCGGTCCTTATGATGTGAGACCAGAGGAGCTGGTCCTTATGAATGTGAGACCAGAGGCAGGTCCTTTATGAATGTAGGACCAGAGGAGCAGGTCCTTATGATGCTGAGACCAAGAGAGGCAGGTCTTATTAATGTGAGCAGAGGAGCATCCTTATGAATGTGAGGCCGAGGAGCAGGTCCTTATGAATTGAAGGCCAGAGGAGCAGTCCTTATGACTGAGACCGAGAGCAGTCCTTATGACTGTGAGACCAGAGGAGCAGGTCCTTATGAATGTGAGCTGAGGCAGAAGAGCAGGCTTATGAATTGACCAAAGGAGAGTCCTTTATGAATGTTGATGGCCAGAGGAGCAGTCCTTATGAAGTAGACCAGAGAGCAGGTTTCCTTATGAATGAACCGAGGAGCAGTCCTATGACATGTAGACAGAGGAGCAGTCCTTATGTAATTGAGACCAGAAGAGAGTCCTTATGAATGTAGACCAAGGAGCATCCTTATGAATGTGAGACCAGAGGAGCAACGTCCTTATGAATGTGAGCCAAGAGCAGTCTTCATGAATTGTAGGCCAGAGGAGCATGTCTTCATGAATGTGACAAAGGGAGCAGCCTTATGAATGTAGTCCAGAGGAGAGGTCCTTATGAATATTGACCAGGAGAGCAGGTCCTTATGAAGTGTGAGCCAGAGGAGCAGGTCCTTATGAATTGAGCACGAGGAGCAGGTCTATGAATGTGCAGCCAGAGAAGCAGCCTTAGAATGTGGAGCAGAGAAAGTCCTTATGAATGTGAGACCAGAGAGCAGCTCCTTATGAATGTGAGACCAGAGGAGAGGTCCTTATGATGTGAGACCAGAGGAGCAGGGTCCTTATGAAGTGAGGACCAGAGAGCAGGTCCTCCTGAATGTGAGACCAAGAGAGGTCCTTATGAATTGAGGCCAGAGGAGGCAGGTCCTTATGAATGTGAGACCAGAGGAGCAGGTCCTTATGATGTAGCACAGGAGCAGGTCTCTTGAATGTAGACCAGGAGCACGTCTTATGAATGTGAGGCCAGCAGAGAGTCCCTTAGAATGTGAGCAGAGGGCAGGTCCTTAGAATGTTGAGACCAGAGGAGCAGTCCTTATGAAGTGAGCCAGAGAGCAGTCCTATGCTATGAATGTGGCCAGAGAGCAGGGTCCTTATGAATGTTGAGAAGAGCAGGTCCTTATGAATGTGAGCCAGAGGAGCAGGTCCTTAGAATGTGAGGCCAGAGGAGCAGCTCCTTATGAATGTGAGCAGGAGCAGGTCCTTATGAATGTGGAAACAGAGGAGCGGTCGCTATGAATGTGAGACCAGAGGAGCAGGTCCTTATGATTGTGGGCTAGAGAGCAGTCTTATGAAGTGAGCTAGAGAGCAGTCCTTATGAATGTGAGGCCAGAGGAGAAGCCCTTATGAATGTGAGGCTAGAAGGCAGGTCCTTATGAATGTGAGCAGAGAGAAGGTCCTTATGAACTGTGAGACCAGAGGAGCATGGTCCTTTATTGAATGTGAACCAGAGGAGCAGTCCTTAGATGTGAACCAGAGGAGCAGCCTTCATGAATTGAGACCAGAGGAGCAGTTCCTCCCTGAATTGAGACCAAAGCAGCGGTCCTATGAATGTGACCAGAGGAGCGGGTCCTTATGAATGTGAGACCAGAGGAACATGTCCTATGAATTTGAACCAGAGACAGGTCCTTCATCGAATTGAGACCCTAGAGGACAGGCCTTCATGAATGTGATCCAAGAGGAGAGCAGGTCCTTTGAATGTGAGACCAGAGGAGCAGCCTTTGAATGTGAGACCAAGGAGAGTCTTATGAATGTGAGACCAGAGGAGATCCTTATGATGTGAACCAGAGGAGCAGGTCCATATTGAAGTGAGACCAGAGGGAGCAGGTCCTTATGAATGTGAGCCAGAGGAGCAGGTCCTTCATAATGTGAGGCCAGAGGAGCAGGTCCTTATGAATTTGGCCAGAGGAGCAGTCTTATGAAGTGAGCCAGAGGAGCAGTCCTATTAATGTGAGACCAGAGGACAGCGTCCTTAGAATTGAGACCAGAGGAGCAGTTCCTTATGAATTGAGACCAGGGAGCAGGTCCTTATGATGTGAGGCCAGAGGGCAGGTCCTTATAATTTCTGAGGCCAGAGGAGCAGTCCTTATGAATGTGAGGCCAGAGGAGCAGGGTCCTTGATGAATTAGACCAGAGAGGCAGGTCCTTATGAATGTGACCGAGAACAGGGTCCTTAGGAATTGAAACCAGAGAGCAGGTCCTTATGAATGTAGGCCAGAGAGCGAGGTCCTTAGAACTGGCTGAGCAGAGGAGAGGTTCCTGTAGTGGATTGAGGCAGAGAAGCAGGCCTTGATGAATGTGGCCAGCGGAGCAGTCTTATGATTAGACCAGAGAGCAGGGGTGGCCTTGATGAATGGTGAGGCCAGAGACAGGTCCTTGAGATGTGAGACGAGAGAGTCCTTATGAATTTAGGACCAAGGAGCAATCCTATGAATGTGAGCCAGAGAGCAGGGTCCTTAGTGAATGTGGAGACAGGGAACAGCGTCCTTGGAATGTCGTACTATGACCAGAGGAGAGTCTTTATGAATGTGAGGCCAGAGGAGCAGTCCTTATGAAGTAAGAACAGGAGAGCAGGTCCTTATAATTGGTAGACCAGGAGCAGTCTTAGATTTGAGGCTAGAGGACAGTCCTTATGAATGTGAGGCTAGAGCAGGGTCCTTAGAATGTGAGCCAGAGGCGAGAACGTCCTTATGAATGTCGAGGCTAGAGAGCAGGTCCTTAGAATGTGAGCCAAGGAGAAGGGTCTATGAATGTAGCCGAGAAGCATGTCCTTGATGAATGTGAGACCAGAGAGCAGTCCTTATGAATGTGAACCAGAGAGCAGTGTCGCTTTAAGTGAATGTGGACCAGCAGACAGGTCTGCCTGAATGTGAGACAGAGGAGCAGGGTCCTATGAATGTGAGCCAGAGGAGCAGTCTCTTATGAATGTAGGACCAAAGATAACAGCTTATGAAGGTGTTGGAGACAAGGAGCAGTCTCTTATGTAATTGAGACCAGAGGATGCAGGTCCTTGATGAATGTGAGGCCAGAGGAGAGGTCCTTATGAAATGTAGACCAAGAGCAGCAGGCCTTGATGAAGTGGCCAGAGGAGAGGTGCTTTGATATGTGGGACCAGAGCAGGTCCTGGATGATGTGAGACCAGGGAGCAGGGTCCTTGGATGGGGGATTGTGAGGCCAGAGGAGCAGGGGGTCGCTTATTGAATTGAGGCCAGGGAGCAGGGTCTTATGAATTTGAGGAGTGGAGCAGGTCCTTATGAAATGTAGGCCAAGGAGCAGGTCCTTATAATGTGAGACCAGAGGAACAAGGTCCTTAATGAATTGAGACCAAGGAGCAGTTCTTATGAATGTGAGACCAGAGGAGCAGCATCTTATGAATGTGAGGCCAGAGGAGCAGGGTCCTATGGGAATTGAGGCCAGAGGAGCAGGTCTTATGCAACTGTG
The DNA here is from genome assembly GCA_007210695.1 of Neogobius melanostomus. Lineage (NCBI taxonomy): Eukaryota > Metazoa > Chordata > Actinopteri > Gobiiformes > Gobiidae > Neogobius > Neogobius melanostomus. Next base: position 220,270 of record VHKM01001100.1, read on the forward strand.
AGGCCAGAGGAGCATCTTATGACATGTGAGACCAGAGGAGTCTTATGATGTGAGACCGAGGAAGCAGGTCCTTTGATTTGAGACCAGAGGAGCAGGGTCGCTTATGAATGTAGGCCTAGAGAGCAGCTTATGAAGAGCCAGAGGAGCAGTCCTTATGGAATGTGAGGCTAGAGGAGCAGGTCCTTTGATGTGAGCCAGAAGGAGCAGGTCCTTATGAATTGTCGAGGACCAGAGAGCAAGTCCTATGAATGTGGGCCAAGGGCATCCTTATGATGTAGACCAGAGGAGCAGTCACTTATTGAATGTGTACAGAGGACAGTCCTTATGAAGTGAGGCAGAGAGCAGGTCCTTATGAATTGAACCAGAGAACAGTCCTCTTCGTGATATGGTGACCAAGAGCAGGTCTTATGAATGGAGGCCAGAGAGCAGGTCCCTTCATGAATGTGAGGCCAGGGAGGAGCAGGTCCTTATGAATGTTAGCGCCAGAGGAGGCAGGTCCTTATGAATGTGAGGCCAGAGGAGCAGGTCCTTATGAATGTGAGACCAAGGAGCAGTTCCTTATGAATGTGAGACCAGAGGAGCATCCCTTATGAATGTGTGAGACCAAGGAGCAGGTCCTTATGAATGTGAGACCAGAGGAGCAGGTCCTTATGAATGTGGGACCAGAGAGCGGTCCTTATGAAGTGAGACCAGAGGAGCAGTCCTTATGATTGTGAGGCTTAGAGAGCAGTCCTTATGAATGTGAGGTAGAGAGCAAGGTCCTTATAATGTGAGGCCAGAGAGAGTTCCTTATAATTGAGGCCAGAGGAGCAGTCCTTATGAATTTGAGACCAGAGGAGCAGTCCTTTATGATTGTGGGCTAGAGGAGCAGGTCCTTATGAATGTGCGACCAGAGGAGCAGTCCTTAATGGAATTGTGAGGCCAGAGAGCAGGTCCTTATGATGGGGAGGCCAGAGGAGCAGGTTCCTTATTGAATGTGAGACCAGAGAGCAGGTCCTTTTGAATGGAGACCAGAGGAGCAGGTTCCTATGAATGTGAGTCTAGAGGAGCAGTCCTTATGATGTGAGGCCAGAGGAGCATGTCCTTATGAATGTGGACCAGAGGAAGCAGTCCTCCTGAATTGGACCAGAGAGTCAGGTCCTCCATGAATGTGAGACCAGAGGATGCCAGCAGGCCTTGATGAATGTGAGGCCGAGGAGCGGTCTTAATGATTGAGACCAGAGAGCAGGTCTTTGATGTGGGACCCAAGGAGCATCTTTATGAATGTGAGAACCAGAAGAAGCAGGTCTATGAAGTGAGACCAGAGGAGCATGTCCTTATGAATGTGAGACAGAGGAGCAGTCCTTATGAATGTGAGACCAGAGGAGCAGCGTCCTTATGAATGTGAGGCCAGAGGAGCCCTTATGAATGTGAGGCTAGAGAGCAGGTTCCTTTATGAAGTGAGACCAGAGGAGCAGGTCCTTATGAATGTGAGGCTAGAGGAAGCAGTTCCCTTTATGAATGTTAGCCAGAGGAGCAATGTCCTTATAATGTGAGACCAGAGAGCAGTCCTTATGAATCGGAGACCAGAGGAGCGGTCCTTTGATGTGAGGGCCAGAGAGCAGGTCCTTATTGAATGTAGAGGCCAGAGGAGAGGTCCTTATGACATGTGAAGCCAGAGGAGCAGGTCCTATGAATTGAGGGCCAGAGGGCAGGTCATTATGAAGTGTGAGACCAGGGAGCAGTCCTTATGAATTGAGACAGAGGAGCAGTTCTTGATGAATGTGACGCCGGGAGCAGGTCTCCTGCAATTGAGGAAGATGAGCAGTCCTTATGAATGCTGGAGACCGAGGAGCAGCGTCCTTATGAATGTTGAGACCAGAGGAGCACGTCCTTAATGAATGTGAGACCAGAGAGCAGGTCCTTAGAATTGTGAGCCAGAGAGCAGGTCCTTATGATACGTCGAACCGAGAGCAAAAGTCCTTTGATGTGAGACCAGAGGAGCAGTCCATATGAATTGAGACAGAGAGCAGTCCTCATGAATGTGAGCCAGAGGAGCATGCCTTATGAATGTGACCAGAGCAGCCGTATGGAATGTGAGGCAGAGACGAGGTCCTTATGATTCGAGACCAGAGAGCAGTCCTTATGAATGTGTGGACCAGAGAGCAGGTCCTATCGAAATGTGAGACAAGAGAGAGTCCTTATGAATGTGAGACCAGAGGAGCAGTCCTATGAATGTGAGCAGAGGAGAGGTCCTTATGAATGTGAGGACCAGCAGGAGCAGTTCCTTATGAGTGAGACCAGAGGAGCAGTCCTCCTGAAATTGAGGCTAGAGAGAGGTCCTTATGAATGTAACCAGAGCAGTCTTATGAATGTGAGACAGAGCAGCAGTCCTTTAATGTGAGACCAGAGGAGCAGTCCTTATGTGATGAGCCAGAGGAGCAGCCTATGAATGTATGAACCAGGAGGAGCAGGTCCTTATTGATGTGAGCAGAGGAGCAGTCCTATGATGTTTAAGGCCAGAGAAGCAGTTCCTTATGAATGTGAGACCAGATGAAGTCAGTCCTCCTGAATGTGAGCCAGAGGAGCAGTCCTTATGAATGTGAGCCAGAGGAGCAGTTCTTATGAATGTCGAGCCAGAGGCAGTCTTATGAATTAGGCCAGAGGAGAGGTCCTTATAAGTGTGAACCACAGAGACAGGTCCTTTATGAATGTAGACCAGAGGAAGCAGGTCCTTATGAATGTAGGGCCAGAGGAGTCCTTATGAATGTGAGGCCAGAGGAGCATTCCTTATGAATGTCGAGCCAGAGGAGCAGGTCCTTATGAGTGAGGCCAGAGAGCATCCCTTATGAATGTCAGACCAGAGAGAGGTCCTTATGAATGTGAGGCCAGAGGAGCAGGTCCTTTATGAATGTGAGCAGAGGAGGCAGTCCTTATGAATGTGTGACCAGAGAGCAGTCCTTGATGAATGTGAGACCAGAGGAGCAAGGTCCTTGAATGTGTGACCAGAGAGCAGTCCTTATGAATGTGGCCAGAGAGCAGGGTCATTATGAAATGTGAGACCAGAGGAGCAGTCCCTTATTGAATGTGAGGCCAGAGGAGCAGTCCTTATGAATGTGAGGCAGGAGGCAGGTCTTATGAATGTGAGACCAGGGAGCAGCGTCCTTTGATGTGAGCCAGAGAGAGTTCTTATGAATGTGAGACATAGGGCAGTCCTATGAATGTGAACAGAGGAGCCAGGTCGCTTATGAATGTAGACCAGAGAGCAGTCCTTATTAATGTGAACCAGAGAGCAGGTCCTTAGAATGTGACCAAGGAGAGGTCCTATGAAGTTAGGCCAGGGAGCAGGTCTATGAATGTGAGACCAGAGGAGCAGGTCCTTATATGTGAACCAGGAGCAGTCCTTATGAATGTGAGGCCCAGGAGGCAGTCCTTATGAAAAGCTGTGAGGCCAGCAGGACAGTCCTTATGAATTGAGGCCAGAGGAGCAGGGTCCTTATGAATGGAGACCAGAGGAGGCAGGTCCTTATGAATGTGAGAAAGAGGAGCAGGCCTTATGAATGTGGACCAAGAGGAGCAGTTCCTTATGAATTGAGACCAAGACATCCTTAGAATGTGAGACCAGAGGAGGCAGTCTTATGAATGTGAGACCAGAGGAAGCAGTCTATGAAGTGAGACCAGTAGGAGCAGGGTCCTTATGAAGTTTGAGACCAAGGCAGGTCCTCTTGATTGAGACCAGAGGAGCAGGTCCTTATGAATGTGAGGCCAAGGAGCAGGTCTTATGAATTTGAGCCAGAGCAGGTCCTTATGCATGTGAGGCCAGTAGGAAGAGGTCCTTATGAATGTGAGCCAGCAGAGCAGGGAGGGTTTTCCTTATGAATGTGAGGCAGGGAAGCATCCTTATGAATGTGACGCCAGAGAGAAGTCCTTGAGAATGTTGAGACCAGAGGAGCAGGCCTTATGAATTGATGAGACAGAGGAAGACATCCTTTATGAAGTGAGGACCAGAGGAGCAGGTCCTGTAATGAATGTGAGGGCCACGAGGAGCAGGTTCCTTATTGAATGTGAGCCAGAGGAGGCAGTCCTTATGAATGTGAGACCAAAGGAACGTCCTTTATGAATGTGAGACGAGGAGCAGATCCTCTTGAACATTGAGACAGAGAGCACGGTCTTATAATGTGAGGCCAGAGGAGAGCAGGTCCTATGATGGCGAGGCCAGAGAGCAGTTCCTTATGAATGTATTACCAGAGGAGCAGGTCCTTATGAATGTGGAGAACAGAGGGCAGTCTTATGATTGCTGAGCTGAGGAGCAGGTCCCGTAGATGTGAGGCAGAGGAGCGGTCCTTATGAATGTAGGCCAGTGAGGAGAAGGTCCTTACTGAATTGAGCTAGAGGACAGGCCTTAGAATGTGAGGCCAGAGAGAAGTCCTTATGATGTGAGACCAGAGCAGCAGTCCTTATGAAGTCGAGACCAAGAGCAGGTCCTTAGAATGTTGAGACAGAGGAGCAGTCCTCCTTGAAGTGAGACCAGAGAGCAGTCTTATGAAGTGAGGCCAGAGAGCAGGTCCTATAGAATGTGAACCAAGGAACAGGTCCTTCATGAATTTGAGACCAGGAGCAGGTCCTTATGAATGCTAACCAGAGAGCAAGTCCTATGAATTGAGGCCAGAGGAGCAGCCTATGATGTGAACCAGAAGCATCCTTATGAATGTGAGACCAGCAGGACAGGTCTCTTGAATTGGACCATGAGGAGCAGTCCTTATGAATGTAGACAGAGAAGGTCCTTATGAATTGAGACCAGAGGAGCAGGTCTTTATGAATGTGAGGCCAGAGGAGAGGTCCTTATGAATGTGAGACCAGAAGAGCAGTCCTTGAATGTGAGACTAGAGGAGAGTCCTTATGATGTGAGGCCAGAAGGAGCAGGTCCTTATGAATGTGAGGCCAGAGGGCACTTATGAATTTGAGGCCAGAAGCAGGTCCTTAGTGAATGTGAGCCAGAAGAGCAGGTCCTTATGAATGTCGAGACCAGAGAACAGTCCTTATGAATTTGAACAGAGGACAGTCCTTATGAAGTGGACCAGAGAGCAGTCCTTATGGAATGTCAGCCAGAAGAAGCAGCGTCCTATGAATTTGGGCAGAGGAGCAGGTCCTTATATGTGAGCCAGAGGAGCATCCTTATGAATTTGAGACCGAGGAAGCGTCTATGAATGTTTAGGCCGAGAGCAGGTCCTATGGATGTGACAGAGACAGGTCCTCTCAATGTGTTGACAGAGGAGCGTCTTTATGAATGGAGGCCAGAGGAGCAGGTCCTATGAATGTGATGACAGAGGATTGGTCCTGATGAATGTGGACCAGAGGCAGGTCCTTATGAAGTGAGACCAAGGAGCAGGTCTTTTGAATGTGAGCAGAGGAGCAGTCCTTATGAATGTGAGACCAGAGGAGCAGTCCTTGATGAATGTAGACCAGAGGAGCAGTTCCTTATGACTCCGCCGAGACAGAGGAAGCAGGTCCTTATGAATGTCAACCGAGAAGCCAGGTCCTTATGGAATCGTGAGACAGAGGAGCAGGTCCTTATAATGTGAGACCAGAGGAGCAGGTCTTATGAATGTGAGACGCAGAGGAGCAGGTCTTTATGAATCGTGAGACCAGAGGAGCAGGTCCTTATGAATGTGAGACAGAGGAGCAGGTCCTTATGAATTGAGACCAGAGGAGCAGGTCCTATGAATTGGACCAAGAGCAGTCTTATGACTGTGACCAGCCCGCAGTAGCAAGGTCCTTTGAATTGAGCCAGAGGAGCACCGTTCCTTATGAGTTGTGAGGCTAGAGGAGCAGGGTCCTTATGAATGTGAGACCAGGGAGCAGTGTCCTTATGAATTGAGTGCAGAGGGCAGTCCCTGATGAATGTGAGCCAGAGCAGCATCTGTAGAATGTCGCAGACCCAGCAGGAGGTCCTTATGAATGTGAGACCAGAGAGCACGTCCCTATGATGTGAGGCTAGAGAGGCACGGGTCCTTATGAATGTCCGAGGCAGAGCTCGAGCAGTCTCTTCTATGAAACGTCACGAGACCAGAGGAGCATCTCCTTGATGTGAGGACAGTAGGGAGCAGGTCCTTATTGAATGTGAGGATCCAGAGGAGCACGGTCCTTATGAATGTGAGACCAGAGGAGCAGCTCCTTATGAAGCTAGGACCAGCTGAGGAGCAGCTCCCTATGTACCCTGTGAACCATGAGGAGCAAGGTCCTTGATATATAATTGAGACCAGAGGAGCAGGTCCCTATGAAGTTAGAGACCAAGAGCAGGTCCTTAGATGAAGTGGAAGACAGAAGGAGCAGTCCTTATGAATGTGCAGACCCAGCAGGAGCACGGTCTTGATGATGGGGCCAAGTAGCAGTTCCTTATGAATTTGAGGCTAGTAGAGCAGTCTCCTGTACCGAATGTCGGCTGAGACCAGAGAGAGTCCTTATGAATGATGACGGCTAGAGAGAGCAGGTCGGCGTTATGAATTGAGACACGAGGAGCAGGTTCCTTCATGACTGTGAAGACCTAGAGGAGCAAGTCTCTCTCATTGCGATGTGGGCAGAGTAGGCAGGACGTCATCCACACGTCCATCATGTCCGTAGTAGTCAGAGGAAGTCCACCACTTTAGGTCTCGTATTGAGTTCTAGACCAAGAGCAGGTCCTCATGAATGTGGAGACCAGAGGAGCAGGTCCTTATGAATGTGAGGCCAGAGGAGCAGGTCCTCCTGAATGTGAGGGACCAAGGAGCAGGTCTTATGAATGTAGCCAGAGGACAGCGTCCTTATGAATCAGTAGCCCAGCATGAGCAGGTCCTTGAATTGAACAAGGCGCAAGTCTCCTGAATGTGAGCTAGAGGCAGCGTCCTTATGAATGTAGACCAGAGGAGCATCCTTTATGAATCGTGCGAACCAGAGAGCAGGTCTATGAATGTAGACAGCACGCAGCATCCTACAATGTGAGACCAGAGGAGCACTGTCGCTTATGAATGTCGAGACCAGAGGAGGCATGGTCCTTAATTGACGCCAGAGGGAGCACGCCTACGAACACCATGTGAGCCAGAGAAGCAGGTCCTTGAGTGAATGTGAGCCAGATGAGCAGCGTCCTGAATTAGACCAGAGGAAGCAGGTCCTGTGGATGAATGTTGAGACCAGGAGGAGCAGGTCCTGAGAATGTGAGACCAGGAGAGCAGGGGTCGCTTGATGAGAGGTGAGGCCAGGGGAGGAGCAGTCCTTGAATAAGTGTGAGCCAACGTTGTTACACAGGTAATGTTAAAGTTGAAGTGTCAGACGGATGCCCACGGACAGGAAGGGCAACGCGCCATGACTTAGTGAACTTTTTTCCGCTGTTGGCATAATTAACTCTCAGCTTTTGTCTCTCTGCTGGGAGGACTCGTCTGTGCATTAGGTTCAGCCGCGCTCACGTCTCTGTACTCAAAAAAGCACAATAATAACCTCTGATTCAGAGTCTGACTTTATAACATCTAACTTCAGCTCCATCTGATCAAATGTTAGTGAACGCTGTAATTTAATGCCCTGGGAGCAGACTCAGACTCTGCTTGGCCGACTCTTTCACAAACCAAAGGGATAGTTGGGAACCACACAACATCATGTGTTTGGGAGGACAAATGGAACAGCAAACATCTAACCCGTCCCTCATTTTGAGGAGTATAGAGCAGGAGAATCTTGGTGTGGGCTGTTTTGTCCTCAGACTGACAACTGCTATCATCAATAGAAAAATTAATCACAAGTTTATAAGTATTTTCAGAAAAACCGGAACATTCAACAACCGCATGGAATAAGTCAGTGACCCTTGTAGTAATATCGGCTGATTCTATCTTTTTACAAACTGCTCCTGTAGTTGGCAGATGCAGAACGCTCAAATGATCAGGGATGAATCGGGACCATTCCCTTTACAAAATGCTGCAGTCAGATCCTCTT
>VHKM01001101.1:0-59115 GCA_007210695.1 Neogobius melanostomus
CCAGCGCCGGTGCCCACCGACCGAATCCACATGGAGTGTTCGCCGTTTGGCCACGCACGTCTCCCCAGACCAACAAGCCAGGTGATAACACACACACACACACACACACACACACATGGACCTTTACGATGAGCGTTCCACGGACTTCCCTACTGCCTGGTGTTACAGAGGTGGCATGTACGACAGCTGTAAACTGCGAGGATAGCGGAGGACTGCATGTGCGCGCCGTGTCCCCATACGTCTAACGCCCTGTTCAGCCTGAAGGAGTCCAGATCTCAGGCTGGAGAGATGTCTCTGTGGGAAGGATTCAACACACATTTAGCCTTCTGCTCATTGCCATTGTGTAGTCTTTTTTTCTATTTGGATTTATAAGACAAAGTGTCCATTCGTTACATATAGATTCAAAATAAAATAAAATAAGTTAAAAAAACGAAAGAAATAAAAAAAAAACACAGCCGACTGCTTTCCAAAAGAAAATTGAGTGTAAGATATCAAGTGTAGAGCCCACCAAACACTGAGACACACAAACCTAGCCTAAACCTAAAATCCGTGTTCGCCGATGTAGGAAGATACGTCACCTCGGGCCCAGTGGGATGGTGTACGCCGACAGCATCACTCGTCCCGGGACGTGCCGCGCCAGGGACTCCTCCTGAGCTGCTGTCCTTTCGAGCCCCTGGTACGGCTGCGTCTGCGCCCCCGGCACCTTCCCTGGACGACTCCAACAAGTTGTCCCTCCCAAGCGCCCCTGCTGACCACCAACGGCAGGGGGGCTACCGGGGCAGAGGGTAGAGATGAAGGACGGCTCGGTAGGATCATACTTAGAACCTCAGAGACAATATGGTTAAAGTGATGTCAAGGTAATGAGAGTAAACACTTAGCAATCGTAACGTTTGCAAAATTTAGGTAAAGAATGCACACAAAATTTCTCTCTGTTGGGATTCATCAGAAATTGCTTCTACAAAGCGATGCCCTCAAAACATCGAAATCAGACCTCGTGGCTCAGCAGATCAGTATTAATCAGTCTCTCAGTGTTGAAGAAATATTCAAAAATCAAAATTGACTTTATAACCATTTCCTCTAAAAAAACATCATATATGTATTTCGTTGGTTATAATGCGTCATAGATAAAACACAAAACTTGCCCACATTTTAAAGTCCATAATAATAATAATAATAACCCAATATTGATCGTCGACTGTAACATAAGAAAGGTGCTACTTAACGCTGCATCTGGAAAAAAAATGTCTATAGTATTCAGTAACACGTGATAAGAAAATCTGCGTGAGTAAAATAGCATTGGCTCTAAATAAGCAGTGCTTTATGCATTAAATGTACAACGAAACTGAAAACTGTTAACACCAACCATTCCCACTGTTGCCTTACAGGGGCTCAGGCAAAAAGGGTGCAGCAAATCTCATTTTAAAAGTTCATATATATTTTAAAAGGCGAGAATCTTTCTTGCAACCTTTTTTGAAACTCTGACCAGTTGCTCGGAAGCCAGCTCTGCCTGTGTATCTGTGTCACTAAGTGAAAGTCGGAATGTCCTGTATTTAATATAGACGTTTAATTAAAAAGGCGCGCGTTTGTTTGCTTGAACATAAAATATTTACAGTTTTAATAAGTTTATATAATAAAAAGTCTAAAGTGACATTGAACAGACCATTGTGTGTTTCAAATATTTGAGCTATCCTTGCCGTGCCATCTATGGTTCCAGTCAACTTGAAAAACCAAAGAAATACATGCCGGTTTGTACAGCATTGGTAAATGTTCCTTCCAAGCTCCTCCACAACCTGAAAGGCTCATCATTGCCGTGGAAGAGTCTCGTCTCGCATATTTTGATCAAACCTTGTCACAACGTTAGTTAGTTAGTATTTAATGGGCCGTGCTCCTTAAACCCTTAAATTCTCACCTAAAACCCATAAGACAAATTTTTACAATAAAGTGTGTAATGTATAGCACTCATTTAATACAATGTTTCTCCACAGATATATTAGGAATTGTTAATTCAATAACTATATCCCAAAAGCTAACCAAGATGGAATAATCCATGGGAAAAAACAAAAAAACAAAGCCCATAAATTTACACTATCCATGAAACAGATTTTGTTGGCATAAAATATGAGCAATGATCGCCATGTGAAATTACACACAAAGAAGCAAGTTTTTAATTTTTTTATAAATAAATACTGTGGTACAATGTTTCAACTTTTAATTATAATTTTTTTTTTTACCAGTAATCACAGAAAACCTCAGATAAATATCACAAACATTCAAAATATTAACCATTCAGACTGCAGGTGGAACAAGAAAAGATCCAACCTGGGCGCAGTTTATAAAGCGCATAAAACCGAGGCTTCAAAGCAGAGCACTCCTGCGCCAAAAGTGTTCCACCAAACGAACAAAAAGCACAGAGGTAGCACAATGTCTTTGAAGTTTCGAGTGGACTGCACTCCCCCCCCATGGTCTACTTCAATGCCCAGAAACGGCATAGTTTCTGCTAAAGCAAAGAAAGTGAGAAGAGCTTGCAGCACCGTGGACACCGCCTGTGGAGTACTAAAATCTAGACTATAATATCGTATGAAGCAATATGACAAGACACATAGACGCTTGATTTGGTAAAGAAGATACACTGACTCTTATCTACAAACAAAGCAGTCCAAACATCACGACTGTTTGTGTTGTGGTGGATTGCTGTGGCTCTGAATGTCTATCCGCTAAGTTGGCAGCTAAGCCTGGCTGTGTGCTGGCTGCATGGCCACCCGGGTGATCTCAGAACGATAGGAGGCGCATGAAACAAAAATTAACCAAAGGAAATGTCCCTGTACAATAACGAGGAAAATAAAGATTCTCACCTGGACAAAGCAACAAAGTGGACTGCAACCACCTGGTAGGTCCTCTCTCTACACCTCGTGTGCCGCAGAAGTGATGGCACTCAAGTAAATGTAACATGATGACAGTATATACAAGTAGCAGTTTTGGAGAATCTCTACTTTAACTAAGAGTAGGCCTTTTTCTTAAAAACAGGGCTTCAAAGTAAAAAAATGTCAAGAGCTGCAGCATATTTCCAACTAATGAGAATGTGCACTGTATCCACAAACAATCAGGTGGTGAATCGGGCATGAGCATCATGTTTGGGAACCCACCAGCTTATGTTCATCCACACAAAAAAATTGAATTGGTACTTCAATTACAATTTTGTACCTTGCAACTTTTACGATATAGAGTAATATTTACCAAGAAGTAGCATATAATTAATTTGTTCCAAGAATAAAATCCAGTACTCAGTGACAGCATCCAATGATAATCCGACAGCGGGCGCTCCTTCAATACAGTTGTTTATCAAAGGGTGAAAAGATTTTACGAATGTTTTCAAGCCTTTTAGCAGTTTCCTCTCATTAAACTGCGCCCTGGGGACCAGCATGAAGCAGGAAGAACACCCCATAGTTCCCTAAAAAAGTGTGAAGCCTGTGGACACTGTGAAGCCGCTTGGTGAAAGCTTTGACGATGATAGATGTTGTGTTCGCAGGTATAATCCAAGAAATTCATAACGCAGTTCTCAAGAGATCGAAAGTCCCTTTAAGAAACTGTATGATTTGTATAGTCTATATATTATATGTATTTCTCTTCACCTCTGACTTGTTGCTGCCTCACTGTTGAGTAAGATAGCTGCAGCTGTAATATCACAGATATTAATATGCAGGTAAGTGAGTGTCAGGGATGAGCAAGTTAAAGAAGTGGGGGCTGATGAACAAACTTGAGAGAACCTCGGACAATGGCAGCGTTGTGACAACAGGATTTTGCACACAGAGCCATTGGAATTAGCAATACTAGTGAGGTTTATGTTCGGTGAGGAGTAACTGTATGTAGGTCAGCTCTTCCTATCAGTTGTGAAGCAGAATCACTCAACGTTGGATGTTCACCCCACTAAAGGGAACGTGGACTGGTAGACCCGAGCGTGAACAGTTTGTTTTACCCTATGTGATGTGGTTGTTGCAATAGTAATATGTATATGCTGACTGTAGCAAGAAAACTGTAGTAAGATCCAGGTTACAGCGAGACAGCACATGGCAGATGAGTCATAGTGATGTAAATGTGATGTACAAAACTAACATTTCTTGCAAACTGTTCCCTGTGTTCAGCACGTGTATGGACAGAATGTGGGTGCACGAGATGCGTGTGACAGACATGCACAATTACGGATCGGCCATTCAAAACCTTTGACCACCATCGCGTCAACTTCGCGGGCAGCTGCGAATTACATTTAGTTCAAGGTACTCCACCCACACACAAACCCATAGCACTAAGATTTCAGATTGAATTTTATTTGTACTAAAGGAAATTTGTCTTGGACACACACGCTGCCACCAAAAAATAAATAAATAAAAATACATGACATAATGGCGAGGACATACCATTCATCTAGAACAACAAACAAACCAACAGCTCCACAAGGGGAAAGTACCCTGGCTCAGTATCACAGGGGAGAGCACTAAGTCTTTATGTATTCTTCCAGGACCACTGCGACAGAAACAGGGAATCCTTCAAAATAGTGCCGGGATGTCCCAGGTGGCACCCTGACGCATGCTCCAGACATCAAAATCCTCCTCAGGTCTGTGGTGAAATTGAAACTCCTTCCAGTATCTCTCCTTGTCAAGTTGACTTCTATAGTAAAGTTCCGTAGTTAATAACTTAAGCTGACTAATGCAACATTACAGACCATTGTCTTCAGAATTGTCCGTATGGCGGTGTGGCGTGCAAAGGGTTCAGCTGGTCCTGACCCAGGGGAGCTATGAGCTGGAGGCCAGCAGCTGCCGTCCCGCTTCACTACCATTGGCAGTACCTGGTTCCGTCGAGATCACAACGGCATTGAGTGATCCAGCTGAACTGCAAGACCAGCCGTTTCATCAAGATCCGCCAAAGTTACAAGTACGCGTCAGTGTAAGACAGTTTTTATGGCAGATTCCACACTGTTGTTTTTCGACTGTTTCTCAATTGCCAGCCCCATCTGATCAAAAGTGCAAATGATTAACTTGCAAAGAAAAGAAAGAAAAGATCTCAGTCATACAAAGTTACGGTGAAATAATTGATAGAGGCTCGCAATTTGTCAGTTATGGTATGTACTTCGATTGTCCTTGTGTGTCCAGGGCTGTGTGTGTGTCTGTGTGGGAACTCCGACGGAAACGCAACAATGACCAGACCATTGCTGCGGAGCCATGGAGGTGACCGTAGTGTTTGGAAACAGCTGGAAGGACCTCCGGACTGCCCAGTGCCCCATATCCCAACCCGTGCGTGTCCAACTCCTACCGGGCACCTGGTCTACACCAGTGCAACTTCATCCACAGTTCGGTCTTCTCTACCTGCCACTTAGCGGTATGTACACTGCACGTACCTAACAACTGTCAGGTGTCTAAAACCATGTAAGTGCAACCATTTGGACTAAACTTAATATTTATCTGTTACTGAGCCATCACAGCTAAAATAAATTATGTTTTTATAATTTATAAGAACAAACAAACTTTAAAGGGACTAGATGCAAGTTGGTCATTTTATGCTCACTACGCCACCTCAGGTCTTACGCGTAACTGCAGTTTCTATTAAGCTGTGCAGACGAACTTCGGACCCGAATGAACACTTTTGTGCAGGATAAGTTTGCGCTCATCTACACATGAGGACATTGCTGAACATGTGGGGAGTAAATACATAATTCAACATTTTAAATCCGTCTAGTCCTTTAATACCTGTGCAATGTGTCCATAAGGTGGTGAAGTTAAATGGCTGTACATACATTACTGTGTCTGCAGGTGGATCCACTTCCATACTATGATGCCTGTGTTCGACACATGCTCATGTGAACCAAGGAGACTGCGATATCCTTTGTACAGCTGTGGCAGCCTACGCCGAGGCGTGCAACCAGGCCGGCATCTGCGTGGACTGGAGGACCCCCAAATTCTGCCGTATGTTCACAAACCATTCACCGCGCCAACCAAATCACAGTATGGATACACAGACTGGTGCACACATCTGTTCTCAGAGAATGCAGGGGGGAATATTAAGGTTCATTTCAGGAGGGGGAATTATGTTAATATTTGTGGAACACTTGCTTAATCCTTAACTAGATCAAAAGCTGTCAACTCCGTAATGCTAAGATGTCACCTCCATTCACTCGTAACTGATGAAATTTAATAAATGTGATTATGCTCTATATTTCATTAGTTTAACTGAAACCATTTAAACCTTACAAAGTTTAGAAACTGACACAAAAAGCAGTTGACAAATCCTTCTAAAACATGCAATACATTGCCATGTAGCTAGTTGTTTGCTGTATCTGTGCGCCTCATATGTGATTATATGCATCCCCTGTCTATTTATTGAGTTTCATGAAAGTCTGACAAAGTTAACTTAGACACTACACTAAAAGTCTATGTATGTACCCCTGTCATTTTCTTTTCATTTGGTAATCTTTGCTAAATGTGTGTGTTTGGTTTCTTTGTTCAGCCATCGTCTGTGATTTCAATAAACCATCTGCAGCCAGTGAGTGGCATTATAAACCTGTGGTGATCCTTGTATGAAGACCTGTCGGAACCCTTCAGGCATCTGCTCCAACGACATTCCTCTCTGGAAGGTGAGCACTCGGGTCACTCGCCGAGCATGTCTGCTATTAACATTGTTGTTTCTATGTAGCAATACATGTCTTACAATTTGGTGTCCATCCTGAACACAAAACTAACAACTAATGTGGGTCTACATTAGCACTCATTTAATTTGATTGAGGAGATTGTAAGAGTTTGTTCATACTGTAGGTAAGAATTATTTTAGCATCCCAAAGCGTTGGACTCATTCTGCTTCTGATTGAAATATAACACAACTCACTACCTCACAATTGTCATCATAAAAAAACACTTTCTGCAGTTATTTATTATCTGGAACACTGGTAGGTTATATGAAATCACTTAGAAGAAATTAAGAAAGACATCTTAGAAGAGTTAAAATAGGGCAGGCATCCAACAACATCCATGAACTCCTCTAATAACTTGAACCTCAACATTTCATGTTTTCAACTCATGATCGATGTTGCCTTCTTCTTATCTGCTATTTTCTCATTCTTCAAACAGGTTGCTACCCGAAATGCCACACACATCCCTTACTTTGATGAGGTTGCCATGATCTGTGTCACAAAGGAGCAGTGTGTTGCAAGGACAATGAAGGGAACCATTACACAACGGCGATAGCGTCCCAACATCCGAAAACTGCCGTGTGTGGTAGGTCATGTAAGACTTCTCAAGACTAACTGTATGTTACACCGTTATTTTCTAATTCTTTCAACATCCTTCCTTTAGCACATGTGAGTCCTCCACCATACTATGTAAATACAGCTCCTCAGGTAAACAAAGGCAGTCAGTATCCGTGTTTTATGATTTAAAGTGCCTGTCCGCTATTATGATCTTCTTATGTTCCCCAGCCTGTGTGTGCATTTATAATGGCGTCCCGCACCCTTCGGAAGTGTGTGTACGACACCAATGACGGACACGGGAACTGCTCATCTCCCGGTGCGGTTCAACGGCACCTCACCGCAAATCATACCCCTGTCCGGACACGCTTCCAACCCCCTACCCAATATTTTATACACGTTACGGTTAGTAGCACTTGAATTGAGAATATATTTAGAAAGTCCTTTATATTCAAAAAACTTATATGCTAGTTGCTACAGTCATGCTTGTTTAACTTAAAAAAGAAAGGAAAAAGGCTCCCTGTAAATGCTGTGACATCATGTATACACAATCATTATTAAGTGGTTATTGGGCTAATTTGGTTGGTATGTCATAGAATAAATGATTGTGTAGGTTATGCCCACATGCCTTCTTCTAAATAGTTGATGAAATACTCACTTATAATTCTCTCTCTGACAAAATCTAACTTACATTGTGTGACCCCACAGATCCGAGTGAAGAAACCTACTTCTGGACCCTTGGATCAACTCGGACAACCCCGAATATGGCTCCAGTGGTGGAGATGATGAGACATTGCGCGGCTTTTGCAACGTGGCTATGGAATCTGTCAGCATCCTGTCGAGGTGGAGTGTCGGGCTGCCCGGATCAGACAAGTCGCTTGCTGATCTGGGACAATCTGTCACGTGTAACACTGTTGTTGGATTTCTGTGCCGAAACAAGGATCAGTTTCCTCCATGTGCTTAGACTACGAAATAAGGATGAAATGTACAAACAGCCACAAGTGAGTCAACCATCTCTTACCTCACCCCCCACCTCTACAACGAATCCCTGTAACAGACCGCTGAGTGGTCACAATGGTTCAACCTCGGGCAACCTACTCCTGGGCCTTTTGGCCAAGAGGTAGAGTCCATTTCGGGCATCATTGCTGCTGGATTCCCCATTTGTTCATCTCCCGTGGCCATCGAGTGCAGAGCAGTTTGTACCCAGAACTGTCCCTTGCTCAGTAGGACAAGTACTTACCTGTGACACAGACAATGGTCTTGTGTGCAAAAATATTAAGCAAGGAATCAAACGCAAGTGTTTAGATTATGAGATTCGAGTCAAGTGTTGTGAAGCCATACAACTGCCACCACCGCTTGCCACCCAATAACTGAGTCAAGAACCACTTACCTCACCCCCCACCTTCTACTACTGAATGTCCTGGTAACGGACCCGCTAAGTGGTCACAGTGGTTCAACCTCGGGCAACCTACTCCTGGGCCTTTTGGACAAGAGGTGGAGTCATTTCGGGCATCATCGCTGCTGGATTCCCCATTTGTTCATCTCCGTGGCCATCGAGTGCAGAGCAGTTTTGTACCAGAACTGTCCCTTGCTCAGTTAGGACAATACTTACCTGTGACACAGACAATGGTCTTGTGTGCAAAAATGTTAAGCAAGGAATCAGACGCAAGTGTTTAGATTATGAGTTCGAGTCAAGTGTTGTGAATGCCATACAACTGCCACCACCGCTTGCCACCCAATAACTGAGTCAAGAACCACTTACCTCACCCCCCCACCTTCTACCACTGAATGTCCTGATAACGGACCCGCTAATGTCCAGTGGTTCACCTCGGGCAACCTACTCCTGGGCCTTTTGGACAGAGGTAGAGTCCATTTCGGGCATCATCGCTGCTGGATTCCCATTGTTCATCTCCCGTGGCCATCGAGTGCAGAGCAGTTTTGTACCCAGAACTGTCCTTGCTCAGTTAGGACAAGTACTTACCTGTGACACGACAATGGTCTTGTGTGCAAAAATTTTAAGCAAGGAATCAAACGCAAGTGTTAGATTATGAGATTCGAGTCAAGTGTGTGAATGCCATACAACTGCCACCACATTGCCACCCCATAACTGAGTCAAGAACCACTTACCTCACCCCCCACCTTCTACCACTGAATGTCCTGATAACGGACCCGCTAAGTGGTCACAGTGGTTCAACCTCGGGCAACTACTCCCGGTCCTTTGGCCAAGAGGTAGAGTCCATTTCGGGCATCATCGCTGCTGGATTCCCATTTGTTCATCTCCCGTAGCCATCGAGTGCAGAGCAGTTTTGTACCAGAACTGTCCCTTGCTCAGTTAGGACAAGTACTTACCTGTGACACAGACAATGGTCTGTGTGCAAAATATTAAGCAAGGATCAAACGCAAGTGTTTAGATTATGAGATTCGAGTCAAGTGTTGTGAATGCCATACAACTGCCACAACCACTTGCTTCACCCCCCACCTTCTACCAACGAATCTCCTGGTAACAGACCCGCTGATGGTCACAATGGTTCAACCTCGGGCAACCTACTCCTGGGCCTTTGGCCAAGAGATAGAGTCCATTCGGGCATCATCGCTGCTGGATTCCCCATTTGTTCATCTCCCGTAGCATCGAGTGCAGAGCAGTTTGTACCCAGAACTGTCACTTGCTCAGTTAGGACAAGTACTTACCTGTGACACAGCCAATGGTCTTGTGTGCAAAATATTCAACAAGGAATCAACCGCAAGTGTTTAGATTATGAGATTCGAGTCAAGTGTTACCACCCCACAACTGAGTCACCCTACCTCCAATTGTCACTGCCTTCACAATGGCGTTTTCTTTCCTCAGGTATGATATACTCTATTATGTAATACTATTTTACTAAAATGATGCAAAGCTGCGTTAACATGCAGATTGTTTAATGAACATGCAATTGTATTTTACCAGGTTCAATGTCTACAACTACACTGACCCCTCGGGCTACTGTTACGTCGGCTATTGCAATGAAAAGTGTGTCATTGTGGTCTCGCATTCCCAGTGCATTACCCCAGCCAGCCACGAAAAGACTGTTTACATCTGAATCCACCCAGAAAGGTATGTCTATAAACTTTAGGTCCTTTACTTTTGGGCAGAATTGCTTCTCTGTGAAGGCTGCAGGGATGTGGAACTCTTACCATTAACTAGAGAGTGGCACCTTGCAACAGTTTAAACTTAACCTGTAGAAGTGGTTGAAAGACGGTCAGATTTGTAATTATTAGCACAAACTAATATTAGCACAAAACCTTTAATGAATGCAAAGAATTGTATAAACATCATAAAATAAAACGAGCTACACCTGAGTTGAAGAAACTGCACCAGAAGTGCATTTATACAAATGGCTGACTCCCACACACAGAAGTAAATTACCATCCATCCATCCATCCATCCATTTTCTTCCGCTTATCCGGGGCCGGGTCGCGGAGGCAGCAGTCTCAGCAGAGATGCCCAGACTTCCGATCCACGCACACCTCCTCCAGCTGTTCTGGGGGACCCGAGGCGACACCAGGCCAGCTCGGAGACATAGTCCCACCAGCGTGTCCTGGGCCTTCCACGAGGCCTCCTCCCAATAGGACATGCTGGAACACCTCCGAGGGAGGCGACCAGGAGGCATCCGGAACAGATGCCCTAGCCACCTCAGCTGGCTCCTTTCGACGTGAAGGAGTAGCGACTCTACCCGAGCTCCTCCCGGGTAACTGAGCTCCTCACCCGATCTCGGAGGGTGCGCCCAGCCACCCTGCGAAGGAAACTCATTTCGGCCGCTTGTATTCGCGATCTTGTCCTTTCGGTCATTACCCAGATCTCATGACCATAGGTGAGGGTGGGAACGTAGATCGATCGGTAAATCGAGAGCTTTGCCCCCTGACTCAGCTCTCTCTTCACCACAACAGTCCGATACAGCGACCGCATCACTGCTGACGCTGCACCGATCCGTCTATCGATCTCACGCTCCATCCGTCCCTCACTCGTGAACAAGACCCCGAGATACTTGAACTCCTCCACTTGAGGTAAGGACTCCCCACCGACCTGAAGCGGGGAAGCCACCTTTTTCCGGTGGAGAACCATGGCCTCAGATTTGGAGTGCTGATCCTCATCCCGGCCGCTTCACACTCGGCTGCAAACCGCCCCAGTGCGCGCTGGAGGTCCTGATTTGATGAAGCCAACAGAACAACATCATCTGCAAACAGCAGAGATGAGATCCTGAGGTTCCCAAACCGGACACCCTCCGGCCCTGGCTGCGCCTAGAAATTCTGTCCATAAGATAATGAACAGAACCGTGACATAGGGCAGCCTGGCGGAGACCAACACGCACCGGAAACAAGTCTGACTTACTGCCGGCAATGCGAACCAAGCTCCTGCTGCGGTCATACAGGGAACGGACAGCCCTTAGCAGAGGGCCCCGCACCCCATACTCCCGGAGCACCCCCCACAGGGCACCACGAGGGACACGGTCGAACGCTTTCTCCAAATCCACAAAGCACATGTGGACTGGTTGGGCGAACTCCCACGAACCCTCGAACACCCGATGTAGGGTATAGAGCTGGTCCAGTGTGCCACGACCGGGACGAAAACCGCATTGTTCCTCCTGAATCCGAGGTTCGACTATTAGTAAATTACCAATGCAGTTTAATATAAATATAGCTAATCATAAATCTGATCAAGAATATAAGAAAAAAGACTGTCAAATACCTACAAAAAAGAGCGCCATCTGCTGTATTTTATTGCACCTACCTTCTTCTACGGCAGCACTGAAGAGCGTTCTACTGTTGCTAAGGAGTTGCTAAGACATTTTCCTGCTATATTAACCACAGTTTTGACTTTTTAATCATACTTCTCCACAAGCTGATATTTTATGGGTGTAAAACTGTGATATTTTCCCTAACATAGGTATTATCCCTCCAAATCATGAAGAATTATAAAAACTTGATAACCTGTCATATGCACTTTAAACCTGAATAAACCTGCTGTCACTCTTCCTCTGCCCAGGCACTAAAGATGCAAATTAGCTTGTAGCTATCTCTGGTCTGTGCAACACATTTGTTGTTGTGATCTGATCATTATAACTTGTGCATTACAAGTTATAATGATCAGTTATATCAGTTATTCTTTAACAGCATTCATAAACTAAAATTAAACACTTGGCCACTCCAGCTGTGGCTATTTTATTTATTAGGTGGTTCAATCAGGATTTCTGTCCCAGCTTTATTAGTTGACATAAGCATTAGCATGTTGCCCTAGCGTTAGCATGCTGTTGCTAATTGCAGCATTACATAAATGCGTGAGATATAACACACTCGTATTCACTGAGATTTAGTTGGTGAGAGTTGTGTTTTTAAAATGTTGAGAGCCAAACAAGTATCCAGGCCAAGTTTAATCCAATCTGGTGTTGTTGCAGGATGGAAAGACTTGGAAGAAGAGTGCCTGCCGTATTGCGACTTGTAAAGATGGGAAAGTAACTATTAGTGCTGTTTTGTGTCCCACTCCTGAGCCCATCGTGTGTGCTAATAACCTCCCCCCAGTCAAAGTCTATACCGAGGATGGCTGCTGCTTCCATTATGAATGCCAATGTAAGTCTGAGCTACAAAACAAATATTTCTCTATCTAGGACACTAAAGCCTGAACCTACAGTATGTTCTGCCTAATGTGGCTGGACTGTGGTACAAATATAGAAGATATGGGTGCCACTGTAGGGTCTTGCGAAACAGTAATAGTGGATGATTGCGTGGTTTTGCCATTGCTTTTAATCTAAACTCTGTCTTTTAATGCATTGTAATTATTTGACCATATTGCCCCAATTTAGATTTCTGTATAGTTTACCTGGTATCCATTCGTTGCCTTTTTCTTTATTTGTCAGAGGAAGTTGAGAACTATACAGAACAGAAGAGAGAATTCCTTGGTAGACACTTAACACTTGTTCAGTTGACTTACTCACCATGGTCAATGTAGATATTTACACGACGACAATTATACTGCATATTAAAGCTTTTAGCGATGATTTATCTGAAGGTCTCTGTTACGGCTGGGGAGACCCGCACTATCTGACGTTCGATGGAACCTACTACAGCTTCCAGGGCAGCTGTTCGTATTGGCTCGTGAAGGAGGTGTTCCCTCGGTATGGCTTCAGCGTGATGGTCAGTAACGGCAAGTGCACTGAGTCCTACTCCACCTGCATTCAATCCATCACTGTGTTCTACAACCAATACAAGATCTACATGAGACAGCACGCCAACAACATCTTCACCAATGTGGTAAGAGCTGGTCTAGATCATATCATATTTGCATAAACTGGGGATTTATATCCACCTTTTCTGCTTTGGTCACTGTGGCAAGACTTTTTTTAAGTATTGTTATTATTATTTATTTATTATCATTGTATTGGGCCTCATTTATACACTTTTTCTTAACCTGTCACTTACCATCCCCCCTGCTTAGGGCGTTAGGGCTAGTTTAGGTTTAGGTCGGGTTAGGATTATGATTAGGGTTAGGAACGGCAAATGTGTTGTAAGTTCTTACAGTTCCTTTTTAGAACTAGAAGGTCTTGCCTTTCAAATGAGGTATCACACTGGCACATAGGCTGTAAGCTCTCCTGTTAATACACTTTGAGACTCTCTAACTCTAAACCTAAGATGACAGATATATATATATATATTTTATTTAACCTTTATTTAACCAGGAAAGTCCCATTGAGATTAAAAACCTCTTTTTCAAGGGAGTCCTGGCCATGAGGCAGCAAAAGATACAGTTAAAGAATTACATACACATTATATACTAGGTTGACTCAAGTGCTCTAACAGGCTAAAGGTGCATTATGCAACTTTTTATGCAAAAAAAAAAAAACATAGTTGTGTGTAATTGACCTTTTTGTGTCCCAATGGCTGCATGGCACCTTTACTTTCCATCACAGTGGCCTCTACATGTTCCAGGATCAATTGTTTTACAGGTTTTGTAGGGTTTCTGGTAGGTTTTCTGGATAGACTGTACTTTATTTCTAACCATGGAGATGGTTCCATCACCAGAGAACCTACCAGAAACCCTAAAACACAATTGTTCCTGTAGCGTTATAGAGGTGACTGTGATGGAAAGTAAAGATGCTAACCATTAACCACTCATACAGCTGCTGGGTCACCGAAAGGCCAAATACACACTAATATATATAAAAAACATTAACATTAACATCATATTGATCATGGAAATATGAAGGCACGCCCTCAAAATGTCCATTTATGGGTATGACAAGAGCATCATCAGAGGCCAGAAGTACTCAGTACTTATTAATAGGGATGCAACGATTCATCGAAAATCGATTTAAAATCGATTTAATATGTGTAAAATGTGAATTAATGTAAAAATAAAAGAATCAATGTTAAAGCCACCCTCAGCTACTCCATTTTCCCCGACTGGAATATCTGCATGGTCACATTGCATTGTTAGAAACAGCGAGCTAATGTTTTCTGAAGACAAGCTCCACACCTCCCCCCAACACACGCCACACCACGTGTAGGCATCGAAGCAGCAGATGCAGCTAAAGTTAGCGGCTACGAGATTAGCGTTAGCGGCTAACGCAGAGTTTAGCATTATGACAGAAGTTTACCAAAGATCCTAAACTGACAAACATCTGACCAACCTGCTCTGATGCAGCTGAAATCCTCATCAAATGTCCGTTTGTCAAATAATCCAATATCTACAGGGAGCTACCTGGAGGCAGTGAGGCGTTCGAGGGTTGTGGGGAAAACTGCACTGTAAATTAGTTCTAAATGGTAGTATTATGTTCAAACTGCAAAAAAAAAAAAAGTTTGATAAAATAAATATAAGTCTCAAATGTTTGCTTTGCATATCTTTATTTATGCTGAAAACATGGAAATGTACAAGCACACATGTCAAAATGATTATAGTTTTTCATGTCTTGTAATTTTTTGTATGTAAGTTCTCTTACTGAGACAGTTGCAGTTTGTTACAAGGACAAATATGCAGATGTTAAAGAAACATTGGTATGAATGAGTCATATTCATTTTCTTAAAAAAACTCAAAATTGGAAATCAAATCTAATCGGGGCTAGGGTGAATCGTTACATCCCTACTTATTACTTAATTGATCACACAGTACTTTATCATTTTGAAATAAAAGTACTCCTACTTCAACAGTGAGTAAATCTGTAAATAACAAACCTTTTTGCAACATATTAAAATTAAGCAAAGTTTAATTATTTAAACTTTACTGTTATACCATGTTGTTAAAAATATATCTTTGATTTTTATGGTTGTTTTTTTTGTAAAAGAAAAGAAAACTAATTGTTCAAAGTTCACCATGCGAAATGAATTAAATATTTGGGTTCATTTGTGCGTAGGAGTCCTTAGAACTGTTAGGTTTTGTTCTTTCGGAAGAACACTTTCATTTAAGAACAGATTTTGTGAATGCCAAGAATCGAATTAGGCACAATTTTTGCTAAAACATAGTTTACACAATTATATTGAACATTTGCTAAACATTGTATCCGGTGTCAATTTTTGAGATAAATGGTCACATTTATATAGCGCCTTTCTACCTGCTTTAGGCACTCAAAGCGCTTTACATCAAGGAACCAGTCACCCATTCACACTCTCATTCATACACCAGTGTACGCAGACACTGGAGGCAAGGTGGGTGAAGTGTCTTGCCCAAGGACACAACGACAGTGGGCACCTGCGGGATTCGAACCGCCGACCCTTTGGTCACAAGACTCTACTCTCTGCACCACCGTCGCCCTGGAGATGTTTATTGTTTCACTTCCTTATTGGACAATGACGAGAAGGGACATAGATGGAGGCAAAAAATTTTAAACTGTTCCCGTGCCAACCATGTTATATCAATGGGTGCTATGGAACTTCACCTCTATCGATGTCACTTCCTGTCAGCTTAAAAGTTCAAATAGAAATAACTTTTATTCCCAACTTTTCTCTATTAAATTGCTGTAAAATTGTGTGTAAGACCGTTTCATGAATGAGGCCTATTGTACATAGTGGTAAGCCAAAAAAACTTACATGAGCTCTGTTTGCAGGTCCTAGTGAACGACAAGACTGTAAGTCATGCGTTCCAAAATGCAGAGATCCGCATCACCACCACAGGCATCACCTCGGTGCTGCTCATTCCCAAAATCAAGGCCAAGATCACCTTCTCCGCACGCACCTACAGCATCCTTCTGCCGTTTAGTCTGTTCGGCAGCCATACCCAGGGCCAGTGTGGTACGCCTCTTTACACTCTTCACACACTCATTCTCTTTAGATTAGTATATTAAAGCCTCAATGTTTCCAGGAAAGTGCAACAATAATCGCGGAGACGACTGCATCGTGCCCGGCACTCGGACAGAGCACTGTCAGCAAATGGCCCACGAGTGGCACACCAAAGACGACTACTGTCACCCACCTCCCGATCCCTCTCTACTACCAACGCTTCCTCATTGGGATACCACCATCTGTGACATAATGAAGAGCAGGTATAAAACCACACTGGAATGTACATTTATTTTGTGACATTTAATCAAAGTTTATCCACACTTTAGCTGTTTCTTTGGTTAGTTTACGCTTTGTTGTGATTGAGCAGACCATTAAAAGAAAAGCAATGAATCATACAATTACAAGATCACAATTGGATGTGTCGTGATTCACTTTATATCATCATATCACTCCTTATTGGATATTGTGACCGTCTGCTTGTGTCGTCTGCAGTGTGTTCGAGGACTGCCACGGTGTAGTGGGCTTCCAATCCTTCTACACTGCCTGCGTTCATGACGTGCGTAGCTCCAGGAAGGCGAGCGAGGGCTGCCTGAGCTTACAGATGTACGCCCTCTCGTGCTCTCAGGCCGGCGTGTGCGTCGACTGGAGAAGCTCCACCGGCGGCATCTGCGGTACGCACTCCTTCATCACTACTGTCAAGAATAGCTGTAATTCATGTGTGCCAGCCAACTGTCCTATTCACATCATTGCGGTTTATGTACCTCAGTGAAAGGTCCAGTTGTGTTGCAACCATACATATAATAATTAGATAGATTAATACCTATTCAGCCCCATTCATAGAAAAGGTACTGAGTCCTCTGTGAAACTTAAGGCCGCTCAGACTCCTCCTACGCAGCCTGTTCCTTAAAAGGGCAAAAAGGCGGGAAACCCTGCGCTCCTGGGGTGGGCGGAGCCTCCACAGAGCTCCAGAGCTTGATTGACAGGCTCTGGAGCCAGTCAATGCACTGAAAAGGCTTCCTCTTTTTCAGCTGATAAACAAAAACCAGTATGGTTCATAATGTTTCGCCTACCCCAGGTTGTCACATGGGTCATAGCATTTTTTAGAAAAAGAAACTCTTTGGAGCCAGGCTTTCAAACCGTTCTTGGAGGTCGGAAGTCTCATTAGAATCAATGCTTCAAATCAATCAATCAATCAATCAATCAAACTTTATTTATAAAGCGCTTTTCATACCGAAGGCATCACAAAGTGCTTTACAGATTACAACATTTAAATCAAGTATCCAGGCAAACATAAAGTCCAAATAAGCGTCAGCAGTAGGTGGCGACGAGCGGCGCGGGTGTCCCCTGTCCTTAGACTCTCCAGCACGGCAAGGAAAAACTCAAAACCCGGTGGAGAAACGAGAAACCTCGGGGAGAACCACAGGCTGGAAAGATCCACTCCCATGGACGGACAGGCTATAGAGACCCAGGCCGATGGGATCCCCTCAGCAGAAGGGCCAGGATCGAGACCATCCAGTCCTTGTTGTCAATCCAGTAGGCAGGGTTCTCCGTTCAGCCGGGTTCCTCCGTTCAAAGTGTCTCTTGGAGTCCCCTCTGGCCACAAGGGGGTGGTATTACAGTAATGTCAGCTCCCCGCCCTAAGGGCCACAGAGAAGTGTGTTCCTCGCCCATTGGTTGCAACATTAGACGATAGTTGATACTGAGCTTAGTGAACCACACATTAAAAGAGACATCATATCTTATGCACAAAATATACTGTAAATGCCTTTGTGTCATATTTCAAAATTGTCTGGATAAACGTTATAAATGTAGAATGTAACATTATCTTCACGTGTGACTCAAGTGTTCATTAACTACAGAGGTGGTAGTTTTACGTTCATAGTGTTGTGGCCTTAAAAGCGCATGCTTCATCCAACTTGCATGTAATATAACGTGTCAAGGGCTTTGAAGTGGGGCTACACGATACTGAAGTAACTTGTGATATGCGATACAGCGGTGCAATACTGCGATAACGATATTACTGCGACATTTTATATATTGTGGCCTCTTGCGATACACATATTGCATCACCTAATATCGCGATATGATATTTTTTTGCGATACATTGTGCAGCCTTACATTGTAGGTACAGAATGCTATTTACTTTTCTGTTTGTAAAAAGCGATTAATATATTATTATGTGTGAAGAAACTTGGCCTGTCTTTGACTGAATTCCTCCATGTCTTCTTGGGCTAATGTAGATTACAAATGTACCGGTCCCAAAGTCTATGACGCCTGTGGCCCTCCTGTGGAGCCCACCTGTGACTCCTGGTAAAGTGTCTTTTTTTATTAAGCAAGCAAAGACAATACAACACACATGTAACCGCATAAAAATAGTTGATTATATTCATTAGAGAAATAAGGGTTACAACAAAATCATCAAAGAATCAAAGAATCAAAGAAGAATAAAAATAACAAATATTAAAACAGGTAAAAGCAGTATACGTTTAAATAAGAGTCATGTAAATCAACAATTTAATTCCTCATTATAAATAGCATGTATTCAGCTTTTTTTACTGGATATTTCAATGTTACTTTGAAATGAAATATATTGGGTTAACTTTTAACCATTTGCTACAGTGAATGTAATACTGCCATACAGGATTAAAAAATGCCACCAATAGACATTACAGACTGTCCAAACACGTCCATTCATGTATCTTTGTTTGATATCTTAATAAAAAATGATTTAACCCAACTGTATGTGTTCCAGGTTTAACCACAAGTTCATCTACTCCAGAAATGACTTTACTGGTATGTTATTAAACCGAAGACTTGAAGGCTGCTACTGTCCAAGCGGTACCACGCTACTGTCCGCCTACTCCAACGAGTGTGTGCCCACCTGTGTGAGATCCGTACACCCAAACACCTGACTTTAATGTGTAAAGAGCAGTGAACTTGATTTAATTATGTTTTTTTTGTATTCATTAACAGAAATTTGTCGATTACCAAATGGCAAATACAAGAAAGTAAGTTTTCATTGTAGACTGTATGGCTGTTTCAGTTGGCTGAGGAGTAATCATTATTGTCTTGACAGGCTAATGACAAATGGACTATGGGCTGTGAGCTGTGCCGCTGTGATGAGGACACTCTACAGGTCATCTGTGAGCCTAAGTACTGCCCCCGCTGCCTTACATTAACTGTGACGATCCCGCACAAGTGCTGGTCACTGACATTGTGGACTGTTGCCCCAGGGTGAGGTGTGGTAAGTCAGATCCTGTGTTCACAAATATTAAAGGGAGTTAGAGCTACGTAGTGTTTATGGGATTTTTAATATTTCTTAAACATATCCTGAATTAGTGATGGGATTTACGGCTCTTTTACTGGGAGCCAAGTCTTTGGGATCCTTCAAAAAGCTGATCAAAAAACTGGCTCTTTTTCATTTAAAATTTCAATTACGCCAGCCAGATAACTCATAACATCTAAGACGATATCGATAGAAGGCTCTATTGTCGTTGTTCTCCTTCAAGTTTTCCTGACTCTAATCATTGCCCCCAATATACAATATTTAGAAGATTTGCAGCCTTTGATAGCAGATGTAGACTAGACTTTGGCGATTGCAAACAGACTGACATTGTGCATTAATACCATGAATACTAATGTGACCTGTCTCCAAACAGAGTGTGATAAGACTCAATGCAGCAGTGTGCCTTCATGTCCCC
The DNA here is from genome assembly GCA_007210695.1 of Neogobius melanostomus. Classification (NCBI taxonomy): domain Eukaryota; kingdom Metazoa; phylum Chordata; class Actinopteri; order Gobiiformes; family Gobiidae; genus Neogobius; species Neogobius melanostomus. Next base: position 20,173 of record VHKM01001101.1, read on the forward strand.
TTGGAATGAGCTTAAAAACAACAAACGGGGTGTGCTGTGATAAATACGAGTGTGGTAAGAGGCTCATAAAGCTTTCTTCACTTTGACTCGTGCAGTAAAAGAGAAAATTAACAATCGTATTCCTTTTGCAGTGCCGAAGCCTGTGTGTGTATTCAGCAACATTGCGTATCAGGTGAGCACTTGCACTTCCTCACTTACTCAAGACCAACATATGCAATGTGCTCCTGGACTTATAATGGGAAGAGTGTGTTTAAAAAACAGAAATGGGCTGTCAAAATGAACTAAACACAGATTACTTTTCTGGTCAGCACTACAATCATCCATAGGGATGATTTGAGACTTTTACACACTATTTATCAGCTGCTATAGCACATATAAAATAAATGCAGCATGCCAAATCAAGTTGGACACTGGTATAAGATCTGCAGTTGCGTGTTGTTAATGTTGTCAGAACAAAACGAGAGAATGGGGGAAAGTGAAGGAATGGAAATCTCTGACTGCACTTTTGCTCAGTGGCATTATTACTATTTTCAGTTTATATTTAGCCAAAAGTAACACAAAAGTAACTCATAGTAGTGTAACTCAACTACATTTTTGAAACAGTAATATGTCATACAAACATATTAGCCTTAGTAACTTGCCCAACACTGCTCACAACATGATACAAAAATGTACTCAGGATTTAAATACTTCACCGGAGGCAACTTCTGCAAGTGCTTTAGCTTTGAAGCTAAAGGCTAATGTTCATTTGATGCTAACAATGGTAAAATCACCACCATCTGAAAATTGTTTATGAAACACAGTTGATTTGACATTTATTTAATCTTTCTTCTATGTTTTACATCTTATTTTATTTATATGTTACGTTGAAATGTGGACAGGAAGTAGTTTTTCCACTACACTGGCCAACAGGAAGTTAGCCAGATACCTCTTGTGCACTAAGCCCTTTGTTGCTAAAGGTTAACGCTACTGTACATGAATTTTCAGACTAATTTGAGATCTAGATCTATGATCATAATTATTATTAGAGGCAGCCTTGTGAGTGGGTAGGAGGCTAAGTGGTTAGCACTCGTGCCTCACAGCAAGAAGGTCCCAGGTTGTGTTGCAGGTGGAAACTTTCAGTGTGGAGTTTGCCTGTTATCCGCCCGTAATGTTTTACTTTTTTTTCTACCTACCACTGATGAAAAAACACTACATTAGGATCACGTCTGGGCCCTAAAAAACTGATTCAGATTTTGATTCTCATTCAATCACAGGGGAACTTTCCCGGTTAAAATCACAAATTACAGCTTATATACGTCACAAGAGCATCTGTTGTAGGATTTAAATAATAAAAAAACATGCAAGATTAATGCTATTTATGGTGTTTGTTGTCAACATAAAGTAGGACCAAGCAAATTTTCAATCCCCTTATTCTGTAACCTGTAAATAATTGTGTGTATTTAATTCTATTCACTGTGTGAAATGTGACAAAGTGTGACTAGATAAATACTATAACAGTGTATTTGGCGTCTGCGTAGGTCGGGGAAGTTGTGCCCAGATTCCCGTGTGAGAAGTGTGTTTGCAGCATGCGGAAGGACCCTGTGACCTTCCTGCATCTGTTGGACTGTGAGCCCATACACTGTGACACGAATTGCGCTCCGGTGAGGACTGACCACCCAGCTGCTGTGCATCCCGCTCCACAGCAGGGATTCTCTTATGTGTGTTTCTAAATGTGTGTACAGGGCTACGTGTACCAGGTGAGGCCAGGAGAGTGCTGTGGAAAGTGTGTCCAAACCCACTGCGTGGTCAATCTGCCCTTCATCACCCACATCCTGCAGGTCTGTTTAAGATGACATAGGAAACGCTCTCAGAAATGTCGACATAGCCACTTGTTCGTTTAGATCCTAACATACCATATAAGGAAAGTCTTGGAATGATGATTTTTTTTTAAACAGAAATTACATTTTTAATATAGATTTTTCAAATAGAAAAATAGTGTTTTACATTTACAGCCTCAAAATCTGAAGGATAGACCAATTTCATTAAACACATGATTTGAGATGGTAAATGTTATTTTCAAATCACCAATTGTAGTGTAGCGCCTGCTGTTGTTTTTTTGGGTGATACACACAGGAAGTTTACAGATATTCTCTACATCAGTGTTTCTCAACAGGTGGGTGAGGTGTGAACCTTTCAGTGGGTCGCCAGCCTTTCCCAGAAAACATTTCTTGCAATATTTATCTACTGAAAAAAGTATTGAAGCTCTACCTGAGAGCGACTATTGTTGGATTGTTTTTTTTTTTATATTATGATTTCAGTTTTTGAGACTTAAAATACTGTATTTTCCTTACAAATTATTGTTGAATGAGCATTTGATATTAGATAGAACAAATTCTATACTGTTTGGGTCGCAACTTGTCAGTTTATGGTCCCGACGCCAAATTAGAACCGCTGCTCTACATTATGTACATTATTATTACTATTATTTTGTAAGAAATGTATTGGAACATCCATTGAGGTTTTCTGAATGATTTCTGTGATTGGGCCTAGTGTTAGACACTGACAAATTATTCTTTGTTTCCTTTTATCAACTGATATTTTTGTAAAATTTTAAGTCCACCACAAGTGACAGATTATTTTGTTCCAACTCAGTTTCACTGATACTCTTCTATTTAAGAATAACTATAATAATAATGTTTTTGTTTTATATTGAGCATTGCATTATTCATTCACGTAATGATATTTACATATATTTTTCTCTTACTCACGCGTGTCCCTGCTCAGCCTGAAGAGGTGTGGAGCCCCCTGGCGACCCCTGTGTGACGTACAGGTGTGTCCGCACTGGAAGCCAGTTCCTGACCGTGGAAGCCAGGACCAAGTGCCGCCCTTTGACCCCCGCGACTGCATCCCGGTAACAGCCTCTCTGCTCATTTAAAGTTCAGCTGGATATAGAAATGTAATACATTCTCTCCGATTTGCAGGAAGCCACTTAATTCATAATCACTAGTCTACACAAAATCTCACAGAAGTCACTTGTTAAATGGTAAATGGTCTTTTCCGCCTTCATTAGGCACTCAAAGCGCTTTACAGCAAGGATCCACTCACCCATTCACTCTCTCATTCATACACCAATGTACACAGACACTGTGTACCAAACCATCTTTGTTGGATAGAGCAGCCAAGACAGCTGGAATATCTTTCAAAATATGAACTAAAAAGTTTTCATTCAAAGAGAAAAGAAAGAAAAAAAGTGTGATTCTTAAATTATTTGTTGCTTTATTATCACTCAAATCATAAAATATAAATAGTTTTTTTTTAGGAACTTTTGGAAAAAAGAACTACAGGCGATTAGATATGTTTGAGCACAGAGTATCTGTACATACATGTTACAGGGTTACCCTACAAATCACGATTGAATCTTACTTTGATATCAATATTTAACATTTGTTTGTGGAAATATTTGAACTGGATCTGTTCCATATATGCGTTTTTCTCCCCAGGGAACTGAGACTGTTGACGCCGATGGCTGCTGCAAAGTTTGTAAGTACAACAAATATTCTAACTGTACACAAGTCTGAAAGCTATGAATGACGTGAACCAACTGAGCGGATTAACCTAAATGTGTCTGGGCTTTCAGGTATCCCCAGGGGCCACCCGTGCAGCCTGTCCAGCTCCATGACAGTCCTGGAGAGCCAGGGCTGCAAGTCCAAGAGGCCGGTGAACATGACGTCCTGCCGAGGGGCCTGCGGAACGTTTGCTTTGTAAGTATCTTCCTCTCTCATGCCAACTAACCTCTCTGCAACCAGAGAGTAGGTCTTATTCTTTTGGGCTGCTTGTTACCCTTGGGCTCAGGATCATTGGAACATTTTGCCTCTCCCATTTTAATAGAAATTCATCCAACATTATTTGGGTCATCTGTTGGATGCTGTGTGTAGCTTTTTACCACTGTGGTACTGTTGGTACAATTATGTCATTCCTCCCTACGTGCATGTAAATAGTGTATATAATATGTAAATACCACCTTTTATGCCATACATTTGAGGGTAGCTTTTCTTTTCTTTCACACTGTGGGTACTTGCTTCATGAGTCTGGATACACCTAACACAAGCCTTGCTATATGACGATACTTCTCTGATGTTTTGCATTGCTTTACTAAGTGTAACAAAGTAGTGTAAATAATTATTTTAATAATCTTTTGAGATCATGTGACCTCATCAGAAACGTATTTATACAGGTGTGTCCCCACTCCTCCTCATGTCTGAGGAAGGGCTGGTTTGACGCCCAAAACGTTACATGACTTTGGTGCAAGCATTAATAAACTGGGAGCAAACGTGAGCTGTGCGGCACTCGCTTTTTTCTTTGTTCACACAAGTTATTCAGACATAAAGACATTTTTACGAATAATGATGGCTTTCCTCTGTAGATATGTTTGTCAGAAATATACAAGCGCCTGCCCTTCAGTGTCATTCGATTCTAGACCTACTTTTAACCCTGGTTCCTGTTGTGTTTCTGCAGTTTCTCGGCTCGGCTGGGCTCTCTGCAGCGCTCGTGCTCGTGCTGTCAGGAGGCGTCCACTTCCAAGCGGACGGTGGAGCTGGTGTGTCCAGACCGCTCCCGCATCGTCTTCACCTACACCCACATCGAGGCCTGCGAGTGCCTCAAAGCCAAATGCAGTAAACCCGTAGGACCGTTCGACGAGCCTCACATCCCTAAAGGCGCGCGATGATGACCTCACTTTTTATAAATAAATGCTTTGTGTACTGCAACATTTCAGTTTTTGGCTTCTTTCTTGAACAACTGACCCACTCATGACTCTTCAAAGATGGAAGTTCAAACTACTTACTGTAAAGTTACAATTTTGTTGATTATTTAAAGGCACACCATGTAACATTCTACATTTACTGTTGCCAGAAATGCACATATGACCAGTGAGACACAGGAAGTGCTATCTTTGCAATGGACAAACAAAGAATGGATTTGGACAAGAACATAATCCAAACTTTAAATTAAAAGGTCCGAAAAATATATTTCACAGGAGTTAAAGGTCCAAAAAATGTAATGCAAAAAATGCATTGTGAGATATCTATTTGAGGGGGAAAATGTATTTCAAGTTTTCTTGTTTTTCCCCCATGTTTCTTCTTTTTTTTTCCATACAAAAAAAATGCACATATTAAATTATCACTATAATCTGAATAATAGATAGAGCAAGGTTCGTCAAATATTAGATCACACCATTTTCAGAGGTGGACATCTTGGAAAACATCTGTAAAGATCTGAATTTCACCTTGTTTTCTCGGGTTCAAAGCAAAATAAATTGAACTAGGAATTATACAAATTATTTCATGTGCCGATTTCGCCACTTTGTAAGAAAAAAACATTTTGAGAAAATGGGCTTTTAATTTACAATTCCTTATAAATCTGTATCCCAGTACAATAAGTATGCTAATTGTTATGTTAATTATGCTATTGTGAGAATAAGGTTTATATTTTTTTTCCAATGGAAAGTTTATAAGTTAAGGAAGAAAACTGATCCAATGTCTGAAATTAGAAAGATTATGCAATCAACATAGTTTACACCAAGTTTAAACTTAAGTTAGTCGAATCTAGCATTTTAGACCTGATTTGATCTTGATCTAGACCTGGATGTGCTTGGAAGGTGAAATCTACTCCACTTGGTTTGGTCCTACTCTACTGGAACCGGTTGTGTTTGATTTGCTTTTAGCGGTATCCATGGAAACAGTGCAGGTAAAGTAGAGTAGGGTAGGTGGAACCAAGTCATATTTCATGAGGTGGTACTTCTTGGTGTGAAAAGTTTGAGAACCACTTAGGATAATCTTATTCTTTAGCATAATTTCATACATGTGTGTTTAACCCTTGTGTGCCCCTTCTGCAGAGTTACACTCATTGTCCCTTGGGACCATGAAATATGTTTCTCTAATATTTCACTCATAAAATAACATTTTGAAATTAATGTGGGTTCTATCTTTAGTTTAACTTCATAAAAATGCTAAAAATAATAAAAACTGGTAAATACTAAATTTACCAGTTTTTATTATTTTTTGGGTTGGTGGGACATCGATTTTTGAGCCAAATATGGCCCTGTAACACTGAAATTCCTGAAGTGGATATTATTCAAAGTATTTGGTGAATTGGGCACTGGTAGAGGCTCAAAGGTAGAGCAGTTGCTGTTTTTGAAAAATGTTTTAATTTCACTCTCTTACAGTATATCAGGAAAGTCCTCTATTTTCATCAAAAAATCTGCTCAAAGCAGAGTTTACATCTTAATTCATGAAGTTTTATCAAATTATTGAATGTTCAGTTCAGTTTGACAGTGAAAGTAAACTACAATAGAGCAGAACTTGTTTGGAAAAACAAAGCTGCAAAAGTTACACAAACAACTGACATTCTATAAACACCAGACAAATGCACATTTATTTATATAAAATCATCTTTTTTTATGATAATCTCTTCAAAAACTACTCAAAACACTGATTTCCCATTTTACCATCTGTGATGAAGGTTTTGAGTGTTCACAGCCTTTTGCCTCTGCAGGTGAACACCATGTGTTATGTTCATCTAAACATGTACAGACTCTCGGACTTACTGTGTCAAATACAGTCTCAGAATGTGGAAATATTGTCAAATTCAGCAAAAACATAATGAAAAACATTATGAATATTCACAAAAATAAAATAAAATATAAAATGAAATATAAATGTTTATAAGAGCGGGTGATGCAGATGTGCACTGTCGGCCGGGACTGACCTGAGAGATTCTTCATTTGCACCTTTGTTTCTCAAACTGAGCTGTGACGGAGAAACGTCTGTATAATAATTTGATAAAAGTTCATTAATTCAGATGTAAACTCTGCTTTGAGCAGATTTTTTTTATGAAAATAGAGGATTTTCCTGAAATAAGAGAGTGAGAATCACAGAATCACACAACTGGGTTATGGCACTGGTTTTTGGGTCCTAAAACTATGAAAAAACTTGTGAATTCAAAGTTTGGTAAATGTGCATGTAGAGGAGGTCCTGTGGAGTGTATATCTAAAAAGTTACGGATTTGGAATTAAAATGAAGTTGGTATGAATTTATTATTATTGACCTTTATTTAACCAATTTTATTTTCTCTGAAAACCGTCCTAAAGTGGTGACAATATTCAAAAACATATTCATGATTTTGGCCAGTGGAAAGGACTTTCAGACATATTTTTTATTTTTATTCAGTCACTTCCAAATACTGTTACGGAACAACATTTGTCAATTTTCTTTTGGAGATTTCTTTCAAAAACCATTCAGTTGGTGCGTTATAAGATCTGTCATTATAGTTCCATGCCTGTAGATTTGTTTATAATAACCAATCCATGGTGTATGCCAAGCCATTTATTAGCAGCATCCAAAAATGTGTGAACAGGCTACCTTCAGTGGTGAATCAACATGTGGTCACAGCAACCTCTACCGGATACTCCAGGTAACATGAGTATGGTATGCAGTAAGGACAATATGTTAACAGATGTCTACATCCCTCCTTTTAAGTTTTTTTTTCTTTCAAATAACATTCAGTAAACAATAACAAATGTCATCACGACTAATAGATTGCAATATTTCAAGTGCAACTTTTCAACCTTAAAGAAATAAAACAAACTTCTTCAAAAATACAAATACTCAGTGGAGTATTTGTATTATGTATATCCTAAGTATTTAGGATTTGGTAGCCTGGAAAAATCCAGACTCACAGCTGTACCAGCGAGTGAGTCTGGTCACCGCTGCGTCAAATCCATTTCCCACAGCGGTAGATACGCAAGCAAACAGGAAGCGGAGTAAACCAATCAGCGAAGGGCGGGCGTCTGCCATTGATGCGGTGTTATTAGCGGTTTTGCGTTAATATTTGCGCAGGATTATGAATCACGAAACTCACCTACTGTCGATGTGTTTTTGGTCATTTACCGCCGATTGGAGACACGCTTTCCCTCTTTCGTGAGCCGTTCGTAGATTGTTATTGAGGGGACTTCCGCGTCCCGTGAGTGACGCTGCTCTCTAACAACACGTCACGGCAAATAAACAAATCTGATTGCACGTGAACGGATTGATTTTGCGGAAGCCGCGAACGAGGGCTGGGTGACCAGACTGATCCCCCGCTGGATAAACAAATACAGAGGGGAATCATTCTGGTCTCACCAGGCTAAGGATTTGGTCTAGAAACTCTGCCAATTTTGGTTCGGTACAAGTTATCATTACTTTGCACTGGGCTAGCAATTGGTATGTCCTTTTTATTAGTTATCACTCTTTTGTTGGTTTCTTGTTCACGCTGGCTTTTGTCTTGTATTGGTTTTGCATTGTCAGTCATTTCATGTGTGTCATATGTCGGGTTGTCAGTCTCTGATCTGTCCATGTGCTGAAACATGTCCATTTCACTTGACTGCGTAGTGACCTGATCGGGTAGTTGTTCGTTCACAGGCAGGAGGTGTTGTCTATTACGTCTGTATTGTTTTCCATTGGACTCCACGATGTAAGAACGAGGTTCTTTGCAAATTTGACGAACTACTCCAATTTTATCGTGTCCTTTTTGTGTTTGTAATCTCACTACTTGGTTTGGTGTTAACGAAGTGAGTGGTTTACTTGATTTGTCATAATGCTGTTTTTGAGCTCTGCGCTTTTTCGTGGGCTGGGCCTTGACAGCATTTGTCGCCTTAGCTGTTGGTTTAAGTAACTTTTTGCACACAGGGCGAGTTGACCGTGTTCGCCTTGAAAACAGTCTGGGCTGGTGAACCGAGGATGTTGTCTCGAGGTGTGTTCCGCAGGAGAGGTAGGTTTAGGTTTAGATCCGTTCCATCTCTTTTTGTTGTTTCGAGAAGTCTTTTGGCACTTCGAACAGCTCGCTCACTGAGACCGTTTGACTGAGGAAACTCAGGGCTGCTCGTGACATGTTCAAACTCCCATGACGTAGCAAAGTCACAGAATGTTTGGCTCGTGAACTGAGTACCGTTGTCAGAATAGAGTTTCTGTGGTATTCCATGCACTGAGAAGTGATGTTTGAGCTTCTTGATTGTGCAGGCTGATGCTAGATTTTCTAGTTTGTCCAGTTCAAACCATCCGGAATAAGAATCAATGAGCACCAGGTAGTGATTATTGTTCCATTCGAATATGTCTGTGGCTGTGGAAGACCACGGGAGATCTGGAATGTAATGAAGTTTCAGTGGTTGTCTTTGCTGGTGAGGCTTTAGGCTATTGCAAACACTGCATGATTTGACCTTGTCTTCAATGTCCATGTTTATTGTGAGCCAAAATACAGTGTCTCTTGCCCTCCTTTTGGTAGACTCCACGCCTGGATGTCCTTTGTGTAGCTCCTGCAGGTACACGTCTTGTGATGCGGGAACAACTGCTCTGTTACTTTTCATAACAACATTGTTGTTAGCGGTCAGTTCCTCTCGAAAACTGAAAAACGGTTTGATCACTTCAGGAACACTGCTCACTCGTGTAGGCCACCCCTGCTGGATGTAGCGGGTGAGTACTTGCAGAGTTGTATCCGCTTTTGTGTGTTGTGCAAGCTCTAGTAGACGTCGTGATGAAATGAGCTGAAGTGACATTACCTCAAAGTCACGCTGCTCCTCTTGTAGAGGGGGAGTGTCCAGCTTTGGTGTACGAGAGAGAGTGTCCGCAATGTAGAGATGTTTTCCTTTTTTGTAAACCAGAGTCAGGTTGAACTTCTGCAGTCTCAGCATCATTCTTTGTAGACGGGCAGGGACTGTGTGAAAGGGCTTGTTCTGAATGGTGACCAATGGCTGGTGGTCGGTTTCAATTATCACTGGCTTTCCATATAGTCATAGAATTTGTAACACGCAAAAACAACTGCGAGTAACTCCTTCTCGATCTGCGCGTATTTTCTCTCTGTTTCAGTAAGAGTCCGTGATGCATATGTAACAGAGTGTAAAGGTTACGTTAAATTCTGGTAATGGGATTAGAGCGCCACTGCGTGGTGCAGCGTGATATGGCACGCAGAGTACGGCAACAGTTGGGACTGTATGTATGTTGTCCCTATTTGTTGTCTTATTGTGATGTTTAGTGTACCTGGCAGTGTGTGTAGCCCATGTACGTCTTTTATTTTGGTTGTCCATCCCAACGTTTGGCACTTCCGGTATGGCCGGTATAAATGGCTGACTCCGCCTCTTGCCCTTTCTCTGTTCCTGTACACATGAGAGAAAGGTCAGCCGGTTTTTGTATCAAGAGGAATCGTGTTATTAAATTAGCATCTATGTAGTTTTATCTTGTCTTTTATGTTACTATGTTGTTTTCGTGTCATCCATGTTATTATTTAGTACTTACGTGTTTTCTGTTTCCATTTATGTCTTAGGCCTCGTTGGGCACATGTTACTGGGCTAACGCCAGATTTTGATTTCCCCTGCCAGGAAATAAATGGGCTTCTGGGCGTTGCTCTACCCCAACTTCAGCAAAGTCTCGTTTTATGGGCCAGAGCACATACACAACGCAGAGATATACAGCATAGGTCACACATACGCAACAGGTTTGTTGTCTTGTAGACAAGCAGCTCCAAGGCCATACTGAGAAGCGTCGCAGGTGAGGGTTACTGCCCTTTTCACGTCGTAGTACTGAAGCACTGGTGGGCTGGAGAATCACGTTTTGAGTTTGATGAACACATCCTGTGTTGGGTCCAACTCCACACCACGTCCTTGTGAAGCAGTTGACGTAGCGGTGCCAGGGTTTCCGCTGTAGCCGACTTTTGGCCGGTTTGAAAAGCAAATGGCCGGTAAAAATGATTTCCATCGGCCAAATTGGCCAACGGTAAAAAAATAAAAAATATGGAGAGAATATAGAAAAATATATTAACATTTGACCTAAGCCAGTGACTAACATGACAAAGTGTTTTCGAGACAGGCCTAAATATTAAAAAAGGTTCAATATTTCTATCCAAAAAAAGTTTCGACTTACGCCCTTATCCCATTTTACAAAGCGCAGTTGAAGTGCCTTCATCGCTCTCTGGATATGTTACGCTTTTTCTTCGTGGTTCGTCACATTTTCCAAGAAAACGGCGAACTACAGGTACATTTACTTTTATAAAAGTGTGTTAAGAACTCAGCAGCTAATGAATTTGATTAGGATATTCTGTAAACTCCGTGTGTTCAGTCAGACTGACGCGCAGTCCCACAGCGGCTCTTCCTGGGAGAGTGGCCGGGTTTAGAGGCGCTTCCCTCAGTCAGTCTGCGCAGACGCCTCGGTTTAGTTACCGGTGTTCAGAGCCGCTCTTGAGTGTGTCAGAGCTGGGTCCGGGTGCATTGCTTGAGCGTGACTTTTGGTGACTTTAGCATTGTCGATTTGTCCCGCCAGAATATTTCAGCGATTAGAGACGTTGCTAATGTTACACCTGAAGCCACATTGAAGCGTGGAATGGCATCTACAGCCCAGCCCTCGTGTGTGCAGCTGATGCGGTCAGATCTGGACAGCGTTCGGGTCATAGATTCCTTCTGTCAAGCGGGGTACATCCGCGTGGCACCTGCTGCCTCTATCGTCTCCATGCGCACAACTTTATGTTTGGATTTGAGTTGTTGTTACATTTTTCTCCCGTCATTCTTTTATTATAGCCTTTTATAATAGCCTTGTTTTGGACTCACTAAAGCACTCGTGTAGCGCTCAGTCTAAATGTAGATTGTTATTGAAAATACGCCACATTCATTATAGGCTCTATATTTTTAATGGCCGGTAATTCTTGTGAATGGCCGACATTTTACAACCCAGCCGGCCAAAGTGGCCAACAAAAAAAAAGTCTAGCGGAACCTCTGAGCGGTGCTGATAGTTCACTCAAGTTTGGAATGAACTTCCCTAGATAGTTGATCATGCCTAGGAAGCGCTGTAGGGAAGCCTTATCTTCAGGTGAAGGCATGTCATTTATTGCAGCAATTTTAACCGGATCTGCTTTAAGTCCTTTATCTGTGAAGATATGACCGACGTAGCTCACCTCTTTGAGCCTGAATTTGCACTTTTTGGGGTTTAATCTGAGCTGACTTGTCTGGCACGCTCCAACACCGTCTTGAGGTTGCGGTCGTGTTCTTCAACTCCTTTTCCTCGATCAAAATGTCATCAACGATCACCGCACATGGATATCCTGTGAAAATTTGTTCCATGGCCTTTTGAAACACCGAAAGGAGTTGCGGTGAGAATGTGGTGAGAAGAGACGAAGCTTGATCCAGTTTGATTTGCCAAAAAGAGCTTTTTGCGTCTAGGACAGTGCGCATGGGATGGTGAGGTCTCATTAGTGACTTGTTTAAATCCCTTGGATCAATACAAAGACGCACATCGCTTGCCTCCTTTTTGTGTGTGGCAACCATGTTTGAGACCCATTCAGTCAGCTCGTCCACTGGTTCGTTTACTCCAAGTTGCTGCATTCTTTGTAGTTCTTTTTCCACTTTTTGTTGCATTGGCACAGGAATGTGCCGTGAAGAGTTGACGACTGGTGTTGCATTGGGGGCAAGCTTCATCGAGTAGGTTACAGGCAAATCACCCAGCTCATCTTTAAATAAGTCCTTGTATTCCTCAAATATCTGTTGTTCAAAGCTTATTACCTGAGCGGTGTCAATGTGGAAAACTTCCTTGCTGAAGCTAACCAGTTTCATCCTTGCACTGTCCTTTAGTCCCACAATGGATTGTACATTTTGCTTCACAACTTAAAAAAGTAGGTCATAGGACTGCTCAGCTAGTTTGCACTTGAGAACAATTGTGCCTGCAGACTTGATCTCTGTTCCTCCAAAAGCAATGAGATTTGTCTGCTTGTCTGAGGTTTGCAACTTCTCTTTGGGGCAAATGTCTTTGCAGGTGTCCAGGGAAATCACGTTACATTTTGCTCCTGTATCGACCTTTAGTTTGAGAACTTTCTTCCCAACTGTTACTGAACAATAGCCTTCTTTGCTGTGGCTGTCTTCACCCTCGAGTGTTAAATGTTCAATGGTAAAAGTCTCTGCGCTATCTGAAGAATCTGGTGAGATCTGCTCCACCTGTCTGCCTCTTTGATGTGGCTTTGCAGACCTGCACTGATTTTTGAAGTGGTTGTACTTCTTGCAAATGTGACATTGTTGTCCAAATGCAGGGCATTGCTCACGTTTGGCTGGATATGAACCACCACAATTCTTGCAGCTCGAGATGCTTGTGTAGACCTTTTCTTGTTTTTCTTGTATTTGTTGGTATTTTTTTAATGTGTGGCTGTGTTTTAGTTTTACAGTGTCCATACTAGCATAGGTCACGTGCTTCGGAGTAGAGAGGGCTTTGCTGTGCTGGTCGGTAAGCTCGTTTATTTGACAAATGCGCACTGCTTTGGCAAGTGTCAATTCAGTCTCTTTAGGCTCTTTTCCACATGCAGGCGTGTGTCAGCCGAATGGCTCTTTCACCCGCTTTGTCGAGCTTTTCCATAACAAAGGCCAGTGCCAAACCGGTCTGACCAGGTGTAGGTTTTGGGCCCGACCTCTGGCTGTGGCCAAAGCGCTGACCCGTGTCTGATGTGACGTGAACAGCCTGCTGGCCTCTGATTGGGAACGAGAGTGGACAGCCCTCACTATTGACACGCAGTTCATACGGATTTAATATTTCACAAGATCATACCGCTGTGCTAAAAGGTGATTTTGCCGATAATAGCATTTAGCCGCTGTTAGCGCAGCTTTAGCTGGTGTTAGCATAACATTTACCTGTAGCTTACCGTCATAGTTCGTAGTTAGCAGTTTATTTTCTGTTTTAATACAGCTTGGCTCCTCTGAATGATTCCCTAACTCCCACAGATGACAGCATTTGTCCACATTTGTTCTCATCGCGGCTGACAAAACCTTTAATGACGATCTGTACAGCGTGCGGCTCCGCCCACAACAAATGCATGTGTGTGTGTGTGGTGGAAACAGAAAGGTCTGCGGGCTAGTGTCGATACGTGCACGTAGATCGAGGCGTGCGGTTCGCGCTATGTGGAACGACGCCTTTTGAGAAGGGAGCGCCTGACGCTGTCACTGCTGATACCGCACACTAATCTGTCTCTGATTAGCTCGTCTTGTAACGCTCCAAAGTTGCAGGATTTTGCCATGTTTCTTAAAATGCTTACATATTCCTCTGTCGTTTCTCCTGGTTTCTGCTGTCTTATGTTGAAGTTGTGTCTTTCCATTATAACATTGGTTTCAGGAATGCAAATCTCCTTGAACTTCTTTTTCAAACATCCCTCCTCCTCGCAGCTGGGTGGATATATAGGGCGGATAACACAACACCTGTGGAGCCGCTGTTCTCCTGTCCAGCCCTGGCTTTATGACGCTTTGTGAAAAAACTCAGCGAGTTAAGCGTTTTTATGAAATGGCGCGGTCATGTTTGCATCATGGTTTGCATCCACATTTATTCAGATTCAGCCACACCCGTTAACTCCTGCCATCGCAAAGAAACATCTCTGGATGTCTCCAGGTCATTTCCATGGAGATGTTGACTAAAGGAAGCCAACAATGATTAATAAACAGGTGTGTATTTTATTGCCATAGCAGAGCTTGTGGAATTACCATAAGTGCAGTTGCAGGTTTGGCCTCTAGGGGCTGGAGTGGCGCTACCCTTTAAACACAGCTGCTAACAATAGTAATAGATAGTATTATAATTGATATTCTTTCAACACCTTTAACTGATCATAGAGCTGTAACATGAAGACTTGAAGCTCCTCTTAATGGAAAATGAGTAACTCTTTTGAAACATGATGTAAAACAAGGAATGAGCATTGGGCAAATTCCAACTTTACTAGCATAAGGCTCAGCAAGAAGTTTTGTTTGGGATAAAATTGGTAGCTTTTCAAATTTGAAATGGATAAGTACCTAAGAAAGTATAGCAGTGACCTGGATAAATCTAAATTGAAATATATGAAGAAAAGGGTATTTTGGAAATAAATCATTGCAAATGTGCAACAATGAGCGTTAAACAGAACTTCAATCACAGCTGTATGAGTGATGTACATTTAGAACAGTCCCTTTGTCTTGCAACAACATCATTTGTACCAAGTTTTAGAAAGTTACTGACAATATATACATATATAAAATATATATATATATATATACACACACACACACAGTATATACAGTATATAATATATATATTTCCAATAAATTTCAATATTTTACTCATGTTAAAATGGACTCCGATTATTAAATTATTATATTAATAAGTGCATTTTACATTTTTTTACTAAACATTTTACAAATGTTTACGGTTTAAGTGCAATGAGCACTTTTGATTTTGTAAAAGCACTTTTTTGGACCTTTAACTCCTGTGAAATATATTTTTCGGACCTTTTAGTTTAAAGTTTGGATTATGTTCTTGTCCAAATCCATTCTTTGTTTGTCCATTGCAAAGATAGCACTTCCTGTGTCTCACTGGTCATATGTGCATTTCTGGCAACAGTAAATGTAGAATGTTACATGGTGTGCCTTTAAATAATCAACAAAATTGTAACTTTACAGTAAGTAGTTTGAACTTTCATCTTCTAAGAGTCATGAGTGGGTCAGTTGTTCAAGAAAGAAGCCAAAAACTGAAATGTTGCAGTACACAAAGCATTTATTTATAAAAAGTGAGGTCATCATCGCGCGCCTTTAGGGATGTGAGGCTCGTCGAACGGTCCTACGGGTTTACTGCATTTGGCTTTGAGGCACTCGCAGGCCTCGATGTGGGTGTAGGTGAAGAAGATGCGGGAGCGGTCTGGACACACCAGCTCCACTGTCCGCTTGGAAGTGGACGCCTCCTGACAGCACGAGCACGAGCGCTGCAGAGAGCCCAGCCGAGCCGAGAAACTGCAGAAACACAACAGGAACCCAGGGTTAAAAGTAGGTCTAGAATCGAATGACACTGAAGGGCAGGCGCTTGTATATTTCTGACAAACATATCTACAGAGGAAAGCCATCATTATTCGTAAAAATGAATTGTGTCAGAGGGCTGCACTAACAACAACTTAAACTTAATGCTGCCCAACATGTAAACTGAACTAAATTATACTATATATTAGAGCCCAATAACTGATATAAAGGCCAATATTTTAAGTAATTTAACTAAATAATTTATATCTTTCCAAGTAATTTAACTAAGTAATTTCTATCTAGTATTTCTAGTAATTTCTAAGTAATTTCTATCTTAACATTTATTATTAAGGTTTCAATCATAGAAATATATAAAAATATATCTAATAGATGTCGACCGATGTGGGTTTTTCTGTCACCAATGCCGATTATTGGAGATTTTCATTGGTTGATATTTTTGGCTACATTTTTAAAAATGTCTCATCTATAATTCTGTGTATGATGCTTCTAAACGTGTCAGCATTGATCTGTGTCAGCAGGGGGCGCTGTATGAGGCTGATTTATTCAGGACATTCATGTTAGGTACTTCAGAGTCTACAACATAAAATATATAAAATAGGTGTACAAACGTGGGAACAATTTTCACTGTGATGTTTCAACATCACGAATAAACCATGAATAAAATAATTTCTATTAAAATGGGAGAGGCAAAATTTTCCAATGATCCTGAGCCCAAGGGTAACAAAAGAATAAGACTACTCTCTGGTTGCAGAGAGGTTAGTTGGCATGAGAGAGGAAGATACTTACAAAGCAAACGTTCCGCAGGCCCCTCGGCAGGACGTCATGTTCACCGGCCTCTTGGACTTGCAGCCCTGGCTCTCCAGGACTGTCATGGAGCTGGACAGGCTGCACGGGTGGCCCCTGGGGATACCTGAAAGCCCACACAGACACATTTAGGTCAATCCGCTCAGTTGGTTCATGTCATTCATAGCTTTCAGACTTGTGTACAGTTAGAATATTTGTTGTACTTACAAACTTTGCAGCAGCCATCGGCGTCAACAGTCTCAGTTCCCTGGGGAGAAAAACAAATATATGGAACAGATCCAGTTCAAATATTGCCACAAACAAATGTTAAATATTGATATCAAAGTAAGATTCAATCGTGATTTGTAGGGTAACCCTGTAACATGTATGTACAGATACTCTGTGCTCAAACATATCTAATCGCCTGTAGTTCTTTTTTCCAAAAGTTCCTAAAAAAAACTATTTCTATTTTATGATTTGAGTGATAATAAAGCAACAAATAATTTAAGAATCACACTTTTTTTCTTTCTTTTTTCTTTGAATGAAAACTTTTTAGTTCATATTTTGAAAGATATTCCAGCTGTCTTGGCTGCTCTATCCAACAAAGATGGTTTAACAAGTGACTTCTGTGAGATTTTGTGTAGACTAGTGATTATGAATTAAGTGGCTTCCTGCAAATCGGAGAGAATGTATTACATTTCTATATCCAGCTGAACTTTAAATGAGCAGAGAGGCTGTTACCGGGATGCAGTCGCGGGGGTCAAAGGGCGGGCACTTGGTCCTGGCTTCCACGGTCAGGAACTGGCTTCCAGTGCGGACACACCTGTACGTCACACAGGGGTCGCCAGGGGGGCTCCACACCTCTTCAGGCTGAGCAGAGACACGCGTGAGTAAGAGAAAAATATATGTAAATATCATTACGTGAATGAATAATGCAATGCTCAATATAAAACAAAAACATTATTATTATAGTTATTCTTAAATAGAAGAGTCAGTGAAACTGAGTTGGAACAAAATAATCTGTCACTTGTGGTGGACTTAAAATTTTACAAAAATATCAGTTGATAAAGGAAACAAAGAATAATTTGTCAGTGTCTAACACTAGGCCCAATCACAGAAATCATTCAGAAAACCTCAATGGATGTTCCAATAAATTTCTTACAAAATAATAGTAATAATAATGTACATAATGTAGAGCAGCGGTTCTAATTTGGCGTCGGGACCATAAACTGACAAGTTGCGACCCAAACAGTATAGAATTTGTTCTATCTAATATTAAATGCTCATTCAACAATAATTTGTAAGGAAAATACAGTATTTTAAGTCTCAAAAACTGAAATCATAATATAAAAAAAAAAACAATCCAACAATAGTCGCTCTCAGGTAGAGCTTCAATACTTTTTTCAGTAGATAAATATTGCAAGAAATGTTTTCTGGGAAAGGCTGGCGACCCACTGAAAAGGTTCACACCTGACCCACCTGTTGAGAAACACTGATGTAGAGAATATCTGTAAACTTCCTGTATGTATCACCCAAAAAAACAACAGCAGGCGCTACACTACAATTGGTGATTTGAAAAATAACATTTACCATCTCAAATCATGTGTTTAATGAAATTGGTCTATCCTTCAGATTTTGAGGCTGTACATGTAAATGTAAAACACAATTTTTCTATTTGAAAAATCTATATTAAAAATGTCATTTCTTAAAAAAAAAAAAATAATCATCATTCCAAGACTTTCCTTATATGGTATGTTAGGATCTAAACGAACAAGTGGCTATGTCGACATTTCTGAGAGCGTTTCCTATGTCATCTTAAACAGACCTGCAGGATGTGGGTGATGAAGGGCAGATTGACCACGCAGTGGGTTTGGACACACTTTCCACAGCACTCTCCTGGCCTCAGCTGGTACACGTAGCCCTGTACACACACACACACGCACACACACATTTAGAAACACACATAAGAGAAACCCTGCTGTGGAGCGGGACGCACAGCAGCTGGGTGGTCAGTCCTCACCGGAGCGCAATTCGTGTCACAGGGTATGGGCTCACAGTCCAACAGATGCAGGAAGGTCACAGGGTCCTTCCGCATGCTGCAAACACACTTCTCACACGGGAATCTGGGCACAACTTCCCCGACCTACGCAGACGCCAAATACACTGTTATAGTATTTATCTAGTCACACTTTGTCACATTTCACACAGTGAATAGAATTAAATACACACAATTATTTACAGGTTACAGAATAAGGGGATTAAAAATTTGCTTGGTCCTACTTTATGTTGACAACAAACAGCATAAATAGCATTAGTCTTGCATGTTTTTTTATGATTTAAATCCTACAACAGATGCTCTTGTGACGAAGCAACATATAAGCTGTAATTTGTGATTTTAACCGGGAAAGTTCCCCTGTGATTGGGAATGAGAATCAAAATCTGAATCTGTTTTTTAGGGCCCAGATGTGATCCTAATGTAGTGTTTTTTCATCAGTGGTAGGTAGAAAAAAAAGTAAAACATTACGGGCGGATAACAGGCAAACTCCACACTGAAAGTTTCCACCTGCAACCCAACCTGGGACCTTCTTGCTGTGAGGCACGAGTGCTAACCACTTAGCCTCCTACCCACTCACAAGGCTGCCTCTAATAATAATTATGATCATAGATCTAGATCTCAAATTAGTCTGAAAATTCATGTAGCGTTAACCTTTAGCAACAAAGGGCTTAGTGCGCAAGAGGTTTCTGGCTAACTTCCTGTTGGCCAGTGTAGTGGAAAAACTACTTCCTGTCCACATTTCAACGTAACATATAAATAAAATAAGATGTAAAACATAGAAGAAAGATTAAATAAATGTCAAATCAACTGTTTCATAAACACTTTTCAGTTGGTGGTGATTTTACCATTGTTAGCATCAAATGAACATTAGCCTTTAGCTTCAAAGCTAAAGCACTTGCAGAAGTTGCCTCCGGTGAAGTATTTAAATCCTGAGTACATTTTTGTATCATGTTGTGAGCAGTGTTGGGCAAGTTACTAAGGCTAATATGTTTGTATGACATATTACTGTTTCAAAAATGTAGTTGAGTTACACTACTATGAGTTACTTTTGAGTTACTTTTGGCTAAATATAAACTGAAAATAGTAATAATGCCACTGAGCAAAAGTGCAGTCAGAGATTTCCATTCCTTCGCTTTCCCCCATTCTCTCGTTTTGTTCTGACAACATTAACAACACGCAACTGCAGATCTTATACCAGTGTCCAACTTGATTTGGCATGCTGCATTTTATTTTATATGTGCTATAGCAGCTGCTAAATAGTGTGTAAAAGTCTCAAATCATCCCTATGGATGATTGTAGTGCTGACCAGAAAAGTAATCTGTGTTTAGTTCATTTTGACAGCCCATTTCTGTTTTTTAAACACACTCTTCCCATTATAAGTCCAGGAGCACATTGCATATGTTGGTCTTGAGTAAGTGAGGAAGTGCAAGTGCTCACCTGATACGCAATGTTGCTGAATACACACACAGGCTTCGGCACTGCAAAAGGAATACGATTGTTAATTTTCTCTTTTACTGCACGAGTCAAAGTGAAGAAAGCTTTATGAGCCTCTTACCACACTTGTATTTATCACAGCACACCCCGTTTGTTGTTTTTAAGCTCATTCCAAGGGGACATGAAGGCACACTGCTGCATTGAGTCTTATCACACTCTGTTTGGAGACAGGTCACATTAGTATTCATGGTATTAATGCACAATGTCAGTCTGTTTGCAATCGCCAAAGTCTAGTCTACATCTGCTATCAAAGGCTGCAAATCTTCTAAATATTGTATATTGGGGGCAATGATTAGAGTCAGGAAAACTTGAAGGAGAACAACGACAATAGAGCCTTCTATCGATATCATCTTAGATGTTATGAGTTATCTGGCTGGCGTAATTGAAATTTTAAATGAAAAAGAGCCAGTTTTTTGATCAGCTTTTTCAAGGATCCCAAAGACTTGGCTCCCAGTACAAGAGCCGTAAATCCCATCACTAATTCAGGATATGTTTAAGAAATATTAAAAATCCCATAAACACTACATAGCTCTAACTCCCTTTAATATTTGTGAACACAGGATCTGACTTACCACACCTCACCCTGGGGCAACAGTCCACAATGTCAGTGACCAGCACTTGTGCGGGATCGTCACAGTTAATGTAAGGCAGCGGGGGCAGTACTTAGGCTCACAGATGACCTGTAGAGTGTCCTCATCACAGCGGCACAGCTCACAGCCCATAGTCCATTTGTCATTAGCCTGTCAAGACAATAATGATTACTCCTCAGCCAACTGAAACAGCCATACAGTCTACAATGAAAACTTACTTTCTTGTATTTGCCATTTGGTAATCGACAAATTTCTGTTAATGAATACAAAAAAACATAATTAAATCAAGTTCACTGCTCTTTACACATTAAAGTCAGGTGTTTGGGTGTACGGATCTCACCACAGGTGGGCACACACTCGCTGGAGTAGGCGGACAGTAGCGTGGTACCGCTTGGACAGTAGCAGCCTTCAAGTCTTCGGTTTAATAACATACCAGTAAAGTCATTTCTGGAGTAGATGAACTTGTGGTTAAACCTGGAACACATACAGTTGGGTTAAATCATTTTTTATTAAGATATCAAACAAAGATACATGAAAGGACTTGTTTGGACAGTCTGTAATGTCTATTGGTGGCATTTTTTAATCCTGTATGGCAGTATTACATTCACTGTAGCAAATGGTCAAAAAGTTAACCCAATATATTTCATTTCAAAGTAACATTGAAATATATATAATCCTGCACCTCCACCACTGAAAACATTTGTTCAGCTCTGTTCTGAACAGATGACTAGGAGCTACAGGCCCATAAGTCGTAATGACTGTAGACTGCCTAAACGTAACTCAGCCTTTGCGCAGACATCCTTCTCATTCAAAGGCGTCAAAGAATGGAATAAACTCCAACAAATGTGAAACTTTCCTTAGACCTGAAAGATTTCTCTCGTAATACAAAAAAAGTGCTGTTGGAAAACCAGTCATGTCAGCACCGATAACTGTAAATGTATATATGACCTTTACTGATGTTTTATTTAGTCATTTTAGCATGATTCTATGTGGACTGATGGCTGTAACGGGTGAATGAATTAATGAATATTTGTATTTGAGTGGTTAAATATATTTTATATTGTACATTTTGTAACTCACCTGCTCAGGGATTACAGATGGAAACTAGCTCAAGCTAAATCTGGTGCAAAGCATCTTTAATGTGTTTGCACATTGTCCCTGTTGAAATAAATTAATAAACTAAACTAAAAAAAACTAAAATATTATTTTCAAACTTTAGAGAATCTCCCCAATAAAAAAGCTGAATACATGCTATCTATTATGATGAATTAAATTGTTGATTTACATGATTCTCTTATTTAAACGTATACTGCTTTTACCTGTTTTAATATTTGTTATTTTTATTCTTTGATGATTCTTTGATGATTTTGTTGTAACCCTTGTTTCTCTAATGAATATAATTAACTATTTTATGCTGTTACATATGTGTTGTATTGTCTTTGCTTGCTTAATAAAAAAAGACACTTTACCAGGAGTCACAGGTGGGCTCCACAGGAGGGCCACAGGCGTCATAGACTTTGGGACCGGTACATTTGTAATCTACATTAGCCCAAGAAGACATGGAGGAATTCAGTCAAAGACAGGCCAAGTTTCTTCACACATAATAATATATTAATCGCTTTTTACAAACAGAAAAGTAAATAGCATTCTGTACCTACAATGTAAGGCTGCACAATGTATCGCAAAAAATATATATCGCGATATTAGGTGATGCAATATGTGTATCGCAAGAGGCCACAATATATCGAAACATCACTAAAGTCTTTATCTGACCGAGATCGACACATTTTTTAAAACTCAGCCAAAAACAATGAACAGAACTTAAACATGTGTAACAGTACAGTTTTAGTTAAACATTTCCTAATTGTGTTCAATTTTACCCTTGATCCTGATTTTTATCATTTCTGCTAGCTGAAAAACTTGCGATTTGCATTTATATAGAATGCAACTTATAGTGTTGAAATGGTTAGGTAAAATGTCACAGTAATATCGTTATAACAGTATTGCACCGCTGTATCGCATATCACAAGTTACTTCAGTATCGTGTAGCCCCACTACAAAGCCCTTGACACGTTATATTACATGCAAGTTGGATGAAGCATGCGCTTTTAAGGCCACAACACTATGAAAGTAAAACTACCACCTCTGTAGTTAATGAACCACTTGAGTCACACGTGAAGATAATGTTACATTGTACATTTATAACGTTTATCCCAGACAATTTTGAAATATGACACAAAGGCATTTACAGTATATTTTGTGCATAAGATATGATGTCTCTTTTAATGTGTGGTTCACTAAGCTCAGTATCAACTATCGTCTAATGTTGCAACTAATGGGCGAGGAACGCACTTCTCTGTGGCCCTTAGGGCGGGGAGCTGACATTACTGTAATACCACCCCCTTGTGGCCAGAGGCGACTCCAAGAGACACTTTGAAGCATTGATTCTAATGAGACTTCCGACCTCCCAAGAACGGTTTGAAAGCCTGGCTCCAAAGAGTTTTTCTTTTTCTAAAAAATGCTATGACCCATGTGACAACGCTGGGGTAGGCGAAACATTATAAACCATGCTGGTTTTTGTTTATCAGCTGAAAAAGAGGAAGCCTTTTCAGTGTATTGACTGGCTCCAGAGCCTGTCAATCAAGCTCTGGAGCTCTGTGGAGGCTCCGCCCGCCCCAGGAGCGCAGGGTTTCCCGCCTTTTTGCCCTTTTAAGGAACAGGCTGCGTAGGAGGAGTCTGAGCGGCCTTAAGTTTCACAGAGGACTCGGGACCTTTTCTATGAATGGGGCTGAATAGGTATTAATCTATCTCTAATTATTATATGTATGGTTGCAACACAACTGGACCTTTCACTGAGGTACATAAACCGCAATGATGTGAATAGGACAGTTGGCTGGCACACATGAATTACAGCTATTCTTTGACAGTAGTGATGAAGGGAGTGCGTACCGCAGATGCCGCCGGTGGCGCTTCTCCAGTCGACGCACACGCCGGCCTGAGAGCACGAGAGGGCGTACATCTGTAAGCTCAGGCAGCCCTCGCTCGCCTTCCTGGAGCTACGCACGTCATGAACACAGGCGGTGTAGAAGGATTGGAAGCCCACTACACCGTGGCAGTCCTCGAACACACTGCAGACGACACAAGCAGACGGTCACAATATCCAATAAGGAGTGATATGATGATATAAAAGTGAATCACGACACATCCAATTGTGATCTTGTAATTGTATGATTCATTGCTTTTCTTTTAATGGTCTGCTCAATCACAACAAAGCGTAAACTAACCAAAGAAACAGCTGAAGTGTGGATAAACTTTGATTAAATGTCACAAAATAAATGTACATTCCAGTGTGGTTTTATACCTGCTCTTCATTATGTCACAGATGGTGGTATCCCAATGAGGAAGCGTTGGTAGTAGAGAGGGATCGGGAGGTGGGTGACAGTAGTCGTCTTTGGTGTGCCACTCGTGGGCCATTTGCTGACAGTGCTCTGTCCGAGTGCCGGGCACGATGCAGTCGTCTCCGCGATTATTGTTGCACTTTCCTGGAAACATTGAGGCTTTATTATACTAATCTAAAGGGAATGAGTGTGTGAAGAGTGTAAAGAGGCGTACCACACTGGCCCTGGGTATGGCTGCCGAACAGACTAAACGGCAGAAGGATGCTGTAGGTGCGTGCGGAGAAGGTGATCTTGGCCTTGATTTTGGGAATGAGCAGCACCGAGGTGATGCCTGTGGTGGTGATGCGGATCTCTGCATTTTGGAACGCATGACTTACAGTCTTGTCGTTCACTAGGACCTGCAAACAGAGCTCATGTACGTTTTTTGGCTTACCACTATGTACAATAGGCCTCATTCATGAAACGGTCTTACACACACATTTTACAGCAATTTAATAGAGAAAAGTTGGGAATAAAAGTTATTTCTATTTGAACTTTTAAGCTGACAGGAAGTGACATCGATAGAGGTGAAGTTCCATAGCACCCATTGACATAACATAGTTGGCACGGAACAGTTTAAAATTGTTTGCCTCCATCTATGTCCCTTCTCGTCAGTGTCCAATAAGGAAGTGAAACAATAAACATCTCAAAAATTGACACCGGATACAATGTTTAGCAAAATGTTCAATATAATTGTGTAAACTATGTTTTAGCAAAATTTGTGCCTAATTTGATTCTTGGCATTCACAAAATCTGTTCTTAAATGAAAGTGTTCTTCCGAAAGAACAAAACCTAACAGTTCTAAGGACTCCTACGCACAAATGAACCCAAATATTTTAATTCATTTCGCATGGTGAACTTTGAACAATTAGTTTCTTTTCTTTCTTTATTTTGTACAAAAAAACAACCATAAAAATCAAAGATACATTTTTAACAACATGGTATAACAGTAAAGTTTAAATAATTAAACTTTGCTTAATTTTAATATGTTGCAAAAAGGTTTTGTTATTTACAGATTTACTCACTGTGGAAGTAGGAGTACTGTTATTTCAAAATGATAAAAGTACTGTGTGATCAATTAAGTTAATAAGTAGGGATGTAACGATTCACCCTAGCCCCGATTAGATTTGATTTCTGATTTTAAGTTCCTGATTTCGATTGTTTCCAATATTTTTTAAGAAAATTAATATGACTCTTTCATACCAATGATTCTTTGTTTTAACATCTGCATTTTTGTCCTTGTAACAAACTGCAACTGTCTCAGTAAGAGAACTTTACATACAAACAATTACAAGACATGAAAAACTATAATCATTTTGACATGTGTGCTTGTACATTTCCATGTTTTCAGCATAAATAAAGATATGCAAAGCAAACATTTTGAGACGTATATTTATTTTATCAAACTTTTTTTGCAGTTTGAACATAATTAACTAATTAACTAATTTCACAGTGCAGTTTTTTCCCCCCACAACCCTCGAACGCCTCACTGCCTCCAGGTGCAGCCTTTGTAATCATAAGGAGGAAAAAGACATGACAGCTCCCTGTAGATATTGGATTAATTGACAAACGGACATTTGATGAGGATTTCAGCTGCATCAGAGCAGGTTGGTCAGATGTTTGTCAGTTTACGATCTTTGGTAAACGTCTGGCATAATGCTAAACTCTGCGTTAGCCGCTGACGCTAATCTCGTAGCCGCTAACTTTAGCTGCGTCTGCTGCTTCGATGCCTACACGTGTGTGGCGTGTGTTGGGGGAGGTGTGGAGCTTGTCTTCAGAAAACATTAGCTCACTGTTTCTAACAATGCAATGTGACAATGCAGATATTCCAGTCGGGGAAAATGGAGTAGCTGAGGGTGGCTTTAACATCGATTCTTTTATTTTTTACATCAATTCACATTTTACACATATTAAATCGATTTTAAATCGATTTCGATGAATCGTTGCATCCCTATTAATAAGTACTGAGTACTTCTGGCCTCTGATGATGCTCTTGTCATACCCATAAATGGACATTTTGAGGGCGTGCCTTCATATTTCCATGATCAATATAATGTTAATGTTTTTATATATATTGTGTATTTGGCCTTTCGGTGACCCAGCAGCTGTATGAGTGGTTAGTGGTTAGCATCTTTACTTTCCATCACAGTCACCTCTACAACGCTACAGGAACAATTGTGTTTTAGGTTTCTGGTAGGTTCTCTGCTGATGGAACCATCTCCATGGTTACAAATAAAGTACATTCCATCCAGAAAACCTACCAGAAACCCTACAAAACCTATAAACAATTGATCCTGGAACATGTAGAGGCCACTGTGATGGAAAGTAAAGGTGCCATGCAGCCATTGGGACACAAAAAGTTTCATATTTTTATTTTTTGCATAAAAGGATGGATAATGCACCTTTAGCCTGTTATATCTGCCAGCTTAGGTTTAGAGTTAGAGAGTCTCAAAGTGTATTAACAGGAGAGCTTACAGCCTATGTGCTAGTGTGATACCTCATTTGAAAGGCAAGACCTTCTAGTTTCTAAAAAGAAACTGTAAGAACTTACAACACATTGCCGTTCCTAACCCTAATCATAATCCTAACCCCGACCCTAAACCTAAGCTAACCCTAACTCCCTAAGCAGGGGGGGATGGTAAGTGACAGGTTAAAAAAAAGTGTATAAATGAGGCCCAATACAATGATAATAAATAAATAAAAAGAACAATATGTACTTAAAAAAGACTTGCCACAGTGACCAAAGCAGAAAAGGTGGATATAAATCCCCAGTTTATGCAAATATGATATGATCTAGACCAGCTCTTACCACATTGGTGAAGATGTTGTTGGCGTGCTGTCTCATGTAGATCTTGTATTGGTTGTAGAACACAGTGATGGATTGAATGCAGGTGGAGTAGGACTCAGTGCACTTGCCGTTACTGACCATCACGCTGAAGCCATACCGAGGGAACACCTCCTTCACGAGCCAATACGAACAGCTGCCCTGGAAGCTGTAGTAGGTTCCATCGAACGTCAGATAGTGCGGGTCTCCCCAGCCGTAACAGAGACCTTCAGATGTGAATGCAGAGACGGTGTTAATAAATCATCGCTAAAAGCTTTAATATGCAGTATAATTGTCGTCGTGTAAATATCTACATTGACCATGGTGAGTAAGTGAACTGAACAAGTGTTAAGTGTCTACCAAGTAATTCTCTCTTCTGTTCTGTATAGTTCTCAACTTCCTCTGACAAATAAAGAAAAAGGCAACGAATGGATACCAGGTAAACTATACAGAAATCTAAATTGGGGTAATATGGCTAAATAATTACAATGCATTAAAAGACAGAGTTTAGATTAAAAGCAATGGCAAAACCACGCAATCATCCACTATTACTGTTTCGCAAGACCCTACAGTGGCACCCATATCTTCTATATTTGTACCACAGGCCACACCAGGCAGAACATAGGTTCAGGCTTTAGTGTCCTAGATAGAGAAATATTTATTTTGTAGCTCAGACTTACATTGGCATTCATAATGGAAGCAGCAGCCATCCTTGGTATAGACTTTGACTGGGGGGAGGTTATTAGCACACATGATGGGCTCAGGAATGGGACACAAAACAGCACTAATAGTTACTTTCCCATCTTTACAAGTCGCAATACGGCAGGCACTCTTCTTCCAAGTCTCTCCATCCTGCAACAACACCAGATTGGATTAAACTTGGCCTGGATACTTGTTTGGCTCTCAACATTTTAAAAACACAACTCTCACCAACTAAATCTCAGTGAATACGAGTGTGTTATATCTCACGCATTTATGTAATGCTGCAATTAGCAACAGCATGCTAACGCTAGGGCAACATGCTAATGCTTATGTCAACTAATCAAAGCTGGGACAGAAATCATGATTGAACCACCTAATAAAATAAAATAGCCACAGCTGGAGTGGCCAAGTGTATAATTTTAGTTTATGAAATGCTGTTAAAGAATAACTGATCTAACTGATCATTATAACTTGTAATGCACAAGTTATAATGATCAGATCACAACAACAAATGTGTTGCACAGACCAGAGATAGCTACAAGCTAATTTGCATCTTTAGTGCCTGGGCAGAGGAAGAGTGACAGCAGGTTTATTCAGGTTTAAAGTGCATATGACAGGTTATCAAATTTTATAATTCTTCATGATTTGGCGGGATAATACCTATGTTAAGGTATACCCATAAAATATCAGCTTGTGGAGAAAGTATGATTAAAAAGTCAAAACTGTGGTTAATATAGCAGGAAATGTCTTTAGCAACTCCTTAGCAACAGTAGAACGCTCTTCAGTGCTGCCGTAGAAGAAGGTAGGTGCAATAAAAATACAGCAGATGGCGCTCTTTTTGTAGACAGTCTTTTTTCTTATATTCTTGATCAGATTTATGATTAGCTATATTTATATTAAACTGCATTGGTAATTTACTTCTGTGTGTGCGGAGTCAGCCATTTGTATAAATGCACTTCTGGTGCAGTTTCTTCAACTCAGGTGTAGCTCATTTTATTTTATGATGTTTATACAATTCTTTGCATTCATTAAAAGTTGTGTGCTATAATATTAGTTTGTGCTAATAATTACAAATCTGACCGTCTTTCAACCACTTCTACAGGTTAAGTTTAAACTGCTGCAAGGTGCCACTCTCTAGTTAATGGTAAAGAGTTCCACATCCCTGCAGCCTTCACAGAGAAGCAATTCTGTCCAAAAGTAAAGGACCTAAAGTTTATTGACATACCTTTCTGGGTGGTTTCAGATGTAAACAGTCTTTTCGTGGCTGGCTGGGGGTAATGCACTGGGAATGCGAGACCACAATGACACACTTTTCATTGCAATAGCCGACGTAACAGTAGCCCGAGGGGTCAGTGTAGTTGTAGACAATTGAACCTGGTAAAATACAATTGCATGTTCATTACACAAATCTGCATATTAACGCAGCTTTGCATCATTTTAGTAAAATAGTAATTACACATTACAGTAAATCATACCTGGAGGAAAGAAAACGCCATTGTGAAAGCAGTGACAATTGGAGGTAGGGGTTGACTCAGTTGTGGGGTGGTAACACTTGACTCGAATCTCATAATCTAAACACTTGCGGTTGAATCCTTGCTGAATATTTTTGCACACAAGACCATTGTCTGTGTCACAGGTAAGTACTTGTCCTAACTGAGCAAGGGACCGTTCTGGGTACAAAACTGCTCTGCACTCGATGGCTACGGGAGATGAACAAATGGGGAATCCAGCAGCAATGATGCCCGAAATAGACTCTACCTCTTGGCCAAAAGGCCCAGGAGTAGGTTGCCCGAGGTTGAACCATTGTGACCACTCAGCGGGTCTGTTACCAGGAGATTCAGTGGTAGAAGGTGGGGGGTGAGGTAAGTGGTTCTTGACTCACTTGTGGACTGTTTGTAACATTTCATCCTTATTTCGTAGTCTAAGCACATGGGAGGAAACTGATCCTTGTTTCGGCACAGAAATCCAACAACAGTGTTACACGTGACAGATTGTCCCAGATCAGCAAGCGAGTTGTCTTGGTACCGGGCAGCCCGACACTCCACCTCGACAGGATGCTGACAGATTCCATAGCCACGTTGCAAAAGCCGCGCAATGGTCTCATCATCTCCACCACTGGAGCCATATTCGGGGTTGTCCGAGTTGATCCAAGGGGTCCAGAAGTAGGTTTCTTCACTCGGATCTGTGGGGTCACACAAATGTAGAGTCAGATTTTGTCAGAGAGAGAATTATAAGTGAGTATTTCATCAACTATTTAGAAGAAGGCATGTGGGGCAATAACCTACACAATCATTTTATTCTATGACATACCAACCAAATTAGCCCAATAACCACTTAATAATTGATTGTGTATACATGATGTCACAGCATTTACGGGGAGCATTTTTTCCTTTATTTTTTAAGTTAAACAAGCATGACTGTAGCAACTAGCATATAAAGTTTTTTGAATATAAAGGACTTTCTAAATATATTCACAATTCAAGTGCTACTAACCGTAAGGTGTATAAAATATTGGGTAGGGGTTGGAAGCGTGTCCGGACAGGGGTATGATTTGCGGTGAATCGTGCCGTTGAGCCCGCACCGGGAGATGAAGCAGTTCCCGTGTCCGTCATTGGTGTCGTACAACACACTTCCGAAGGGGTGGGGACGCCATTATAAATGCACACACAGGCTGGGGAACATAAGAAGATCATAATAAGCGGACAGGCACTTTAAATCATAAAACACGGATACTGAACTGCCTTTGGTTTACCTGAGGAGCTGTATTTACATAGTATGGTGGAGGACTCACATGTGCTAAAGGAAAGGATGTTGAAAGAATTAGAAAAATAACGGTGTAAACATACAGTTAGTCTTGAGAAGTCTTACATGACCTACCACACACGGCAGTTTTCGGATGTTGGGACGCTATCGCCGTTGTTGTAATGGTTCCCTTCATTGTCGTTGCAACCACACTGCTCCTTTGTGACACAGATCATGGCAACCTCATCAAAGTATGGGATGTGCGGTGGGCATTTCGGGTAGCAACCTGTTGGAAGAATGAGAAAATAGCAGATAAGAAGAAGGCAACATCGATCATAGAGTTGAAAACATGAAATGTTGAGGTTCAAGTTTATTAGAGGAGGTTCATGGATGTTGTTGGATCCCTGCCCTATTTTAACTCTTCTAAGATGTCTTTCTTAATTTCTCTCTTAAGTGATTTCATATAACCTACCAGTGTTTCCAGATAATAAATAACTGCAGAAAGTGTTTTTTTATTGATGACAATTGTGAGGTTGTGTTTATATTTCAATCAGAAAGCAGAATGAGTCCAACGCTTTGGGATGCTAAAATAATTCTTACCTACAGTATGAAACAAACTCTTACAATCTCCTCAATCAAATTAAAATGAGTGCTAATGTAGACCCACATTAGTTGAAGTTCAGTAACTGAATTGGCATGGCAAGCTTGTGAAAACTCGTTCACATATCAGATTTGCGCCACCAAAAAAATAAAATCTAAATATCTAATGACAAATCAGGTGCAACACAATACAAAATGCCACATGCTAATTTTAAGTAGTACAGGCAATTTAGTAAATCAGGCCCATATTGTTGTCATGGACATTGTGTGGGGAAGTAAATCGAGGAATGACAAATTCATGGATAAAAGATGATTTGTGTCATCAAAATAGTTTTTGTGTTCAGGATGGACACCAAATTGTAAGACAGATAATCGCTACATAGAAAAAAACAATGTTAATAGCAGACAGTGCTCTGCGAGTGACCCGAGTGCTTACCTTCCAGAGGAGGAATGTCGTTGGAGCAGATGCCTGAAGGGTTCCGACAGGTCTTCATACAAGGATCACCACAGGGTTTATAATGCCACTCACTGGCTGCAGATGGTTTATTGAAATCACAGACGATGGCTGAACAAAGAAACCAAACACACACATTTAGTAAATATTTACCAAAAATGAAAAGAAAAATGACAGGGTACATACATAGACTTTTAGTGTAGTGTCTAAGTTAACTTTGTCAGACTTTTCATGAAACTCAATAAACTAGACAGGGGATTGCATTATAATCTACATATATGAGGCGCACAGTTACAACTAGCTACATGGCAAAAACA
This sequence comes from Neogobius melanostomus, assembly GCA_007210695.1. Lineage (NCBI taxonomy): Eukaryota > Metazoa > Chordata > Actinopteri > Gobiiformes > Gobiidae > Neogobius > Neogobius melanostomus. The sequence continues at coordinate 51,977 of VHKM01001101.1, forward strand.
ACTAGCTACATGGCAATGCATGTTTTAGAAGGATTTTGTCAACTGCTTTTTGTGTCAGTTTCTAAACTTTGTAAAGGTTTAAATGGTTTCAGTTAAACATAATGAAAATATAGAGCATAAATCACATTTTTATTAAAATTTCATCAAGTTACGAGTTGAATGGAGGTGACATCTTAGCATTAAGGAGTTGACAGCTTTTGATCTTAGTTAAGGATTAAGCAAGTGTTCCACAAAATTATTAACATAATTCCCCTCCTGAAATTAACTCTTAAATATGTCCCCCTCCATTCTCTGTAAACAGTATGTGTGCACCAGTCTGTGTATCCATACTGTGAATTGGTTGGCGCGTGTGAATGGTTTGTGAACATACGGCAGAATTTGGGGTCCTCCAGTCCACGCAGATGCCGGCCTGGTTGCACGCCTCGGCGTAGGCCGCCACAGCTGTACAAAGGATATCGCAGTCTCCCTTGGGTTCACATGAGCATGTGTCGAACACACAGGCATCATAGTATGGAAGTGGATCCACCTGCAGACACAGTAATGTATGTACAGCCATTTGAACTTCACCACCTTATGGACACATTTGCACAGGTATTTAAAGGGACTAGACGCAGTTTAAAATGTTAAAATTATGTATTTTACTCCCCCACATGTTCCAGCAATGTCCTCATGTGTAGAATGAGCCCAGACTTATTCACCATTACAGCCGCTAAAATCCTGCACTGTCACTCAAAAAGTTCGGGTCCGAAGTGCCGTCATGCACGAGCTTAATATCGAAACTGCAGTTACGCGTAAGACCTGAGGTGGCAGTAGTGAGTATAAAATGACCAACTTGCATCTAGTCCCTTTAAAGTTTGTTTGGTTTCTTATAAATTATAAAAAACATAATTTTTTTAGCTGTGATGGCTCAGTAACAGATAAATATATAAGTTTAGTTCAAATGGTTGCACCTACATGGTTTTAGACACCTGACAGTTGTTAGGTACGTGCAGTGTACATACCGCTAAGTGGCAGGTAGAGAAAACCGAACTGTGGATGAAGTTGCACTGCGTGTAGGACCAGGGGTGCCGGTAGGGGTTGGACACGCACGGGTTTGGGATATGGGGCACGTCGGGGCAGTCCGGAGAGTCCTTCCAGCTGTTTCCAAACACTAGCGGGTCAACCTCCATGGCTCCGCAGCAAGTGGTCTGGTCGTTGTTGGCGTTTCCGTCGAAATTCCCACACAGACCACACACACAGCCCTGGACACAACAAGGACAATCGAAGTAATACCAATAAAACTGATAAATGCAGAGCTTTATCAATTATTTCACCAGTAACTTTGTACTGACTGAGATCTATTCTTTCTTTCTTTGCAAGTTAAATCATTAGCATTTTGATCAGATGGGGCTGACAAATTGAGAAAACAGTCGAAAACAACAGTGTGAAATCTGCCCATAAAAACTGTCCTGAACTGACGGTACCTTGTAACTTTGGCGGATCTTGATGAACAGGATGGTCTTGCAGTTCCAGATGATCACAATGCCGTTGTTGATCTCGACGACCAGGTACTGCCCAATGGTAGTGAAGCGGAACGGAGCTGCTGAGCCCTCCAGCTCATAGCTCCCTGGGTCAGGACCAGCTTTGAACCCTGCACAGCCAATCACAGCCATAAGGACAATTATGAAGACAAATGGTCTGTACATGTTGCAATTAGTCCAGACTAAGTTATTAAATACGGAACTTTACTATAGAATCAACTTTGACAAGAGAATACTGGTAGGAGTTTCAAATTTCACCACAGACCTGAAGGAGGATTTTGACGTTCTTGGAGCATGCGTCACGGCTGCCACCTGGGACATCCTCGAGCACTATTTTGAAGGATCCCTTGTTTCTGTCGCAGTGGTCCTGGAAGAAATACAATACAGACATTAGTGCTCTCCCCTGTGATACTGAGCCAGGGTACTTTCCCTTGTGGAGTGTTTGTTTGTTTGTAATGTTCTAGATTGAATGGTATGTCCTCGCCATTATGTCATGTATTTATATTATGTATTTTTTTATTTTTTTTTGGTGCAGCGTGTGTGTCCAAGACAAATTTCCTTTAGTACAAATAAAATAAATCTTGAAATCTTAAGTGCTATGGGTATTGTGTGTGTGAGTACCTGAACTAAAATGTAATCGCAGCTGCCCTCGAAGTTGAAGCGATGGTGGTCAAAGGTTTTGAAATGGCCAGATCCGTACATTGTGCATGCGCTGTCACACAGTTTCTCAGTGCAACCCCACTTTCTGTCCATACACGTGCTGAAACACAGGCAAACAGGTTTGAAAGAAACTGTAAAGTTTTGTACATCACATTTACAATTATATGATCATCTGTCCAAATGTGCTGTCTCGCTGTAAACCTGGATCTACTACAGTTTTCTTGTACAGTCAGCCACTATACATATTACTATTGCAACAACACATCATCAGTAGGGTAAAACAAACCTGTCTCACGACGGTCTAAACCCAGCTCACGTTCCCTATTAGTGGGTGAACAATCCAACGCTTGGTGAATTCTGCTTCACAATGATAGAAAGAGCTGACATACATACAGTACATCTCTCACACAGAACATAAAAACACCTCCACTAGTATTCTATTCAAAATGGCTCTGTGTGCAAAACAATCCTGTCTTGTCAACAGGCTGCCATTGTCGAGGTTCTCCTCAAGGCTTTGTCATCAGCCCCCCACTCTTTAACTTGCTCATCCATGACACTCAACTATAACTGCATTATTAAATATACTGATGATATTACAGCTGCAAGCCTAATCTACATCAACAGTGAGGCAAGCAACAAGTCAGAGGTGAAGAAGAAAATACATATAAATATATAGAAATATACAAATCCCATAACAAGTTTCTTAAAGGGACTTGATCTCTTGAGAACTGCTGTATATGAAATTTCTTGGAATATACACTGCAGAACAACAAACATCTATCATCGTCAAAGCTGTCACCAAGACGGCTTCACAGTGTTCCACAGGCCTCACCACCTTTTATAGGGGAACTATGAGGGTGTTCTCCTGCCTCATGCTGGTCCCCAGGCAGCAGTTTAAATGAGAGGAAACTGCTAAAAAGGCTTGGAAAAACATTCAGTAAAATCTTTTCACCCCTTTTGATAAAACAACTGTATGAAGGAGCGCCAGCTGTCGGATATCATGGATGCTGATCACTGAGTACCTGGATTTTATTACTTGAGAACAAATATATATATATGCTACTTCTGGTCAAATATTACTCTAATAAATGTAAAAGTGCAAAGGTACAAAAATTGATAATTGAAAAGTACCAATCAATTTTTGTGTGATGAACAATAAGCTGGTGGGTTCCAAAACATGATGATCATGCCCAATTTCAACACCTGATTGTTTGTGGTACAGTGCACATTCATCATAAAGTTGAAAATATGCTGCCAGTTTGACAATTTTTTACTTTGAAGCCCTGTTTTAAGAAAAAAGGCTACTCTAGTAAAGTAGAGATACTCCAAAACTGTACTTGTATATACTGTGATCATGTACATTTACTGAGTGCCCATCGCTTCTGGGCACACGAGGTGTAGAGAGAGGACCTACCAGGTGTTGCAGTCCACTTTGATGCTTTGTCCAGGGGAGAACTTTTTCCCGTTATGAATACAGGGACATTCCTTTGGTTCAATGCAGCCTCCATAATCGTCTGAGATCAACCCGGGTGGACACATGCAGCCAGACACACAGCCAGAGCTTAGCTGCACAACAGAGCAGAATAGACACTTCAGAGCCACAGCAATCCCACCAACAACAACAAACCAGTCGTGATGTTTGGAACTGAAACTTTGTTTGGTAGATAAAGAGTCAATGTATCTTTTTACCAATCAAGCGTATGTGTCTGTCAATATTGCTTCTAGATATACAGTATATAGGTCTAGATTAGAAGTACTCACACAGGCGGTGTCCAAGGTGCTGCAGCTCTTCTCACATTCTTTGCCTTTAGCAGAAATGCCGTATTCTGGGCACTTGAAGTAGACCATGGGGGGAGTGCACGTCACTGAAACTTAAAACAAGACATGATGCTTTAACCTTGATGCTTTTTGTTCAGTTTGGTGAACAACTTTTGGAGCAGAGAGGTGCCTTCATAGATTTGAAGCCTCGGTTTAATGAGCTTTATAAATGAGGCCCCAGGTAAAGTTTTTTTGCTGTAGATTACTGGTAAAATATGAAGTTAAAAACATGTACCACAGAGTTATTTATTTATTTATTTATATGTTTAATTAAAGTTGCATTATGCAACTTTTTATGCCAAAAAAAGCCTTGATATTTGTGTGTAATTTCACATGGCGACTCATTGCTCATATTTTTGCCAACAAAATCTGTTTAATGGATGGTGTAAATTTATGGGCTTGCAGTGGATTTTTGAAAGTTTTTTCCCCCATGGGATTATTCCATCTTGGTTAGCTTTTGGATATTAGTTATTGAAATAACAACTTCCTAAATATATCTGTGGAGAAACATTTAAATTAAATGAGTGCTATAATTACACACCTTATTGTAAAAATGTAATTATGTGTTTTTAGCTGAGAATTTAAAGGTTAAGAGAGCAAACGGCCCCAAATCTAAAATCTAACTAACTAACCAGTGTGAACAAAGGTTTGATAAAACATACCTGGAGGCAGAGGAATTCCAACGCAACTGATGAAGCCATCTTCACAGTGCTGGAGGAGCATTGAAGGAACATTACCAAATGTGTACAAACACGGCATGTATTTATTGGTTTTCAAGTTGACTGAAACCATAGATGGCACGGCAGGATGATCAAAAGAGTTTTACAACAAACAATGTCTGATTCAAATGTCATTTAGACTTTTTATAATTATAAACCTAATTAACTGTAAATATTTTATGTCACAGCAAAACAAACGCGGAACATTTTTAATTAAAAAGTCTGATTAAATACAGGAAAATTACGATTTCACTTAGTGACACAGAGACACAGGGCCAGAGCTGGCTCCAGAGCAAACTGTCAGAGTTCAAAAAAGGGTGCAAAGAAAGGTTCTCGCCTTTTAAGATATATTATGATATAACCTTTTCTAAAATGAGACTGCAATGCACCCTTTTGCACTGAGCTCCCCCTGTAGGCAACAATGGGAATGAGTTGGTGTAAAAAAGGTTTCAGTTTCGTTGTACATTGTATAATAACAAATAAAGCACTTGCTTATTAGAGCACAGTGCATATTTTACTCACGCAGCATTTTCTTACTCACGTGTTACTGAAATACTATAGAACATTTTATTTTCCAGATGCAGTCGTTAAGTAGCACCTCTTCATAATAATGTTACAGCTCGGAACCGATCCAATATTGGATTATTATTATTATTATTATTATGGACTTTAAAATGTGGAAACAGTTTGTGTTTTATCTATGACGCAATATAACCAACGAAATACATATGCATGTTTTTTTATGAGGAAATGTTATAAAGTCAATTTAGCATGACATATTTCCTTCAACACTTGAGAAAAGACTGAATTAAAATATGATCTGCTGAGCCAACAGAAGAGTCATGCATTTCAGATGATGTTTGAAGAGGCATCAGCTTGATAGAAAGCAATTTACATGATGAATCCCAACAGAGAGAAACTATTGTAGTGCATTATATTACCTAAATTATTGCAAACGTTGCGATTTGCTAAAGCTGTTATCTCATCTAACTTGACATCATTTAACAATATCTGTCTCTGAGGTTTAAGTATGATCCTACCAGAAGCCGTCCTTCATCTCAACCCTCTGCCCCGGTAGCACCACCCTGCCGTGGTGGTAGCAGGGGCAGCTCTTGGGAGGGACACACTTGTTGGAGTCGTCCAGGAAGGTGCCGGGGGCGCAGACGCAGCCGTCCAGGACTCGAAGGACAGCAGCTCAGAGGAGTCCCTGGCGCGGCACGTCCCGGGACCAGACGTGATGCTGTAGGAGTACACCATCCACTGGGGCACGAGGTGACGTATTTCCCTACATCGGGCAGAACACAGGATTTTAGGTTTAGGCTTAGGTTTGGTGTCAGTGTTGGTAGGGACTCTACACTTGATACTATACACTGGAACATTCTTGGAAAGCACTCGGCTTGATGTTTTTTTTTTTTTTTTTTTTCGCTTTTTAACTTATTTTAATTTATTTAGAAATTATATTAACAATGACACTTTGTCTTATAAAAATCCAAATAGAAAAAAAGACTAACCACAATGGCCAATAAGCAGAAAGGTAAATGTGTGTTGAATCCTTACCACAGAGAACATCTCTCCAGCCTGAGATCTGGACTCCTTCAGCTGAACAGGCGTAGACGTATGAGGACACGGCCGCGCACATGCAGTCCTCGCTATCCTCGCATACAGCTGTCGTACATGCACCTCTGTAACACCAGGCAGTAGGTAAGTCCGTGAACGCTCATCGTAAAGGTCACGTGTGTGTTGTGTGTGTGTGTGTGTGTGTGTTGTGTGTGTGTGGTGTGTGTGTGTGTGTGTGTGTTATTCACCTGCTTGTATGGCTCTGGGGAGACCTGTGCGTGGCAAACGGCGAACACTCCATGTGGATTCGTCAGGTGGGAGCACCAGCGCTGGGCGTACTCTTCTGGAAACCCACACAAGCAACACATTAGCGACACACTCTGCACACAGCACTGACAAGCTCCACCCACAACACAAACAAACTCCACCCACAACACTGACAAGCTCCACCCACAACACTGACAAGCTCCACCCATAACACAAACAAACTCACCCACAACACAACCAAACTCCACCCACAACACTGACAAGCTCCACCCACAACACTGACAACTCCACCCGCAACACAAACAACTCCACCCACAACACTGACAAGCTCCACCCACAACACTGACTTGGTCCATCCACTACATTGACATGATGTCCACAACATTGACAGGATCCGTCTACAACAGGGTTCCCAACCTGCCAACCATGTAATTAGACCAGTAGTTGTTGAGCCCTAAAAGGGGGTTGTAGATTACTTCTATATTAATAGAAATAATATAGAAATATATTATTTCTATTAATATATTTGCGTTTTAACTGTGCATTAAGCCCTAACTAAGTGTACAAGCACTAACAAGATTTTATATCTCTTCGGCGT
>VHKM01001102.1:0-99725 GCA_007210695.1 Neogobius melanostomus
ACAAGAGCACATGAATGCAGCATTAATGTTCCATGAAGCCTAAACTGTGGAGCTTCTCTGACTGAAACAGACCGAACTCTTGGACTTTTATATAAAATGAACTAAAGCCTTTTGTAATGATACATTTGTGTTTGGTAAATTAGCATCTGCATTAATCTTATGTGAATAATTATCATGTGAATTTAATATGTTTGAATATGATATTGATTTTTATTTCGCAGCTACACAACACACAAACCAGGCACAGAAAACCAGAAAAAAAATAACATTCTACTCTAAAAGGAGTAGCAAGAAGACAAGGCTTATTAACTCCCACCCCGTTGTTCATAAACTTAAATAATAATGTGGTTGCAACAATACACTGTTTAGTTCTTCATATCTTTACAAAACGGATTAACAATTAAGTTGTTACATATTAAAACAGATTGCAACAATGCATTACCATTAAGGTCACATTCACAGTATGTTACACTTTTATAAACAATGGAATAATTGTGTTCCTATACCATTTATACCATGTTGGTATTGTTATTCACCATCACCCATACAGCCCATTATAAACATTACCTGTATCAAAGTTGTTTGAATGCATACATAAAATACTCCACTTTTATTTCATGAAAGGTACAATAATCGCAGACGGATTGATGCTCATGATAACAAGATTAAGTCTTTAATGATGTGTTTGAAGGAGTCATGATATAATTCATCTTGGTGAATTGAACCAAATAACAAGACTTGTGGTCGACCTGGACCATGATTCTCCAGTTGAAACGTGTGGATAAACACTGGGAAGAGATGGATGACTTGTCCGGTCTGGTTATCTGTTTAGAAACAGAAACACAACGTAAAAACTGCTTCCTCTAGTGTTGATTGTTTCCTTAGGAAGTTGCTAATTCTGACTGTTGCGTCTCCTATCTGCTGGCTGACTATATACCCAGAGAAGAGAAGCCACCTCCAGACCTTGACTAAGATTTTGCTATGTGATCACATGATTGTCTGTCAGGCACACTTGTATTTTTTATTGTTTATTCTTTGCGCTTTTCAGCAGATTATTTCTACTGTGAATAAAAATCACCAAAAGACATTTGATCTTCCTTTATTGGTAGTTTTCTGAAATGACACAATCAATGTTATGTAAAGGTTATTTCAAGTTTTCTACATTTAACCATTGTAATTTTTAAAGCGCCTTATAGGGAAAAACTTTGTATAAACCAGCCTTGCTATAAATTTGTGTGGTATGTTAATCTTACATATTTTACTATTGACAAAAATTAAAATAGGACTAAAGTTCTTTCGTAGAGTTGATCACTGTTGTTCTGTTACAAAAAAACTGCTGCCTTTGAAATGTTCATGGAGCCTCTTTATTAACGCTTGCAACAAACATTGTGGTTGTAACTCTGTGAGTCTTCTCTGCTCATGAAGTACTCAGACGACAACATAAATGCATGGTCTGCCCTTAGTCGGTAACATGATAGTAGATTACCACCATATCCCCTCACTGAAGTTAGGTTTACCCGTCAGCTGTAACACAAACAATTTGTATTCTTAAAATGTTCCCATTTCACATCGTCGACAACTGTATCTGGCAGAAGCATTTAACTATTTCCATTGCTTTTTCCCTGAATCAAACAGGTAGTTGCCAAACATTAGAAGCGTTTTTCCTATGAAAAAACTCTTACATATAATTTAAGGCGATATTCAAGAAACTGATCACAGCAGAACAGAAATATTAAAGCATCACTTTCACAGATCTTTGTGTTTTATCACTCTCTAACCGACCTGGTGTTGTTGTCTCGGACCGAGGTCTTCTGTAGGATGTCTTTTCGTTAGACTGGGTCGGCTGTGATCAGTCTCTGTCTGATATCGGCTTAGCACAAGAAGACTGTGGTTCCTTCTGATGTCCCCTGTAGTCCACTGATGACATAGAACCTGTGCCCTTGCTTTGCATTCGTAATCCAAACAGGGTGTCGGGTACAGTTTTCCAAATCTCTTGTTCGGTTGTCTTTTGTTGAAGCAGTTGGGTGTCTCATCCTTCTCTCAAGACGTATTTGTTTCAGATTAGACACACATGCTGTAAAGCCTCTGAAGCATTGACAAGGTGTACGGAGTCTACGGCCCATGAGAAGACTGGCAGGGCGTAGCCAATTTGCCAGCGCTGAGGTCTGTAGGCCAATAGAGCTCAGTGATTCACTGACAAGAAGAAGTCTCCAATCTCCAATAGGGGACTTCATATGTCCAATCAAATCAATTCAAGTCATCAATCAATTCAATCAATCAATCAATCAATCAATCAATCAATCAAATTCAATCAATCAATCAACCAATCAATCCAATCAATCAATCACTCTTATTATAAAGCGGCTTTTTCATACATTCATGTAACTCAATCCACCAGGGTCTTTTCATTGAAAACAATTGAACGCCGCTGATTGTTGATCATCTTGTTTTACACGCCATGCAGGGACTTCCATAAATGGCACTTTACAGCCAGAGGGGCATCATTAATCACTGTCTTAACAATCACTTGAGTCAGTGGCCTCATAGAGGTGGGTACAAAAATGACTGTGCTGTTTGTTTTTGTAAAGGCAGTGACCTGAAAACCAAGCGACGAGGGGATGGCTGTACTGACTTGATGTCTTGCTGATCTGTTTGTCTTAATCTGACTCTGTTATTGATAGTTCCAGGGTGATTCCTGTTCCTGTCCCATTATTTTACTGCTTCAGGCCTAGAGTGCTGTGTTTTGAGGATACGGTGGAATGACTCTGAGGGATTCAACACCAAACTGTAAATTAAATGTTACGACCTGAAATGAAGCATTAAAGAGGCCGTGAGACCGATATGAAACCTGAAGCTCCGGAGTTTTCCTGAGAAAATAAAGTCGTTCTGCCTTCCTCACTGGGGGCCCGTTACTGTCTCATCTCGTATCCTAATCGGAGCAGTCCTGGAGGAGTCCCAGTTTAACCAATTGCTAATACCACTTGCTCAAGGCTTTTTTCCAAGTGGGAGGAGGGGAAATTTACCAGTTTCCTTGAACGCACCATAATAATCCCTTCAGATGAGTTACATTTAACATTGTTTAGCTGTCTTCAAACTCACAGTAAGAGCCTTTCCTCTCCCAGCAGATCAGAGCTCCAAACGGGCTGAAGTATAGAAGAGACCAAGCTCTTCACGTTTTCCTTATTTAATACAGTTTACGTGAGCGTTTACACGATCCAAGTTAGTTACACAAAATTAAAACTGTGGATTTATTTAAGCGCATTTAAAAAAGGGGAACTATATTATGAAGGAGCGTAATATACAGGAGCACTTCGACGTCCGCGCAGTAAAAGTCAAACTGCTCCTGAGGGTTTTTATTATGAGCAGATTCTCAATTCAGGTTTAGCTTTTGAAAATAAACAATAAATATTAAGAGATTATGAATGAATTTGGAGAAAAAATTAAATGTCCTAAATGTAAAACACAAAGATAAAGAATATTAAGTTATAATCATTTGTACAAAAAGAAAAAATCCTAATGAGGAAAGCGCTGTGTAAGTTTGAGCAGCATTTACCATTGTACTGGCCACGTGCATAATATACTCCGTTAAACTCTGAAATACTGAACAAATGAAAACGGTGATGTACAACTGATTTGAAATCATGTTGTAAAAACAGCCTGATGAACATTTATATTGTGTTTGCTTCAGTCATTGTGGTTTTGTCACTTAGTCTTTGACAGTAACTCACTGAGCTAAACACTCCCTCATATCCACCAGAAGCAGCTAGTTCTTTAACTACGTAAAAACACAAATACAGCAAATGACTGCAAAGAAGAGAGAAACTATAAGGCTCAGCACCCAAAACATGTTTCAAACACCGATATAATATAATGCCAGAGAATGAGCTTATACTGACAGACGATGCCGTTCTGCGCTAGCTCAAAGAAACAATCACTGCAGATGCTGACTGAAACAATGTCGACTTTAGAAACTGCAGTACTAACTTCCCACTAGACTCATTGGACAACATATAAAACAAAGTGATCCATTACCAAGGCTGGATCTAAAAGTGAAGTGAATCCTAAAATTATGACAGAGCAAGTTTGAATTCAGGGTTATTTGTGACATATTAGTAACACTGAGGCTTTTTTGATCTTGTTTAGTTTTGAATGAGTATCATAGTGGAAAACATTTATAAAAAGTCTTGTTTTTTTGTTCAAAGCTGATAAATCAAGCTGCGGAATCCATTTAAAAATCCTCTGAAATAAAGTGAAATCTGTTGTAAGTCCGTCGCACTCTGAGCTCAGTTGCACTCACAGGTGAGTAACTTACTGCTCCCTGGTGATTGGCTGGATGAGTAACATGATTTAAGAGGAAACACTTCCGGCAGCTCAGGGCAGTCTGGGTATATGAGCACGATCCAAAGGGAGTCATATCTTTATTGATTTATTTAGTCACTGTTCTTTCAACACGGACATTCGCAGCAAAGGTTTTAGAAGGCTCTTAACCCCGCCAAACCCACTGCATTTTTTCGCTTTACCAAATCAAACGGTCACAGCCATATATAACAAACGTAAACCCATAAGTGGTTGATTAATATGAGAGGACACTCGTGCAAAGCTGAGGCAAATCTGAAAGCCAGAACGACGGCTGTGACAAATTGATGGTTTAATTTTAGGCATGAAGAACCATCAGATCTGATGATATTACCTACAATCTGAACTCAGAAGTGTGAATTCACTGAACCATGATCTTCATAACTATTCATTATACAAATGTGTCTGTTTGTTCGGCTCTTTGAGGACTTTCCTTGGTCTAAATGAGCAAGTGGCTCTTGTTGATAATGGTTGAAGTGCAGGACCCTGCGCTTTAGGACCTTCTAGATAGGTTAGGGTGATACGTCCATTCAAACTGAGGAACTGTTTCCACGCCCTGCACTTGCAGTTTGGAATGGAAGAAATAGAGCCTGTTACACCTCTGGTTCTACTGTCACTTGAACTGTATAAAAAATCACTGTGTTCTCTTATCAGAAGAAAGCACCATAATCATAATGATGATTTTAGAGTGGTGTTTGGAAAAAGTGAGTTTATAATGGAAGTCACTGGAGACATCAGGTAATCTGTGTTCGACTTGGCCCAGAAGACACCGGGGAAATGCCAAAAGGAAAGAAATCCTCTGGTCTCAGCTTCTGTCGCGAGTCGCTTGCATCTTTTCACATTTCTTTTTGCTCTTTTGTTACTTTGTCCTCCTTTTTATCCTGTTGTCGTATGGCTTTTTCATTGTGTTTTATCTCGTTTGTCGCTATTTGAGGCTTTTCAGAGCTTTAGATTTGGGTTTAAGCCACTTTGACATATGATATAAATATTGAGTTTGGAGATATTTCAGCGACGGCCACAGCCATCGGGTTTAATAATTGCTTGGTGGATTTATAGCAAGAGAGGGAATGGCAGGGACAGAGCAGAATGAGAACAGACATGGCTTGTCTCAGTAGGTAAGATGTTGATATAATAATAATATTACCGTTTGATTATGAAGAAATAGGCTTTTTTTACCAGGATTTACAATATCGTATATAATATAACTGTAAGAACTTTTTTTTTAACTGAAACCATAATATTTACAATAGTCTTGGTTTCTGAATGATTGTTTGGCTCATTAGCACAAAGAGGAGAGGATGACACGAGACAGAGCCAGAATGAGGACAGTAGAGAAATGGAGCAAGAACATGTCAGACAGACTGCTAGCTCAAAAAGTAATGTAATATTTTAGGTTTGGACGTAATACAATGATACCAGTACACTGCAAAAACGTATGCTCAGCTTCAATAGCCCTTGCAAGTTTGTCAGTGCACAAGTGGGTCATGTGAAAGGAAAAGTGTCTATACATTAAGTAAAGTATTGGGATGCAAAAAGACTAGACTTGAGTCTGTTGTTAGACTTTATTTTTTACTGTCCTTAGTTTTGGAGTAATCTGTGCACTTAAGCTATAGCCATGTTCAATGAGCCAATTTGCTTTTCTATGAGGTTATACTGATTCTGTTCATGAATTAATCCTGGGAGTTAGTCCTGGTGTATAACTTGGGCTTGAAATCTAATACTGTCCTGAGTATCCTGGTTTAGTCTGAGAGTCCTGGGTTTAGTCCTAGAGTGAGTCCTGGTTTGCCTGAGTAGTCCGGTTAGTCCTGTGAATCCTGGTTTAGTCGCTGATGATCCTGTTCAGTCCGAGGGGGATAGTTTGGTGCCAGTCCTGAGTGAGTCTGGTTTAAGTCCCGGTGAGTCCTGGTTTTAGTCCCGATATCGCTGGTTTAGTCTGAGTGAGCCTGGTTTAGTCTGAGTGAGTACCTGTTAGTCCTGGTGAGTTCCTGGTTTAGTCCTGAAGTGAGGTCCTGGTTTAGTCCATGAGTGAGCCCTGGTTTAGTCCCTGAGTGAGCTTGGTTAGGCCTAATGAGAGGCCTGGTTTAGTCCTGAGTGTCACTTGTTTAGTCCTGAGTGAGTCCTGTTAGTCCTGAGTGAGTCCTGCGTTTAGTCCTGAGGAAGTCCTGTTTAGTCCTGATGCAGTCCTGTTAGTCACTGAGTGAGTCATGTTTTAGCGCTGAGTGAGAGTCCTGGTTGATTTCGATTTATTGTTTCCTTTAGACTTAGACTTTAAATTACAGTAAATAAAGCAAAGATGAATAAATATAATAGATTAGTGAAAAATATTTCCAGCTCTAAATTGGGAGTGTTTTAAATGGTGTATTTTAAGAGATAAAGAATATAAGTGTAGCATATGTTTAATGTTTATCATTGATATAATAGGAGATTAAAATGGATATGCCTCATCTTAAAATACAACCAATTGCACTAAATACATATGTGAAAAGGTTGAGTTGTATGTATAGCAATTACTGTGAACTCAGATGTGAATATACCCAGTCAGCTGTCAGGGCTCAGACTGCTAACTTGCAAATTCATCACCTATTTTTTCAATGCAGTGAGTTTGCTCTAAGGTCACATTCAGTTACACTGGTTTTATCACTACTTATTGTAGAGGGCAGAAAAGCAAATACCAAAACTGGGGCCTGAGGTCATTCACAAAAGAAAGCTGTAAAACATTCAAAGAAAACTGAATGTATGAAGACGTACAGCAAGTGAAATGGGATGATAAAATGAAACAAAAGAATGTTGAATTAGCTTTTGATGCAATTATTCTCAACAAGTGTGTTGAGATCAAGCTCAATAAAAAACATACTGTTAGAAGCACAAAAGCCCCTGGTTGGATCAGAGAAAGAAACACTTAAGAAAGCTGCCACGTATCTGGAAATGTGACTGATTGGACGCTTACGCTCTCTGAGGAATAAGTTACTAAAATCACAAAGCTAAAAAAATGCATTATCAGTCTTTATTAGAAGAACTAAAGGGGGGAGAGATTAAACAAAACCTATAGAATGTGCTAATCATTTTAATAATTATACTGTTGAAAAAGTAAATGAAGAAATGAATGCAGGATAACACTGAGAACACTGCACTCGCTCAATCATTTCATTCACGATTCTGAGTGGAAGAAAATGCAAGTATTGAATTGACCAGTGTTGCAGTTAGAGGATGTGAAAAGCTTCTCATGTCATTAGACCATAAAGCCATGGCTGTTATCAGAATGGGAAAAACAGACTGTTAAGCTCTCAGCCAAAGCTGTTGCTTAAAACCACTAGCCACATTGTTCAGTTTATGTTGAAAGTGGTGCTTTTCAGGATTATGGTTGATCATAGTACCGATATTCTCGTCTGGCCCATGGGTAGTTTGGATGACTTTGGCCGATGGCACAGACCTCCGGTGTTATCACTGTTGAGCTTCGAAGGGACGTTGAGAAGAACCAGGATTTGATTTCTCATTGATTTGTCATAGTCATTGTTATGTTGTTAATCAAGTATCATAGATGTTTGGAGTACGCGTAAAGCGCTTCTTATTCCCAGATTAGTCGTAGTACAACAAAGTGTCTGTTTATTTGTCTCTTAGATCTTCCGAAGCTTCAGTCGTCTCAGCTGGACACCATAAATGGAGGAGAAGAGCACAGAAGGACTGAGCCCTCACTCTAAAACCACTGACCCCAAAGCTCAGAGTGAGATCCACCGCTGTCCAAGCACTCACAGTCAGGACTGAATCGTTTATAACAATCGTAAAGTCATTCATCACAGCGAAAACAGAAACAACTTCCCCAAGTCCCAGAGTCTCGTGTCTATGATCCATTAATCAGCTTAAGTGACTTTCTGATGATCTATGTTCCCAAAGTATTCAGACGCCTCCACTCACATCTGAACTTACTGAGATCTTCATCATTAGGTTAATGTAGGGTGTCCACTCTGTGCAGCTAAGATCTCACTTCTGTGTTATTGAAGTGTGTTTGAGGTTTCCTGAAACAATCTTACGGAATTATAAGTTCAATCAAAAATACCCAAACGGATGAACAATAAAACTAAAACAGTTTTTGGCTCTGAAGTTTCCTGTTTTGTCAATTCTCTTTCCCTCTGTTTAAACGTAACAAAATGAAGTATGGCTGATTTGTGTTGTTTGCATAAATACAGATTTGAGCATTAAAAATGTCATTAAAAAGCTTTAAATTGGACTGCTCTGCCTGGATAAACCCTGTTGGTGCTGAAGCATCTAAGTCCTGTGACAGAACTAAAAGCTCGCTCCTGAAGACAACCCCCACACCTAATAATAATAAGCATCCCTCCTCCAAACTTTACACTGGGCCACAATGCAGTCAGTTCTCCTGGCAGCCTCCAAAACCCCAGCTGGTCCATCGAGAGCCAGGGAGAAGTGTGATGGGTCAGGAACATCTTCCTCTGCTCTAGAGTCCACCACTGCATCAGAAGCTGCTTGGCTGATGAAAGGCTCTGATGCAAGCTGCTCGGTGAACCCCATGAAGCTCTAACACACTGTTCTGAGTTCAGGAATTTGAAGAATCTTATGGAAGTGAACGTTGATTTTGTTTCCAATGGTCTTCCTCTTTTCTAACATCACACACAGATGACTTTGTAATATTTTAACATTTCAGACTGGTTTTGTAGTTTGCACAGAGGCTGTCAAGTACACGCGGACTTCACTGAGCTCCTGAGAGAGACCTGTCTTTCACAGATGTTGTAGAAAACAGTCTGCAGCCTCTGTGTCTGATCTTATACAGCTGTGCCATGACACTGATAAGAACCTGATTTACATTATCAGTGAGTTACTCTGCTTGTGTCGTGCAGTGGCCAGTACAGCGTTCAGGTTAACCTACCGTGTCCTTTTATAATCGTGGTGATGGTAAAACGGGTTCATCTTGACATCCCTATCTGAGGCTGATCCAGGACAGTTCCATGTGTTTCAAGTGTTTAATCTGTGTCTCAGGATCCTCCAGAAACATCGTCCGTCTGAACCTGGTCCCAGCTGTGTCTCCCTCAGGACTGACCGGTCTATGGATAAACCAATAGGATTCAAGACAAAGACGTGAGATTCAACTGTTTATTATGGAATATAATGATTTCAGTTCAATGGGGAATTAAAGGAACTATACCTGATTTTTATCTACAAGTGTAACATGTTAGTTTTGTCGTCTTTTATCATATTGTAAACTCAGATATTTATATGAAAAACACTGCGTTTAATTAAATCATTTGAATCAATGTCATGAATTTTCATGGCTAGTTGTCGTGCATTTCTGTGACATTGACCCTGAAAAGTGACGATGTGCTTCCTCTTTCATTATTTCTAATAAATAAATCAGGTATGTAAGGGATAATGCAAAACGAGGTGTCCATTATCAGAAATAACTGGACGACTGGGAGCGGAGGACGGTTGCTTCCGTGGAGTGCATTATCCC
Organism: Neogobius melanostomus; assembly: GCA_007210695.1. Classification (NCBI taxonomy): domain Eukaryota; kingdom Metazoa; phylum Chordata; class Actinopteri; order Gobiiformes; family Gobiidae; genus Neogobius; species Neogobius melanostomus. The sequence continues at coordinate 9,821 of VHKM01001102.1, forward strand.
GCTTATACCATGGTCCGGCAAACTGAAACTGTTCATTGGGACCTGTTTGCTTATTTTTTTAAGTCCTGGGCAGGAGTTATCTCACTTCTTAATCAGTTTACCTAAAACTAGTTCCAGCTCAATTGTTTACCGTTACTATGGAAACAGCTGCATTGGAGTGATATAGAACGTGATTTAACCGTTTCCAGGCTAGGTACATTATCAATTTATAACGGACACCTTCCAGCAAATCAGAATCAAGTATTCACAAGACCATGGTATGAAGTTCCTTTAATGCACAACTAGAGGCCGATATGTTGCGAGCCGATATATGGGGCCGATATTTGTGTATTTCATTGTATCGTTATCGGCCGATATCAGGCTGATGAAAGAGCTCAGTCAGAGCCTTAAAATGAGCCTCTCACACCTTCCTCGGCCTCAGGATCAGAAACATCACTGTGAAAATCAGTCACAGGTTTGTGCAGCTCAGAGGCTCGGGTCCTATTATATATGTTTTATGTTGCAGACTTTTATACTTTTAGAGCCATAAGAGAAAAGAGAGTTACTGATGTTTGTCTTTAATATGAAGAATAGACTAAACAGCAGGGGGCGCTGTATGTCCCTCATACAGCGCCCCCTGCTGTCACAACACTGACACATTTTACAGTTTAGAAACTTCAACTCAGGATTAAAGACGGACATTTGTAAAGATCGGCCTCAGACAAACTCATATCAGTGGAACTTTATGTAAAACCCAAAGGAAGAGCAGCTTTTATTGTAACTCATGACGGTAAAAACATATTCAGGATTTTAGGTAAACTGTAGAGTTTCATCTGATTTTCATCTGAAGTTAATTCCAAATGTTCTGTGATTTCAATGTGATTTTTTGTTATTAATTTTTAAATGTGTCCATAATCCATCACAGCCCAGAGTCTGACCCTGGTCCCGTCTGTGAGTCGCTCTGCAGTAACTGGTCTAAGGAACATCCCTTTAACTTTTCCTCCGAGCCGTAAGTTTCCCTGATGTTGTCGATGATAAAGTCATGGACAGATGTGAGTTCTCTGTTGTGTCTCTGTCACAGAGTGGAGCAGGCTCCAGAGCTCAGAGCTCAGCAACATCACACTCAGCTGGACTCCATATTTAAGGTGTGTCCTTCACTGAAGTTTGGAGATGTTCAGATGAATGGACTTGTTTCACACAGATCTGACACTGACTGCATTTGTGTTGTTTCTAATGTGTCTGTGCAGCTTCTGGAGGAGGACATCTTCACTTTTGTCCAGAAGGAGCTGAAGAAGCTCCACAAGGTTCTGAGCACAGATTACCCAGAATGCTTAGAGCCTGTGGAGGATGAGGATGGAGAGGCTTTTCTGAAGATCACTGTGAACTTCCTGAGGAGGAGGCAGCAGAAGGAGCTGGCTGAGCGTCTGTGGAGCAGTAGGTCCATTTCACTCAGTCATTTGATCTTCTCTGAGACTCAGGCTCTGTCTGTGTCTTCATTCAGGCAGATGTTCTGGAGTTCTTCAGCGTAAACTGAAGTCTGAGCTGCAGCAGAAGTGTCAGTGTGTGTTTGAGGGCGTGGCTAAAGCAGGAAGCCCCGCCCTCCTGCAGCAGATCTACACAGAGCTCTACATCACAGAGGGAGGGGCCTCAGAGGTCAACCAGGAACATGAGGTCAGACACATGGAAACAGCCTCCAGGAAACCAGGCGGAGCAGAGACAGCCATCACATGTGAAGACATGTTTAAAGGCCCCGCGGACACAGAGGCGCCCGTCAGAACAGTGCTGACAAAGGGAGTGGCTGGCATCGGGAAAACACTGCTCACTCAGAAGTTCAGTCTGGACTGGGCTGAAGGCAAAGCCCACCAGGACGTCCAGCTGCTGTTCCCCTTCACTTTCAGAGCACTCAATGTGCTGAAGGACAGGAGCTTCAGCTGGTGCAGCTGCTCCATCACTTCTTTAGAGGAACAGAAGAAGTGAGCAGCTTTGAAGAGCTGCAGCTGCTCTTCATCTTGGACGGTCTGGACGAGTGCAGACTTCCTCTGGACTTCACCCAAACCAAGGCCCTGACGGAGCCCACAGAGAGCGCCTCAGTGGAGGAGCTGCTGGTGAACCTCATCAGGGGGAGCCTGCTTCCCTCCGCTCGCCTCTGGATAACCACACGCCCCGCGGCGGCCAATCAGATCCCTGCTGAGTGCGTCTCCATGGTGACAGAGGTGCGAGGGTTCAGCGACCCACAGAAGGAGCAGTACTTCAGGAACAGGTTCAGAGACGAGGCCCACACAATCATCTCCCACATCAAGACGTCCCGAAGCCTCCACATCATGTGCTTCATGCCAGTCTTCTGCTGGATCCTCTCCACAGTCCTGGGCATGTGCTGAAAACCAGAGAGAGAGCAGAGCTGCCCAAGACCCTGACTCAGATGTACATCCACTTCCTGGTGGTTCAGGCCAAAGTCAAGAACATCAAGTATGAAGGAGGATCTGAGACAGACCACACTGGAGTCCAGAGACCAGGAAGATGGTGCAGTCTCTGGGAAAACTGGCCTTTGAGCAGCTGCAGAAAGGAAACCTGATCTTCTACGAGAGTGACCTGAGCGAGTGTGGGCTGGACGCTGCAGCCGCCTCAGTGTACTCCGGAGTCTTCACACAGGTCTTTAGAGAGGAGCCAGGCCTGTACCAGGACAAGGTCTACTGCTTCATCCATCTGAGTGTGCTGGAGTTTCTGGCTGCTCTTCACGTCCATCAGACCTTCTTCAACACTGGAGTCAACCTGCTCTCAGAAAAACAAGCTTCATTATGGACAAAGGTTTTTAGCAGTAAATCAGAGCAGTTCTACCGCTCTGCTGTGGACCAGGCCTTAAAGAGTCCAAACGGACACCTGGACTTGTTCCTGCGCTTCCTCCTGGGTCTTTCACTGCCGACCAATCAGAGCCTTCTCCAAGGTCTGCTGACACAGACAGGAAGTAGCTCCCAGACCAATCAGAAAAACGCTGAGTACATCAAGCAGAAGCTGAGTGAGGAAGTGTCTGCAGAGAGAAGCATCAACCTGCTCCACTGTCTGAATGAACTGAATGATGGTTCTCTGGTGAAGCAGGTCCAACAGTACCTGAGCTCAGGACGTCTGTCTGAAGGTGGACTGTCTCCTGCTCAGTGGTCAGCTCTGGCCTTCATCTTACTGTCATCAGAAGAAGCTCTGGAGCAGTTTGAGCTGAAGAAATACTGTGCTTCAGAGGAGGCTCTGCTGAGGCTGCTGCCAGTGGTCAAAGCCTCCAACAAAGCTCTGTGAGTGAGGTCTATGTAAGTATGAACCTTCTAAACTTCTCCTAAAACAGTGTGTTCTCTCCAGACTGAGCAGCTGTAACCTGTCAGAGAGCAGCTGTGAAGCTCTGTCCTCAGTCCTCAGCTCCTCTAGTCTGACAGTCCTGGACCTCAGTAACAACGACCTGAAGGACTCAGGGCTGAAGATGTTGTCTGTTGGACTGAAGAGTCCTCACTGTAAACTGCAGCAGCTCAGGTTTGGAATATTTTCCTTTTTCTCTACACTGTAAGCCCGGATAAGTAGAATTTACTTAAAACATTTTAGGAAACTGGTTGCCCTAAAAAAATTAAGTAATGCTTGATGAAAACTTAAGTGCATTTAAGGGTTTACTCTTCAGAGGGTTTACTCTTCATCTCTGTGAGTTTGTCATTTCTATGACTCTGTTTAACCCTGTGTGTTCAGACTGTCAGGGTGTCTGATCTCAGAGAAAGGCTGTGCTGCTCTGGCCTCAGCTCTGAGGTCCAACCCCTCCCATCTGACAGACCTGGACCTCCGCTTCAACCATCCAGGAGACACAGGAGTAAAGCTCCTGACTGCTCTACAGGAGGAGCCCCACTGCTCACTCTCCACTCTCAGGTGAGGACAGTTATTACACAGTTATTACTGAAAACACCAACTTAACTGTCAGAATAAAACCTGTTTATTCAGAGCCTGATGTTTGTGTTTCAGACTGAGTCCTGCTGGAGAACGATGGATCAATCCAATCAGGAGACGTAAGTCTGACTTTTAAAGTTTGATTAACCTCTTAAGCCCCGCCTTAACCCAGAGCATTTTCTCCAGTTCAGCTTTACCCAAATCTAAAAGCTTCTTGACTGGAGCTCACAGCCTATAGGCCAGAGTCACGCCTCATTTGAAAGCTAAGACCTACAAAACTGACCGTAACTTTTCTGTTTCTTTTCATCACTCTTTAGTTGTGCTTTTTATTGTGTTGTTGTTTTAGATTTGGGTAAAGCCAAACTGGAGACAAAGTGCTCGGTTCAGTCGGGGGTTAAGAGGTTAAGTTTGATTCACTGCATTTGTTCAGAGAGAAACAAACATTTCTTATTGACTTTATTTCTAAGTTGTGTTTCCAGTTTGACTGTTTTGAGTTGAACTTAAGATCGAAGTGAATTTGACTAAACTCAGTCCAGTTGACGAGATTTAAAAAGTCTAATGTCTTATTCTTAAGTGTAAATATCTTTAAACATAGAACATGCTGGAACATAATTGTGAAAGACAGTTTAATAATATTTGATAACAATAGAAGCAAAGCATCATGGGAGTGTCCATAAAACACATGAGGCTCATTATTGTATTTGTCCCTGTGACTGTGGTCCACAGCGTCAGAGTCTTAAGCAGGTCCAGAAGAGTCTGAGCTGTTTCACTCTGTTTAACAGAGATCTTCATGATGTAGTTTCCTCTGAGCTGTGTCTCTGTCAGTCCTCATCACAGAGACTGAACAGAGCCACAGCTGAGGACCATCTACATTTACAACAATCACCAAACAGGGACTAACTGCTGCTGTGTCTTCTCTCCCTCAGATTTCACTCAACTCTCTCTGGATCCAAACACAGCTCAGATAAACATCAAACTGTCTGACAACAACAAGACGGCGACACGTGTCAGAGAGAAGCAGCCGTATCCAGATCATCAGGACAGATTTGACGTCTGGCCTCAGGTTCTGTGTGACACTGGTCTGACTGGGCGCTGTTACTGGGAGATCCAGTGGAGAGGGAGGGTTTATATATCAGTGTCTTACAGAGGAATCAGCAGGAAAGGAGACAGTTATGACACTGTGTTTGGATACAATGATCAGTCCTGGAGTCTGGACTGCTCTAAAGATGTTTTCTCTGTTTGGCATAAAGACAAACGAACCCCCCTCCCTCCCCCTCCCTCCTCCTCTGGGACAGTAGGGGTGTATGTGGACTGTGCTGCTGGATCTCTGTCCTTCTACACAGTCTCCTCTGACAAACTGATCCACCTCCACACCTTCAACACCACCTTCACTCAGACCCTGATCCCTGGGTTTGGACTCTGGGATATAGACTCCTCAGTGTCTCTGAGAGCTCTGTCAGACTGAGCCTCTCACTGCTGTTCAGTCTGTGTGGACTCTTTTACAGCTCCTCAGTGACTCTGAGAGCTCTGTCAGACTGAGCCTCTCACTGCTGTTCAGTCTGTGTGGACTCTTTTACAGCTCCTCAGTGACTCTGAGAGCTCTGTCAGACTGAGCCTCTCACTGCTGTTCAGTCTGTGTGGACTCTTTTACGAGCGACGGTGCAGAGTCATGTTTGATGCTCAGTCTGTGTCTAAAGTTCCAGTCAGTGTAAAGCTGCATCAGGCTATAAAACACACAAGAACTGTTGAATAAAGGATATTTAGAAGTTTTGCTCAATAAACCCTTAAAGTGCAGATGACAGGTTTTAATGCTTTTGAAAATATGACTTATTCAGAAGAATAACATCAGTTCAATCATTATTTTATTTCAGTGAAGCAGGAAATTAATGAAGAAATGTTGGTCAGAAAAGTTATTTTTATTTGAATGTTTAAGCTGCTGACAGGAAGTGACATAGATAAAGGTAAAGTTCAGTTTGACTCATTTCACATCAACATAACACGGTCGGCACGGCAACAGTTTAAAATAGTTTCATCTATGTCACTTCCTGTCAGTGTCCAATCAGGAAGTGAAACTATAAACATCACAGAAATGGCCAAACTAAAGAAAACTGGAACAATCTTTAGTAAAATCTTAAATATAATTGTGTTAACGATGTTTAGTAAAAATTGTGTCTAATGTGTCAAATACACTTTAACACTTAATCACATTTGATTTGATTTGAATATTTTATTTCGAGCTAAAGAAGAAAAGAAAAACAGAAATATATATATACATAATAAAAGTAAAAAAAGAAAAAATAATTTACATTACAGCTCGAAAAGGAGTGGGAAGAAGACAAAACACATCCAACACATGTTTGTGCTTTTGGACTTTTATTTGTGGCATAACTCCAACATGTTTGATGCTAATTGAGCACAAACATGATTGTAATTCTCCGGTCGTCTCCATGTCCCCGTGCATACAGCTGGGCCTCAAGTCTGAAAGGCTTTAGATGCAAATGTTCCTTTTTTTGTACAAATACCGGTTCAAAAAGCTCTAACACTGTCTCGTCCCTTCCTAAACACTTCCACAGATTCACTCTGACGCCTAAACTCACAAAATAAAGGGTGAGATTCAGTAACGATGGAGAAATGCAGTTGTTTGTGTTATTTTTACTCATATGTGAAATAACTGGTATTTTCTTCCTCTTGTCAAACTAGGTAAAAATGACCTCATGGTGAAAAACATGAGTCAGGACGTTAGTTTGAAGCCTCGAGGTTCAGAAAATATGTTTGAAATTACATTTTGAATCTGTTTTATAGAAGCGTTTTGAAAAATACTGATTACAATGTAAGTCTATGGAGTCAAAGACCCACAACGGCAACACATTTGAGTGACAGAAAGTTGGCAATGAAAGGGTTAAAATATTCATAAAGTTATATTATGTTTATGTTCATGAAAAGAGGAGAGTCAGACCTTCAAATGAAAAAAAGAGTTTTGAAAATGATCAATCCTTCATTGAGTTAAAACTTTCTAAAATTTCAATCAGAATCAGAATTGTGTTATTGGACATTGTTAGTGAACAGGTTCATAAACATGAACATGAACATGAACATGAGCCCAAATGAGCCCAAGCACATGTTTGTGTCTGAACTTTTGTAAAGGTGTGATTGAGGTTAAAGAGTCTTTATATAAAGAGCTTCTTCACATCGCGGCTCGTGTTTCAGAGACTTTTCTCTCCTGAAACTGTGTTCGTTTGTGTATTTTGTGGCTTTTTGATTCTTGTTCATAATGTTTTTTAATATTTATCTGGGTGTAAATAATATTATGTACAGTTTGGAGTTGGCAGGACTGTGAAAGAACTAAGAGGAGTAACTTTATCACTTTATGCTGCGTTCATGAGCTCTGGTAAAGATGAACCTTTCCAGCTGTGAAGTGGAAAATACCAGCTCATTACAAGTGCTTTTGTGTCGTAGCAAAGTGAAACATCTAAAAACAAGACATGAGAGATAACAAGGCATCACGGTGGCCCATGTGTGTTCATGAACACTGTCCCGACCAAATAAAGCAATAAATAAATCATAAAAGTCCATATAAATAGAACCATCAGATAATAGGTGTAAAAACGTCTCATCTCTGATCTCTGTCTTGGAAATGTGGAGGTCAAAATGATTTCCCAGTTTCCCCGTGGATAATACGAGATGAGGCGTGTGCACGTTTGTACTCGACAAGTGGTATTTCCTATGATTACAAGAGCACATGAATGCAGCATTACTGTCCATGAGCTAAACTGTGGAGCTTCTCCTGGACTGAATTAGGACCGAGATCTCATGGACTTTTATATAAATGAACTAAAGCCTTTTGTGTAATGATACATTTGTGTTTGTAAATGTATCATCTGCATAATCTTATTGAATAATTATCATTGTGAATTTGAATATGTTTGAATATTGATTGATTGATTGTTTTTATTTCGAGCTACACAACACACAACACAGGCACAAAAACCAGAAAAAAAAAATAACATTCTAGCTCTAAAAGGAGTGAGAAGAAGACAAGCTTATTAACTCCCACCCCTGTTCATAAACTTAACCTGTTACCTCCCACCGGCACGAGCTCGTGCCAAATAGCTATTTCTCTCACTATTTCTCTCGCTGTGAATCGATAGCTGCATTTTGCATTTGGTGTTGGGTATGCTTGGTTTCCTCTTCCTCTTCGCTTCAAAATGACACCTTACGGAGAGTTCTCCGTACACGGAGTCGGCTGGTACAGCCCGGTGAACAAAACAAGCGCTCCCTACGGCTGAGTGCGTAGCTCTTCTTTATCCAATGACTGAAGGCGAAGTCTGCTACGTATCAAAACGTGACGTATATATTCGTGTAGCCAATGAGCACAGCTTTCCATTGATGTCTGGGGTTTGTAGTCTTTCTCCAGAATGATGCTCTCAGAAGCCTAACTACGTGACGCGTAATGAGCGCGTCATAGAGAGACCTGAGCTACGCGACGCTTGTTTACATTCGGCTTCGACTTTTAGCAACTTTTTTTTACCATAAATCATGCCCAAAGCAAAGCAGAAGACGCTCTACACACAGAGTGAGGCTGTAACTACAGTATTTGAGTGTAGAAAGACGTAGTGGGTCTCAAATGGAGGACGAAGAAGCCGTGGATGGCATGTTTGTACAGGGAACAGATCCGCTACTCAATTGGTATGTACAACAAGGCTTTTTTATCGCACACATGGACTTTATACGTGTTATTAGTGTCATACTATTTATAATTCAACTATTATGTTATAATTATTGTGTTTTAGTCTATAGTTGTGTACTATTGATGGGACCAATTATGGACACTGAAAAGAGTACAAACGTTGTATTCTTTGGACAGACGTACATTTATTATTGATGATAGTGATAATATATAGGTATATTATTGTATATTATTATAATTATATATCATAATGTATATTATAAAAAATAATGTAACTCAGCTTCAAAATACTAAAATATGAAAGTTTGAAAAATTAAAAAAAAAAGTTCTAGAAGGGTAATTTGCTTCAATCAAAATATGAAAATGTGTTTTTATGGTCAAAGTAGTCATAAAATGAAAATAATATAGTTTGGCACATTTGTGCCATTTGGCACAGTTTGTGCCGAATAGCCTATTTGCACAAAAAGACCCATAGCACCAAAACCCTTTGGTGCAGAGATAAGCCACTTTACACATATGTTGTCCACATGGTGTAGACTGAGTGTAGTGAATTTCACATGATAATATTGAAGTTTACCACCGTTTTTGGCAGTTAGCAATTGAAGTATGTTTTCCGAGTGAAATAACCCACATTTTTTACATATTTTAACTGCTAAAATGTTAAGTTTGTTGTTCCCCCTGCATATAATAAGTTACCAGAAGGCCTCATCTTTCAAATGCAGTATCATACAAGCATCTAGGCTGTAAGATCTTTGTTTAATCGCTGATGGCATTTGGGTATGTGGGTAACCTTTGTGCACAGGCCAGTAGGCGGCAGTAAACAGGTTAAATAATAATGTGGTTGCTACAATAACACTGTTTAGTTCTTATTATCTTACAAAACGATTCACAATTAAGTTGGTTACATATTAACAGATGCAACAATGCATTACATTAAGTCACATTCACAGTATGTTACACTTTATAACAAGTGAATCATTTTGTTTCCTATACCTATTTTATTACCATGTTGGTATTGTTATTCACCATCACCATTACAGCCCATATAACATTACTCTGTATCAAAGTGTTTGAATGACACATAAAATACTCCACTTTTATTCATGAAAGGTACAATAATCGCAGACGGATTGATGCTCATGATAACAAGATAAGTCTTAATGATGTGTGTTAGAAAGGAGTCATGATATAATCATCTTGGTGAATTTGACCAAATAAACGAATGACTTGTGTTCGACCTGGACCATGATTCTCCAGTTTGAAACGTTTGGATAAACACTGGTGAAGAGATGATGACTTGTCCGGTCTGGTTTATCTGTTTAGAAACAGAACACAACCGTAAAACTGCTCCTCTAGTGTTTGATTGTTTCCTTAGGAATGTTGCTAATCTGACTGTTGTTGCGTCTCCTATCTGCTGGCTGGACTATATACTCCAGAGAAGAGAAGTCCACCTCAGACTTGACTAAGATTTTGCTGTGATCACATATTGTCTGTCAGTCACACTTGTATTTTTTATTGTTTATTCCTTTGCTTTTCACAGATTATCATTTTCTACTGTGCATAATAAATCACCAAAAGACAGTTAGATCTTCCTTATTGGTAGTTTCTGAAATGACACAATCAATGTTATTGTAAATGTATTTTCCAAGTTTCTACATTTAACCATTTGTATTTTAAAGCCCTTATAGGGAAAAACTTTGCAAATCAGCCTTGGCTATAAATGTTGTTGTATGTTAATCTTACATATTTTACTTATTGAGTCAATAAATAAATAGACTAAAACGTTCTTTCGTAGAGTTGTATGTGTTTGGTTCTTTTACAAATAAAAACTGCTGCTTTGAGTGTTCACGGAGCCTCTTTATTAACCGGCTGCAACAACATTGTGGTTCTAACTCTGTGATATCTTCTCTGCTCATGAAGTACTCAGACCACACATATGCATGGTCTGACCTCTAGTGGTAACATGTAATATAGATTACACCACATCCCCTCACTGAAGTTAGGTTGACCCGTCTTAGCTGTAACACAAAACATTTGTATTTCTTAAATGTTCCCATTTCACATCGGTCGACTAACTGTATCTGGGCAGAAGCATTTGAACTATTTCCATTGATTTTTCCTGATCAAACAGTTATTGCAAACATTAGAACGTTTCCTATGAAAAAACCTCTTACATTAGAGTTTAAGGCATATTCAGAACTGATTCACAGCAGAACAGAAATATTAAAGCATCACTTTCACAGATCTTTTTGGTTTTATCACTTCTCTACCAGACCTGGTGTTTGTTGTTCTCGGACAGTGTCTCTGTAGGACTGTTCTTTTCCTTAGACTGGGTCGGCTGTGATTCAGTCTCTGATATCGGCTTAGGCACAAGAAGACTGTGGTTCCTTCTGATGGTCCCCTGTAGTCCACTGATGACATAGAACCTGTGCCCTTTGCTTTTGCATCTGTAATCCAAACAGGGTGTCCGGGTAACAGTTTGTCCAAATCTCTTGTTCGGTGTCTTTTGTTGAAGCATTGGGTTTGTCTCATCCTTCTCTCCACATGACGTATTTGTTTCAGATTAGACACACATGGCTGTAAAGCCTCTGGAAGCATTGACAAGGTGGTACGGAGTCTACGCCCCATGAGAAGCTGTGCAGGGCTGTAGCCATTTGCCAGCGCTGAGGTCCTGTAGGCCAATAGAGCTCAGTTATGGATCACTGGGACAGAAAAGTCTCCAATCTTCCAATAGGGGTACTTCATATGTCAATCAATCAACCAATCAATCAATCAATCAATCAATCACTCTGTATTTATAAAGCGCTTTTCATACATTTCATGTAACACAATCCACCAGGGTCTTTTTCATGAAACAATTGACCCGTAACAGAAGTCCTGTTTTACACTCCATGTCAGGTACTTCCATAAAGGCCACTTTACAGCCAGCAGGGGGCATCATTAATCACTGCTTAACAAATCACTTGAGGTCAGTGGCCTCATAGAGGTGGGTACAAAACTGGACTGTGCTGTTTGTTTTTGTAAAGGCAGTGACCTGAACCAGCGACCGGAGGGGAGTGGGCTGTACTGACTGTGATGTCTGTGCTGATCTGTTGTCCTTTAGATCTGACTCTGTTATTGTAGATTTCCATGAGTGATTCCTGTTCCTGTCCCATTATTTTACTGCTCAGCCTAATGCTTTTGTTGAGTGGATTACGGTGAATGGCTCTGAGGGATCCAAACCAAACTGTAATATTAAATGTTACGACTGAATGAAGCATTTATAGAAGGCCGTGAGGACCGACTGATGAACCTGAAGCTTCTGGAGTTTCCTGAGAAAATAAAGTCGTTGCTGCTCCTCCACTGGGGGGCGCCGTTACTGTCTTCATCTCGTATCTGAACTCGGAGCAGTCTGGAGGAGTCCCAGTTTACAAGTTGTAATAACCACTTTGCTCCAAGGCATTTTTCCAAGTGGGAGGAGGGAAATTTACCAGTTTCCTTGAACGCACCATAAGTAATCCATTCAGATGAGTTACATTTACATTGTTTTAGCTTCTTCAAACTCACAGTAAGAGCCTTTCCTCTCCCAGCAGAGTCAGAGCTCCAAACGGGGCTGAAGTTAGAAGAGACCAAGCTCTTCCACGTTTTCCTTATTTAATACAGTTACGTGAGCGTTTACACGATCCAAGTCTAGTTACACAAAATTAAACATGTGGATTTATTTAAGCGGATAAAAAGGGGAACTATATTATGAGGCGTAATAATACAGGAGCACTTCGACGTCCGCGCAGTAAAGTCAAACTGCTCCTGAGGTTTTATTATGAGCAGATTCTCATCAGTTTAGCTTTTGAAAATAAACAATAAATATTAAGATTATGAATGAATTTGGAGAAAAAATAAATGTCCTAAATGTAAAACACAAAGATAAATATTAAGATTTTATAATCATTTGTACAAAAAAAAATCCTAATGAAGGAGGAAAAGCGCTGTGTAAGTTGAGAGCATTTACCATTGTACTGCACGTGTCAGTAAATATATCTCCGTTAACTCTGAAATACTGAACAAATGAAACGTGTGATGTACAAACTGATTTGAATCATGTTGTAAAAACAGCCTGATGACATTTATATTGTGTTTGCTTCAGTCATGTGGTTTTGTCACTGTAGTCTTTGACAGTAACTCAGCTGTAGCTAAACACTCCCTCATTCATCCACCAAGAAGCAGCGTAGTTTCTTTAAACTACTGTAAAACACAAAATACAGCAAAATGACTGCAAAGAAGAGAGAACTTATAAGCTCAGCACAAAACATGTTCAAACATCCAAATATAATATAATGCAGAGAATGAGCTTATTACTGACAGACGATGCCGTTCTGCGCTGAGCTCAAAGGAAACACTCAGATTCTGACTGAAACATGTTCAGACTTTACAAACTGCAGTACTAACTTTCACCACTAGGGGAGCTCATTGGACAACATATAAAACAAAGTGATTCCATTACCAAGGCTGGATCTAAAAAGTGGAAGTGAATCTAAATAATGGACAGAGCCAGGTTTGAATTCAGGGTTTTATTTTGTGACATATTAGTAACACTGAGGCTTTTTTTGGATCTTGTTTAGTTTTGAATGAGCTCATCATAAGTGAAAACATTTATAAAAAGTCTTGTTTTTTTGGTTCAAAGCTGAATAAATCACGCTGGAATTCCATGTTAAAAAATCCCTCTGAAATAAAGTGAAATCTTGTTGTAAGTTCCGTCACTCTGAGCTCAGTTTGCACTCACAGGTGAGTAAACTGTACTGCTCTGTGATTGGCTGATGAGGTCACATGATTTAGAGGAAACACTTCCTGTGCAGCTCAGGCAGTCTGGGGTTATGTGAGCACGAGTCCAGGTGAGTCCAGTCTTTATGATTTATTTAGTCACTGTCTTTCAACATCAGGACATTCTGCAGCAAAGGTTTTAGAAGCTCTTAAGCCCCGCCTTAAACCCACTGCATTTTCTTCAGCTTTACCCAAATCTAAACGGTCACAGCCTATATATACAAACGTAAACCCATAATGTGGTGTATTTAAATGAGAGACACTCTGCAAAAGTCTGAGGCAAAATCTGAGCCAGAACGACGGCTGTGACAAATGTGATGTGTTTACATTTAGCAGTGAAGAACCATCCAGATCTGATGATATTACCTACAATCTGTAACTTTCAAAGATGTGACATCACTGTAATCCATTGATTCTTCATCAGACTATCATTTACAACATGTGTCTGCTTTGTTTGCGGCTCTTTGAGACTTTCCTTTGGTCTAAAACTGAGCAAAGTGGCTCTGTTGATGTTGAAGGTTGCAGACCCTGCTCTAGACTCTAGACTAGGTTTAGTGTGTGATACGTCAAAGCTGAGGAACCTGTTTCCACGCCCTGCACTTGCATGTTTGGAATGAGAAATAGAGCCTTGTTTACACCGTCCTGTTTCTACTGTCACTATGAACTGTAAAAATCACCTGTGTTTCCTCCTCTGATCAGAAGAAAGCACCGATAATCAATAATGGATGATTTTAGAGTGTGAAAAAGTGAGTTTATAATGGAAGTCACTGGAAGAACATCAGGTTTAATCTGTGTTTCTGACTCTGCCCCAGAACGACACTCGGAGGAAATGCCAAAAAGGAAAGAAAGTCCTCTGGCTCTCAGGCTTTCTGTCGCGTAGTCGCTGCATCTTTGTCACATTTCTGTTTTTGTCTCGTTTGTTACTTTGTCCTCACTTTTTACTCCTGTTTTTGTCGTTTATTGTGTTTTGTCACTTTTTCATTGTGTTTTCATCCTCGTATTTGTCGCTATTTTGAGGCTTTTTCAAGAAGCTTTTAGATTTGGGTAAAGCCAAACTGAACATTACTGATATAAATATGAGTTTGGAGGATATTTTCAGCGACGGCCACAGCCAGTCAGTGGGTTTTAATAATTGCTCTGGTGGATTTATAGCACAGAGAGGGAGAGATGGCAGGGACAGAGGCCAGAATGAGAACAGACATGCTGTCCTCAGGTAAGGTAAGAAAATAGTTGATAGTGATAATAATATTACCCGTTTGTATTATTGAAGAAATTAGGCTTTTTTTAACCAAGGATTACAATATACTGTATATAATATAACTGTAAGAACTTTTTAACTGAAACATAATATTTTACAATATGTCTGTGATTCTGAATGATGTTTGCTCATTAGCACAAAGAGGGAGAGATGACACAGAGGGACAGAGACCAGAATGAGGACAGTAGAGAAATGGAGCAAGAACAGGTCAGACAAGACCTGCCTGCTCAGTGTTTGTTTTAGTTTGGATCGCTGACATGATACAGTACACTGCAAAACGTGCTGCAGCTTCAATAGCCCTGCAGTTTGTTCAGTGCACAAAGTGGGTTCCATTGTGGAAAGGAAAGTGTCTATACATTTGAAGTAAAAGTATCTGGTGCAAGACTAGACTTGAGTCTTGGTTGGTTTTAGACTTTATTTTGTACTGTCTTAGTTTTGGAGTAAATCTGTGCAACTTTAGCTTAGCCCATGTTCATATGAGCCATTTGCTTTCTATTGATGGTTCTGATTCTGTTCTGAATTAATCCTGGGTTAGTCCTGGTTAATAACTGGCTTGATCTAATACTGTCCTGAGTGAGTCCTGTTTAGTCCTGAGTGAGTCCTGGTTTAGTCCTGAGTGAGTCCTGGTTTAGTCCTGAGTGAGTCCTGGTTTAGTCCTGAGTGAGTCCTGGTTTAGTCCTGAGTGAGTCCCTGAGTGAGTCCTGGTTTAGTCCTGAGTGAGTCCTGGTTTAGTCCTGAGTGAGTCCTGGTTTAGTCCTGAGTGAGTCCTGGTTTAGTCCTGAGTGAGTCCTGGTTTAGTCCTGAGTGAGTCCTGGTTTAGTCCTGAGTGAGTCCTGGTTGAATTTCTGTTATTTTTCCTTTAGACTTAAGACTTTAGATTTACAGTAAATAAAGCAATAGATGAATAAATATAATAGATTAGTAACAATATTACCATCTTTAAATTGGGAGTGTTTTAAAATGGTGTATTTTAAGAGTAAAGTAATAATAATGTAGCCTATGTTCTAATTTTTATCATTGTATAATAGGAGATTAAAATAGAATATGCTCATCTAAAATACACCAGATTGCACTAAATGACATCTGTGAAAAGGTTGAGTGATATGTAACAATACTGTGAACTCAGATGGTGAATATACCCAGTCAGCTGTCAGGGCTCAGACTGCTACTTGCATCCATCACCTATTTTCAAATGCAGTGAGTTGTGCTCTAAGGTCACATCAGTAACACTGGGTTTTAGTCACTACATTATTGTAGTGGCAAGAAAAGCCAAAATACCAAAAACTGGGCCTGAGGTCATTCACAAAAGAAGCTGTAAAACCAAAAAATTATACTGTTGAAAAAGTAAATGAGAAATGAAATGCAGGAGGGAACACTGCACTCTCTCAATCATTCATTCACAGATTCTGAGTGGAAAGAAATGCATGTTTGAATTGACCAGTGTTGCAGTGGAGGATGTTGAAAGCTTCTCATGTCATTAGACCATAAGCCATGTGCTGTTGATCAGATGGAAAACAGACTGTTGAGGCTCTCAGCAAAGGTTGTTGCTAAACCACTAAGCCACATTTTCATTTATGTTTTGAAAGTGGTGCCTTTCCGGGATTATGGTGATCATGGTACCGATATCTCGTCTGGCCCATGGTGTTAGTTTTGGATGGACTTTGTGCGATGAGCAGAACCTCGGTGTTATCACTGCTGAGCTTGAGGACGTTGAGGAAGAACCAGGATTTGATTTCTTCATTGATTTGTCATTAGTCATTGTTATGTTGTTAATCAAATGTATCAATAGATGGTTTGGAGTACGGGCGTAAACTCTTCTTATTCCCAGATTAGTCGTAGATACAACAAAGTGTTCTGTTTATTTGTCTCTTAGATCTTCCTGAAGCTTCAGTCGTCTCAGCTGGACACATAATGGAGGAGACAGAGCACAGAGAGGACGGAGCCCCTCACTCTAAAACCACTGACCCCAAAGCTCAGAGGTGAGATCCACCGCTGTCCAACACGTCACAGTCAGACTGACATCATCTTATAACAATCGTAAAGTCAATTCATCCAACAGGAAACAGAAACAACTGTCCCAAGTCCAGAGTCTCGTGTCTATGATCCATAATCAGCTTAATGACTTCTGTGATGATCTATGTTTCCAAAGTATTCAGACGCCTCCACTCACATCTGAACTTTACTGAGATCTTCATTCATAGGGTTTAATGTAGAGTGTGTCCACTCTGTGCAGCTAAAGCATCTTCAGCTCTTCTGTGTTTATGAAGTGCATTTGTGAGGTCATTCCTGAACAATCTTTAC
Organism: Neogobius melanostomus; assembly: GCA_007210695.1. Taxonomy (NCBI): domain Eukaryota; kingdom Metazoa; phylum Chordata; class Actinopteri; order Gobiiformes; family Gobiidae; genus Neogobius; species Neogobius melanostomus. Next base: position 26,755 of record VHKM01001102.1, read on the forward strand.
TGTATAAGTTCATCAAAAATACCAAACGTATGAACAACTAAAACTAAAACAGTTTTGGCTCTGAAGTTTCCTGTTTTGTCCAATTCTCTTTCCTCTGTTTGAAACGTAACAAATGAAGTATAGGCTGATTTGTATTTGTGGCATTAAAATATAGTATTTGAGCATTAAAAATGTCATTAAAAAGCTTTAAATTGGACTTGCTTCTGCCTGGATAAACCCTGTTGGTGCTGAAGCATCTAGAGTTCCTTTGACTAGAACTAAAGCTCAGCTCCTGAAGAACAACCCCACACCATAATAATAATAATCATCCCCTCCTCCAAACTTTACACTGGGCACAATGCAGTCAGTTCTCCTGGCAGCCTCCAAACCCAGACTGGTCCATCAGAGCCAGGTGGAGAAGTGTGATTGGTCAGAGAACATCTCCTCTGCTCTAGAGTCCACCACTGCATCAGAAGCTTTGCACTTGGTGATGAAAGGCTCTGATGCAGCTGCTCGGCCTGAAACCCCATGAAGCTCTACACACTGTTCTGAAGCTTCAGGAAGTTTGAAGATCTTATGAAAGTGAACGTTGATGTTGTTTCCAATGGCTTCCTCTTTGTTCTAACATCACACACAGCTGACTTTGTAATATTTAGGACATTTCAGGACTGGTGTAGTTGCACAGGAGGCTTCAGTACCACGCTGGACTTCACTGAGCTCCTGAGAGAGACCTGTTCTTTCACAGATGTTGTAGAAACAGTCTGCAGCCTCTGTGTCTGATCTTATACAGCTGTGGCCATGACACTGATAAGAACCTGATTTACATTATCAGTGAGTTTACTCTGCTTGTGTCGTGCAGTGGCCAGTACAGCGTTCAGGTTAACCTACCGTGTCCTTTATAATCGTGGTGATGGTAAAACAGGTTCATCTTGACATCCCTATCTGAGGCTGATCCAGGACAGTTCCATGTGTTTCAAGTGTTTAATCTGTGTCTCAGGATCCTCCAGAAACATCGTCCGTCTGAACCTGGTCCCAGCTGTGTCTCCCTCAGGACTGACCGGTCTATGTATGAACCAATAGGATTCAAGACAAACACGTGAGATTCAACTGTTTATTATGGAATATAATGATTTCAGTTCAATGGGGAATTAAAGGAACTATACCTGATTTTATCTACAAGTGGAACATGTTAGTTTTGTCGTCCTTTATCATATTGTAAACTCAGATATTTATATGAAAAACACTGCATTTAATTAAATCATTTGAATCAATGTCATTAATTTTCATGGCTAGTTGTCGTTCATTTCTGTGACATTGACCCTGAAAAGTGACGATGTGCTTCCTCTTTCATTATTTCTAATAAATAAATCAGGTATGTAAGGGATAATGCAAAACGAGGTGTCCATTATCAGAAATAACTGGACGACGCGGAGCGGAGGACGGTTGCTTCCGCGGAGTGCATTATCCCGCTTATACCATGGTCCGGCAAACTGAAACTGTTCATTGGGACCTGTTTGCTTATTTTTTTAAGTCCTGGGCAGGAGTTATCTCACTTCTTAATCAGTTTTACCTAAAACTAGTTCCAGCTCAATTGTTTACCGTTACTATGGAAACAGCTGCATTGGAGTGATATAGAACGTGATTGAACTGTTTCCAGGCTAGGTACATTATCAATTTTTAACGGACACCTTCCAGCAAATCAGAATCAAGTATTCACACAGACTATGGTGTGAAGTTCCTTTAATGCACAACTAGAGGCCGATACGTTGCAAGCCGATATATCGGATCGATATTTGTGTATTTTAATTTGTATCGTTATCGGCCGATATCAGGCTGATGAAAGAGCTCAGTCAGAGCCTTAAAATGAGCCTCTCACACCTTCCTCGGCCTCAGGATCAGAAACATCACTGTGAAAATCAGTCACAGGTTTGTGCAGCTCAGAGGCTCGGGTCCTATTATATATGTTTTATGTTGCAGACTTTTATACTTTTAGAGCCATAAGAGAAAAGAGAGTTACTGATGTTTGCCTTTAATATGAAGAATAGACTAACAGCAGGGGGCGCTGTATGTCCCTCATACAGCGCCCCCTGCTGTCACAACACTGACACATTTTACAGTTTATAAACTTCAAACTCAGGATTAAAGACGGACATTTGTAAAGATCGGCCTCAGACAAACTCGTATCAGTGGAACTTTATGTAAAACCCAAAGGAAGAGCAGCTTTTATTGTAACTCATGACGGTAAAAACATCCATCCATCCATTTTCTTCCGCTTTATCCGGGGCCGGGTCGCGGAGGCAGCAGTCTCAGCAGAGATGCCCAGACTTCCCGATCCACGCACACCTCCTCCAGCTGTTCTGGGGGACCCCGAGGCGACACCAGGCCAGCTCGGAGACATAGTCCCACCAGCGTGTCCTGGGCCTTCCACGAGGCCTCCTCCCAATAGGACATGCATGGAGCACCTCCCGAGGGAGGCGACCAGGAGGCATCCGGAACAGATGCCCTAGCCACCTCAGCTGGCTCCTTTCGACGTGAAGGAGTAGCGACTCTACCCCGAGCTCCTCCCGGGTAACTGAGCTCCTCACCCGATCTCGGAGGGTGCGCCCAGCCACCCTGCGAAGGAAACTCATTTCGGCCACTTGTATTCGCGATCTTGTCCTTTCGGTCATTACCCAGATCTCATGACCATAGGTGAGGGAGGGAACGTAGATCGATCGGTAAATCGAGAGCTTTGCCCCCTGACTCAGCTCTCTCTTCACCACAACAGTCCGATACAGCGACCGCATCACTGCTGACGCTGCACCGATCCGTCTGTCGATCTCACGCTCCATCCGTCCCTCACTCGTGAACAAGACCCCGAGATACTTGAACTCCTCCACTTGAGGTAAGGACTCCCCACCGACCTGAAGCGGGGAAGCCACCTTTTTCCGGTGGAGAACCATGGCCTCAGATTTGGAGGTGCTGATCCTCATCCCGGCCGCTTCACACTCGGCTGCAAACCGCGCTGGAGGTCCTGATTTGATGGAGCCAACAGAACAACATCATCTGCAAACAGCAGAGATGAAATCCTGAGGTTCCCAAACCGGACACCCTCCGGCCCCTGGCTGCGCCTAGAAATTCTGTCCATAAAGATAATGAACAGAACCGGTGACATAGGGCAGCCCTGGCGGAGACCAACACGCACCGGAAACAAGTCTGACTTACTGCCGGCAATGCGAACCAAGCTCCTGCTGCGGTCATACAGGGAACGGACAGCCCTTAGCAGAGGGCCCCGGACCCCATACTCCCGGAGCACCCCCCACAGGGCACCACGAGGGACACGGTCGAATGCTTTCTCCAAATCCACAAAGCACATGTGGACTGGTTGGGCGAACTCCCACGAACCCTCGAACACCCGATGTAGGGTATAGAGCTGGTCCAGTGTGCCACGACCGGGACGAAAACCGCATTGTTCCTCCTGAATCCGAGGTTCGACTATCGGCCGGATCCTCCTCTCCAGCACCCTGGAGTAGACCTTACCCGGGAGGCTGAGAAGTGTGATCCCTCTGTAATTGGAGCACACCCTCCGATCCCCCTTCTTAAAGAGAGGGACCACCACCCCGGTCTGCCAATCCAGAGGCACTGTCCCCAACCGCCACGCGACGCCGCAGAGACGTGTCAACCAAGACAGCCCTACAACATCCAGAGACTTAAGGTACTCGGGACGAATCTCATCCACCCCCGGGGCCTTGCCACCGAGGAGCTTTCGTACCACCTCAGTGACTTCAGCCTGGGTGATGGACGAACCCCCCTCCGAGTCCCCAGCCTCTGCCTCCTCATTGGAAGACGTGACAGTGGGATTGAGGAGATCCTCGAAGTACTCCTTCCACCGCCCGACCACATCCCCAGTCGAGGTCAACAGCTCCCCGCCCGCACTGTAAACAGTGTTGGTGAAGCACTGCTTCCCCCTCCTGAGGCGCCGGATGGTTTGCCAGAATCTCTTCGAGGCCGACCGATAGTCCTCCTCCATGGCTTCTCCGAACTCCTCCCAGACCCGAGTTTTTGCCTCTGTGACTGCACGAGCTGCAGCATGCTTGGCCTGCCGGTACCTCTCAGCTGCCTCCGGAGTCCCACAAGCCAACAAGGCCAGGTAGGACTCCTTCTTCAGCTTGACGGCATCCCTTACTTCCGGGCGCCACCACCGGGTTCGGGGATTGCCGCCGCGACAGGCACCAGAGACCTTACGGCCACAACTGCGAGCAGCCGCATCAACAATGGAGGAGGAGAACATGGTCCACTCGGACTCCATGTCTCCAACCTCCCTCGGAATCTGGGTGAAGCTCTTCCGGAGGTGGGAGTTGAAGACCCTACTGACAGAGGGATCCACCAGACGTTCTCAACAGACCCTCACAACACGTTTAGGCCTGCCAGGTCTGACCGGCTTCCTCCCCCCTGCCAGCGGATCCAGCTCACCACCAGGTGGTGATCGGTTGACAGCTCAGCCCCTCTCTTCACCCGAGTGTCCGAGACACGCGGCCGGAGATCAGATGACACAACTACAAAGTCGATCATCGACCTCCTGCCTAGGGTATCCTGGTGCCACGTGCACTTATGGACACCCTTGTGCTCGAACATGGTGTTCGTTATGGACAAACTGTAACTAGCACAGAAGTCCAATAACAGAACACCACTCGGGTTCAGATCGGGGAGGCCGTTCTTCCCCATCACCCCCGTCCAGGTCTCACTGTCGTTACCCACGTGGGCATTGAAGTCCCCCAGTAGAACAATGGAGTCCCCAGTCGGAGCACTATCTAGTACCCCTCCCAGGGACTCCAAGAAGGCCGGGTACTCTGCACCGATGTTGGGCCCGTAGGCCGAGACAACGGTGAGAGACCTGTCCCCAACCCGAAGGCGTAGGGACGCGACCCTCTCGTTCACCGGGGTAAACTCCAACACATGGCGGCTGAGCTGGGGGGCTATGAGCAAACCACCCCAGCCCGCCGTCTCTCCCCGGGGGCAACTCCAGAAAAATGGAGAGTCCAGCCTCTCTCCAGGAGTTGGGATCCGGAACCCAGGCTGTGCGTGGAGGTGAGCCCGACTATATCTAGCCGGTATCTCTCAACCTCCCGCACAAGCTCAGGCTCCTTCCCCCCCAAGCGAAGTGACGTTCCATGTCCCGAACACCAGAAGCTGCGCACGCGGACCAGGTCGTCGAGGCACCCGCCTTTGACTGCCACCTAGTCCTCTCTGCACCCGACCCTACGGATCCTCTGCGGGTGGTGTGTCCACAGGAGGCGGGCCCACGTCATCCCTTCGGGCTGTGCCCGGCCGGCCCCGTGGGCAAAGGCCCGACCACCAGGCGCTCGCATTCGAGCCCCAACCCAGGCCTGGCTCCAGGGTGGGGCCCGGCTGCGCCATACCGGGCGACGTCACGGTCCTTGAATGTTGTACGTCCATATGGGTCTTCTGAACTGCTCTTAGTCTGACCCGTCACCTAAGACCTGTTTGCCATGGGAGACCCTACCAGGGGCATGAAGCCCCAGACAACATAGCTCCAAGGATCATTCGGGCACTCAAACAACCCCACCACGTTAAGGTAGCAGTTCACGGGGTTGACGGTAAAAAAAAAATAAAAATAAATAAAATAAATAAATAAAAAAAAAAACATACTCAGGATTTTAGGTAAACTGTAGAGTTTCATCTGATTTTCATCTGAAGTTAATTCCAAATGTTTCTGTGATTTCAATGTGATTTTTTGTTATTAATTTTTAAATGTGACCATAATCCATCACAGCCCAGAGTCTGACCCTGGTCCCGTCTGTGAGTCGCTCTGCAGTAACTGGTCTAAGGATTATCCACATAACTTTTCCTCCGAGCCGTAAGTTTCCCTGATGTTGTCGATGATAAAGTCATGGACAGATGTGAGTTCTCTGTTGTGTCTCTGTCACAGAGTGGAGCAGGCTCCAGAGCTCAGAGCTCAGCAACATCACACTCAGCTGGACTCCATATTTAAGGTGTGTCCTTCACTGAAGTTTGGAGATGTTCAGATGAATGGACTTGTTTCACACAGATCTGACACTGACTGCATTTGTGTTGTTTCTAATGTGTCTGTGCAGCTTCTGGAGGAGGACATCTTCACTTTTGTCCAGAAGGAGCTGAAGAAGCTCCACAAGGTTCTGAGCACAGATTACCAGAATGCTTAGAGCCTGTGGAGGATGAGGATGGAGAGGCTTTTCTGAAGATCACTGTGAACTTCCTGAGGAGGAGGCAGCAGAAGGAGCTGGCTGAGCGTCTGTGGAGCAGTAGGTCCATTTCACTCAGTCATTTGATCTTCTCTGAGACTCAGGCTCTGTCTGTGTCTTCATTCAGGGAGTCGTTCTGGAGTTCTTCAGCGTAAACTGAAGTCTGAGCTGCAGCAGAAGTGTCAGTGTGTGTTTGAGGGCGTGGCTAAAGCAGAAGCCCCGCCCTCCTGCAGCAGATCTACACAGAGCTCTACATCACAGAGGAGGGGCCTCAGAGGTCAACCAGGAACATGAGGTCAGACACATGGAAACAGCCTCCAGGAAACCAGGCGGAGCAGAGACAGCCATCACATGTGAAGACATGTTTAAAGGCCCCGCGGACACAGAGGCGCCGTCAGAACAGTGCTGACAAAGGGAGTGCTGGCATCGGGAAAACACTGCTCACTCAGAAGTTCAGTCTGGACTGGCTGAAGGCAAAGCCCACCAGGACGTCCAGCTGCTGTTCCCCTTCACTTTCAGAGCACTCAATGTGCTGAAGGACAGGAGCTTCAGCCTGGTGCAGCTGCTCCATCACTTCTTTAGAGGAAACAGAAGAAGTGAGCAGCTTTGAAGAGCTGCAGCTGCTCTTCATCTTGGACGGTCTGGACGAGTGCAGACTTCCTCTGGACTTCACCCAAACCAAGGCCCTGACGGAGCCCACAGAGAGCGCCTCAGTGGAGGAGCTGCTGATGAACCTCATCAGGGGGAGCCTGCTTCCCTCCGCTCGCCTCTGGATAACCACACGCCCCGCGGCGGCCAATCAGATCCCTGCTGAGTGCGTCTCCATGGTGACAGAGGTGCGAGGGTTCAGCGACCCACAGAAGGAGCAGTACTTCAGGAACAGGTTCAGAGACGAGGCCCACACAATCATCTCCCACATCAAGACGTCCCGAAGCCTCCACATCATGTGCTTCATGCCAGTCTTCTGCTGGATCCTCTCCACAGTCCTGGAGCATGTGCTGAAAACCAGAGAGAGAGCAGAGCTGCCCAAGACCCTGACTCAGATGTACATCCACTTCCTGGTGGTTCAGGCCAAAGTCAAGAACATCAAGTATGAAGGAGGATCTGAGACAGACCCACACTGGAGTCCAGAGACCAGGAAGATGGTGCAGTCTCTGGGAAAACTGGCCTTTGAGCAGCTGCAGAAAGGAAACCTGATCTTCTACGAGAGTGACCTGAGCGAGTGTGGGCTGGACGCTGCAGCCGCCTCAGTGTACTCCGGAGTCTTCACACAGGTCTTTAGAGAGGAGCCAGGCCTGTACCAGGACAAGGTCTACTGCTTCATCCATCTGAGTGTGCTGGAGTTTCTGGCTGCTCTTCACGTCCATCAGACCTTCTTCAACACTGGAGTCAACCTGCTCTCCACAAAAACACAGAATCAACTCTGCTCAGAGTCAAACCTAAACTGAAACATCTGCACAAGACGGCTGTGGACCAGGCCTTACAGAGTCCAAACGGACACCTGGACTTGTTCCTGCGCTTCCTCCTGGGTCTTTCACTGCGGACCAATCAGAGGCTTCTCCAAGGTCTGCTGACACAGACAGGAAGTAGCTCCCAGACCAATCAGAAAACAGCTGAGTACATCAAGCAGAAGCTGAGTGAGGAAGTGTCTGCAGAGAGAAGCATCAACCTGCTCCACTGTCTGAATGAACTGAATGATGGTTCTCTGGTGAAGCAGGTCCAACAGTACTGAGCTCAGGACGTCTGTCTGAAGGTGGACTGTCTCCTGCTCAGTGGTCAGCTCTGGCCTTCATCTTACTGTCATCAGAAGAAGCTCTGGAGCAGTTTGAGCTGAAGAAATACTGTGCTTCAGAGGAGGTTCTGCTGAGGCTGCTGCCAGTGGTCAAAGCCTCCAACAAAGCTCTGTGAGTGAGGTCTATGTAAGTATGAACCTTCTAAACTTCTCCTAAAACAGTGTGTTCTCTCCAGACTGAGCAGCTGTAACCTGTCAGAGAGCAGCTGTGAAGCTCTGTCCTCAGTCCTCAGCTCCTCTAGTCTGACAGTCCTGGACCTCAGTAAGAACGACCTGAAGGACTCAGGGCTGAAGATGTTGTCTGTTGGACTGAAGAGTCCTCACTGTAAACTGCAGCAGCTCAGGTTTGGAATATTTCCTTTTTCTCTACTGATAAAATAGTTATTCACACAATTATTAACCTGTGATATAAGAGACACGTCTGTGTCAGCATTATGTTGTATTTAAACAGGTTATTTGGACATTAATTGTTTGATCAAATCACAAATCGATCAGAGATTGTAGAGTTAGTTTAAACATCATGTTGTTCCTGTTTACAGTCAGGTCCATTAATATTGGGACATCGACTCAGTTCTCATGTTTTTGGCTCTATAAACCACCACAATCGATTTCAAATGAAACACCAAAGATGTGCTTAAACTGCAGACTTTCAGCTTCAGTTAGACTAAGGCCCTGTCCATACGAAGTCAAGCTGAGGACCAAACACAAAGATATTTTATTAATCCAGTGTCTCGTCCATACGAGCCGGCGTTTTGAGGGTCTGTAAACGAACATTTTCCAAACTAGGTCCCAAAGTGGAAAGATCTCAAAACGCCGTTACGTGACATCGTTGTTAAAACGTCTCTGCAACTTTTACTAAAACGATGACATCACAGCACCAGAGTCTGTTATCCATAATCTACTGACCTTAGAATGAGTTTTACTCCTGGATCTATGATGGTTTTACTCCGCTCCTCTTTGCTCCACTGTAATCTGCAATCCACAGGTGACAAGTAGAAAAACAATCAATCAAAAATATTGGATGTATCAATAAAAATAGACGGTACGGAAATTCAAAGAAACGATTCAAGAAACTACATTTTTAGGCGTCATCATTGATGAGGACCTCAAATGGAAGTCACATATAAATTACACAAGAGGAAAAATAGCCAAATCTATTGCGGTGTTACATAAAGTCAAATTCTCCCTAAATCAATCCGCGTTACTTGGGTTGAACCCCAAATTTCCACACAGTAAGTTAAATATGGCATAATCATTGTGCTGTATAAAGCCTATAAAACCTATATACAGCCAGTGTTCATTCTACAAAAACGGGCTCTGAAAACTATACATAATATTAGATATAGAGATCCATCAAATCCACTATTTATTAAATGTAAGCTACTAAATTTGAGGATATAGTTGACTATAATATCCTTCAGGTTTTGTATAAAGCAAACAAAAAAATACTGCCAGTGAACATCCAAGAAAGGTATGAGAAAGAGAAAGCCACTATAATCTGAAAGGCACAGACATCTTTAAAAACCCAGGTTCAATTCCAAAGCAATGGAGTGCACTGTTACAGTGACAGGAATTAGTCTATGGAATAAACTTCAAAAGAAGTGAAAGAGTCAGGAACTCTCTTGGAGTTCAAAAAACACATAAAAGCTGCAATGTTAAAGAAGTATGAACATTAGACTTGGACATGAATAATGTGAGATATTTGATTTGAACAAACAAACATGAATATGGTTTGTTCTTTTTGACCATTTGTAAACATTTAGGAATATGACAGTTCGGTATTTTATTGTATATATTGTAAATAATTAAATATAGAATACAAAAACATCAGAAAATACTGTAAATATGTATAGGACTGTAACCATATGTATATATGTGTGTGTGGTAATATATATAGATATATATATACATATACATATATATACATACAGTATATATATATTTATATATGCACATCTTTTAAAAGACAGCATGTAAAGTGTGAAGCAACAAAAGGGGCAGATATTATAAGACTTGTTCTTCTCCTCTGCTCCGTTTCATTCATGCTATGCTGGATTGGCGGTCTTGTGGTGATTGCATGATGTCACTTTTGAATGAAATACATAAATAAAATAAAAATAAATAAAAATCACAAATCGATCAGAGATTGGACATCGACTCAGTTCTCATGTTTTTGGCTCTATAATCAGAATCAAAATCAGTTTTATTGCCATGGTTTGAGAACAGGTTCACAAACTAGGAATTTTTCTCGGTGCAAACGTGCGACATAGAACATATAACACAGAGTTAAGATAAAAACGTTGAAACTATAAGGCTATACTGGCATGCGTGAAACATATTAAATAAATAAGATAAAATAAAAGTGACATGATATATAAGACAACAACAATTTGACATTGAACAACAGCGGGATTGTATTTACAGATGTGTAGGCATATAAAGTGTTTAAGTGATAAGTGATGGCAGCGGGTTTTTGTCCCGTCGCTGTGCTTCAGTCGACTTATTTGGCTGGTTACTTTGTAAGAAGTAAGAGTCTCTGCTCAAGCACCCTTTCTTTCCTTGGTGGATCTTGAGCCCCCTGAGTGATGTCATGTTCACCCAACCACAGGTACATGACTGGAGTCAATGACCTGCTGCCGTAGACGTCTCATGTGCCGTGTTCTTGCTCGTAGTCGTGTCCATTCCTGGGTCTGAAGCCGTGTTGTCAAAAAAACTCATTTGAACTAAAAGGAAAGGTACATGATTTAATCTGATATGGGATCTGCTGCTGGAGCACTGGGGCAAATTTAAACATTATGAATGTTAAGGGGTGAATTACTGGCATGACCCCCCCCCCCCCCCCCCCCCCTACACACACACATGCACACATACACACACGTACACGTACCGCCCCTCCATTTTTGTTGTTGTTGTGTTTTTTAATTGTTTTATTGTCTGTTTGTTGTTCAAAAATGTTTAGAAAAAAAATAATTGAAAAAATGAATAAAGTCCATCCATCCATTTTCTTCCACTTGTCCGTTGCCGGGTCGTGGGGGCAGCCGTTGGAGCTGCACCAGCCCCTATAGCGCCCCCTGCAGGTGGTGGGTCCACAGAAGGACAGCCTCATGGTTCTAACCGGGCCTGTTGGTCTCTCATAAGGGGCTTCTGAACCGCTCTTTGTCTGACCCGTCACCTAGGACCTGTTTGCCCTGGGAGGTGGCGCTTCCAGGAGGGGAAAATGAATAAAGTTTGATTCATAATTGTTAGTTTGTCCCATTACTGTTAGTCTCTTGGAAAGTGGGAGGCTCACAGGTCGTTTCATTTCAAATCCATTGTGGTGGTTTTTAGAGCCAAAAACATATGAATTGAGTCGCTGTCCCAGTATTTATGGACCTCACTGTCTACATTCAGTTCACTTCGGTTAAACTTTAAAGCGTCGTACACACATAACCACACGGGCCGCACTGCTGCTTCTGTTTTATGCTTAAAAGGCTGTAATCAGACGCTCGTATGTGTCACCTCAGGCAGAGCCACTGCTGCGATTCTGCAGTAAAAACCTCTGTGCTGTTGCTGCTAAGCACTAAGATATGAATGAAAACGGTTTCCTGATTCTTTGTTTGTGCTTTAGTGACAGTGGAATAGTTTAACCTACATTTCTCTGACACTTGAGGCAAATCTCGCCTCTTTCCTCTCTCCCTCTCTCAGATATTATTTCATTATGTGTGGGTTTGAGTGTGTAGTACCTTCTGTCCAGCCTCATGTCATGATAAAATCCCCTTTTAAACATGTTTGTAATCCAGTGCCTTGTTTAATGTGCCCACGTTCCTGTTTTATTGAAGCGTATGATCCTCTGATCCGAATGCCTGGGCTCAGGAAAGGCATTTCAAACCACAGCTGCTGATCGTCATAAATACTTTTATTTATTTTTTTTATTTTTTATTTTATTTCGAGCCACACAATACAGGCACAAAGCCAGAAAAAACACAACAAAATAAAAATAAATAAATAAATTACATTCAAGCTCGAAAAGGAGTGGGAAGAAGACAAGCTACTTCCTCTTTTCAGACGTGTCTGTTTCACTTGTGTCTTAAAGACGTAGAAGAGGTGGTTATGTTGCTCCAAATTCAGATGATGAATAAATTATTCCTGAATGTGTGTTTTTACTCCTCCTGCCTCCTCACTCTGCTCTGAACAGCTGGTGCCTGTAGCCTCTGACTGACAGCGCTCTGACGCACCTGCCACACACACTCATCACCTGCACATGTGCTGCACTTACACTGACAATACACAGGAATCACCTGCTCCTGCCGTGTGAACAGTGTCTGTGTGCACACACCTTTAGTCCCTTTTCAGGTTGATTTATGTTTTGTGTGTTTGTGTAACTTGTCTCATAGAAATGCTTCAGCCTCTGTCCCTTCAGACTATGGAGTTTCCTTTGGTGGGCGTGTCCTGCAAAGGTGTCGAAAGTACTCAATTTCTGTACTTAAGTAAAAGTACAGGTACTCGGGTAAAACATTACTCCGGTAAAAGTAAAAGTACAGCTGCAACTAGTTTACTTAAGTAAAAGTACAAAAGTACTTAGTCAAAAATGTACTAAAGTACAAAGTAAAAACAGTCGACGATGAAACGCGATTAAAAACATTATCCAGATGGCTTTCAGGCTCTTATTCAGGCTCTATTTTACTCAATTTAAGCTTGTTCATATGTGAGAACAAACAACAACAAATGCTGCACTGTACAAACATTTGTTGTTTTTTTCCTGTCTGTTTTCTTTATGCTTTCAAAACATTTATTTAATTATTTTTTACAAAAAAGAGTAAAAGACGCCGATGTAACTGCAGCCTATGAGCCCATACGGTTGATGTGTTTGAAACAGGTCTCTCTGACTTATTAGACGTCATATCATCTCAAACTATGGTCTCAAAGGACAAACCTGTATAAATATAGGATTAAATTAATATAGTAAAACAAATAAAAACGCCCCAAAATCGCTTATATCAGCCAATGGCCTGTATTTCTGAAGTTTGGAGTTTAGAACAGTTTTAGGAGCACAGTCAAAAATTTAGGAGCGCAACCAAAAAAAACCAGGGAAGCTTTTAACAGGGATGAAGGGAATTTAAACATATCACACGCCACTTCCAGCCTTCTGTTGCATTTTAGATGTGTTATTTTAGCTGTTTGCAATGATTCAGCAATCTACAAAACTCATAAATTGTAACATTATAAATGGGACACCAGATTTTGTGCCTCCCAATCGCCCCCAACCCCTGACTTGCTCCGCCCCTGCTTCACCGCACTTCATCGTCTCCTCTCTCTGCACCTTCACTCTCCTCACTCTGTGCTGCGGGAGAAAGCTCCATAGATCGCGCTACACGCGGCAAACTCCCTTTGCCAGAACCTTAGAAAACATTGCATTTGTGACTTTACGTTTTGTATTTTGCGAGAGCGGCGATGATTCGCTTTCAGCGCTGCACGAGGGGGCGAGCGGGTTGGATTGAAGTTTGCGCTGCTTCACCGCCCGACATCGATTCGAGCAGAGCCGGTGCTGGCCCTTCTGAGGCCCTAAGCAAAAGTCCACTTGAAGGCCCTACAGTACGCATCCCAAGGCTTTTCCACGAATAGAGAAGCTATTTACGGTCAAAATAGTTACACGCTGTAGTGCAGGGCAGAAGGGGAACATAATAACCTCAATGTTGGCCCTGCCCCACTGTGTGAGAACCACTAATCATTTGCCACTGTCAGACTGGGATTTAGGATTACACTAGACTATTTCCCCCACTTTTTAAAATGATAAATGGTCATGTTGTTTCACCTCTGGTCCCTGATCCACAGTTTGGGAACCCCTGATTTAAAACTAACTTACTCCTGCTCCTGGCAGTTATTTCTGTCTTACCGCTGAGAATAAGCCTGACAGGAATTCGTTTTACACCAAGCACATTCAGAGAACTGGAGTTACTAAAAGTAACTGCGCTCATGAGAACCGTGTGGATTCAACTCTCCTTTGAGACAAAAGTACAACGTTTTTTTTCTCTCTTCAACTCGCCAAACAACTGTCCTGATACTCTGCTAGAGGCAATAAAACCGTTTAAATGAGTGTGTGGCAGAGAAAACATGAGACGAGCAGCGCGCAGGAGACAGGAGAGCATGAGGGAGAAAACCGCGCATGAGGTGAGGGAGACAGGGACGCGTGCGCTGAGCGGAGAGGCACACACGCGTTAGGAGTGATGGGAGGGCTCATCCACTTCAGGCAGCACACTGCTCCGCTGTTCCATGTTAGTGTTTTATGTGGCAAAGTAGGCGGAGAGTGAGTGAGCGCTGTCAGAGCCTGTTGCCGCCACAACGTGTTCATTAATTAGCGAAACAACGCCGTAATTTGACCGAGATGGGGGCCCTACGCAACTTGCGTAGTTTGCGTATAGGAAAAACCGGCTCTGGATTCATTTGAGAGATGCCCCCAGTCCCAATGAGTTTATGAATGACATATATATTCCTCGTTTTCTCATAAAGAGACTACAGTTGCGTAAATACAGTGGCTCATTCAATGAAAGCAGGCAGAGGAATGAGAGCGGTGCACAGGCACACGCAGAGAACATGGACGGGGCTGGTGCAGGTTGGCGGCCAGCCTGTATAGACTATACGCGTCCGTGCTCTGACAGCAGCGCGTTTACTTCAGCAGCTTCCCCCGGTGTGCCGAGATGCCGTCTGTTTCTAAACCGAAACCAAAAAGACAAAAAACAAATGTGCGCTCTGGCACGCGCTGACGAGACCGGTGCGCGCGGCCGCCTCGGGGTAAAGAAAAAAACAGCGCGTGATTCTAAAGAAAAGTAACGAGCCCGTTTTGAAAATGTAAGGAGTAGAAAGTACAGATACTTGCGTTTCAAAAGTAAGGAGTGAAAGTAAAAAGTCGTCAGTAAAATAAATATTCAAGTAGAGTACAGATACCTGAACATTTACTTAACTACTTCCCACCTCTGGTGTCCTGTAATGATCAGAGTCTCCTCTCTCCTCCAGACTGAGCAGCTGTAACCTGTCAGAGAGCAGCTGTGAAGCTCTGTCCTCAGTCCTCAGCTCCTCTAGTCTGACAGTCCTGGACCTCAGTAAGAACGACCTGAAGGACTCAGGGCTGAAGATGTTGTCTGTTGGACTGAAGAGTCCTCACTGTAAACTGCAGCAGCTCAGGTCAGAGGGTTTACTCTTCATCTCTGTGAGTTTGTCATTTCTATGACTCTGTTTAACCCTGTGTGTTCAGACTGTCAGGGTGTCTGATCTCAGAGGAAGGCTGTGCTGCTCTGGCCTCAGCTCTGAGGTCCAACCCCTCCCATCTGACAGACCTGGACCTCCGTAAGAACGACCTGAAGGACTCAGGGCTGAAGATGTTGTCTGTTGGACTGAAGAGTCCTCACTGTAAACTGCAGCAGCTCAGGTTTGGAATATTTTCCTTTCTCTCTACTGATAAAATAGTTATTCACACAATTATTAACCTGTGATATAAGAGACACGTCTGTGTCAGCATTATGTTGTATTTAAAACAGGTTATTTGGACGTTAATTGTTTGATCAAATGACAAATCGATCAGAGATTGTAGAGTTAGTTTAAACATCACTTTGTTCCTGTTTACAGTCAGGTCCATTAATATTGGGACATCGACTCAGTTCTCATGTTTTTGGCTCTATAAACCACCACAATCGATTTCAAATGAAACAACACAGATCTGCTTAAACTGCAGACTTTCAGCTTCAGTTAGACTAAGGCCCTGTCCATACGAAGTCAAGCTGAGGACCAAACACAAAGATATTTATTAATCCAGTGTCTCGTCCATACGAGCCGGCGTTTTGAGGGTCTGTAAACGAACATTTCCAAACTATGTCCCAAAGTGGAAAGATCTCAAAACGCCGTTTACGTGACATCGTTGTTAAAACGTCTCCGCAACTTTTACTAAAACGATGACATCACAGCACCAGAGTCTGTTATCCATAATCTACTGACCTTAGAATGAGTTTTACTCCTGGATCTATGATGGTTTTACTCCGCTCCTCTTTGCTCCACTGTAATCTGCAATCCACAGGTGACAAGTAGAAAAACAATCAATCAAGTTTTATTTCTAAAGCTTACAACAACCAAAGTTGACCAAAGCGCTGCACACAATAAAAAATACAATGTTAAAAAGGAGTACAATTTGATTAAAACAGACCATTATCACATCCACAACAGTTGCCACAGAACTATGTGTCAAATGCCTTTTTAAACAGGTGAGTCTTTAGTGTTGCTTTGAACAGGGGCAGGTCTGAAACGGCACGTAACTCAAGCAGCAATGAGTTCCAGAGTTTTGGACCTCGATCACCCCACTGTTTGTAATGTGACCTGGGCACCTCCAGCAGGTGGTGCTGGGCAGAACGTAGGGTTCTGCTAGTGAGGGGTCAGAGTCTCACATGAATACACAGGTGCAAGGCCGTGGATGGAACTGAAAACAAAAAGCTAAAGTTTGTACTGGATTCTGAAAAGGACCAGGAGCCAAAGCAGGGAGTAAAGGACAGGCGTGATATGGTCATGTTTGTGAGAGTTGGTGAGGAGCCGGGCAGAGTCAGTCTGTGTTTTTGGACTGACAGTCAAAGTCCGGTCACTGACAGGTTTTTCTGCTTTAGTCCCGTTACGTCTGAAGAATAAACTCGCCTCCTCGTCTCTTCTGTAAATCGTAAATCCTTGAATCCGTTTCATTTTCACTGTTTACATCCCACAAAAGTTTACTGCGCATGCGCCTCTACATCTTGTTATATATATATCTTGTATTATCTGTGTTAGCGTCACAGCGCCACACACAGGCCTGGCAGATGAATCACGCTGTTTTCACAGACCTGAGTCGACCCATGTGGACACATTTACTGAGCTGGCTTCGTGCTTACAAAGAAAGTTTCTGAAAATATAAGCGTTTTGTCTTCGTGTGGATATCGCCTAAAGCTCAAGACAAACGTCCACTCATCTTCAGTCTGTGCTCGTCATGGACGGCTCCAGTTCAAAGTTCTGCACAGGCTACACCTTTCTAAAGTACGGCTTTCCACAATGTTCCATGGGGTGAACACAGGAACAGGCTTCACTAGCTCACACTTTCTGGAACTGTCCTAACATAACAGTTTACTGGACTAACATGTTTAAATTACTGTCTGATTTTGTGGAACACAGTTACATCCTGACCCTGTGCTTAAACTTTTTGGAGAAACCTCAGTAACGGCTAATCTTAGTAACAAGCAGAAAACGCTGCTACATGATGTAATGAAGCACGTTAATTGGAAACATCTCATTTGAATTAAAAGGAAAGTGGATGATTTTCATTTGATATGGGATCCGTCTCTGGGGCACTTTGATAGGTTTAAGCAAACAGACGTGTGAATTGGGAATGAATGAATGGCCTCCCACCATAGACCTGACTGTAAACATTAAGTTCACTTTGGTTAAACTTTTAGTCCTTTTCAGGTTGATTTATGTTTTGTGTGTTTGTGTAACTTGTCTCATAGAAATGCTTCAGCCTCTGTCCCTTCAGACTATGGAGTTTCCTTTGGTGGGCGTGTCCTGTAATGATCAGAGTCTCCTCTCTCCTCCAGACTGAGCAGCTGTAACCTGTCAGAGAGCAGCTGTGAAGCTCTGTCCTCAGTCCTCAGCTCCTCTAGTCTGACAGTCCTGGACCTCAGTAAGAACGACCTGAAGGACTCAGGCTGAAGATGTTGTCTGTTGGACTGAAGAGTCCTCACTGTAAACTGCAGCAGCTCAGGTTTGGAATATTTTCCTTTTTCTCTACTGATAAAGTTATTCACACATATTAACCTGTGATATAAGAGACACGTCTGTGTCAGCATTATGTTGTATTTAAACAAGTTATTTGGACATTAATTGTTTGATCAAATCACAAATCGATCAGAGATTGTAGAGTTAGTTTAAACATCACTTTGTTCCTGTTTACAGTCAGGTCCATTAATATTGGGACATCGACTCAGTTCTCATGTTTTTGGCTCTATAAACCACCACAATCAATTTCAAATGAAACAACAAAGATCTGCTTAAACTGCAGACTTTCAGCTTCAGTTTGAGAGTATTTACATCCAGATCAGGAGGAATTACAACCGTTTTATGTGAGCCTCAAACTTTTCAAGGGACCAAAAGTAATGGGACAAGTGGCTGCTCAGCTGTTCCATGGCCAGGTGTTTCATATGCATTATTTCAATGCTTTTTTACAAAGACCAAAGGAACTTGGTGGAATGGGATTGTCTCACTTCAGATTCTATTACTGGTCGTGTAATATTCGATCTTTGTCTTTCTGGTGTAAAGCAAAGGGACTGACTGGGTTGAGATGGAGAATCACAGTTGTTCTTCTGCCTTGTTACAAGCATTGATTTATTCTTCCTTAAGGACGACTCCTCCCAAAGTCAAAAGTCTTGTAGTCTCTCATACTGTAAACATTTGGCATCATCTCAGCGCTACCGAGAAAACTGATCCTATTAAACTGGAATTAAAAACAACCTCCGACGTTTATTATATATATTTTTAATATATTTTTATTTATTGGTCGGGACAGTGCATATTAATGAACATACATGGGTCTCATGCATGTAAACAAGCCACACCGGATTGTAGCCTTGGCTAATTTCCATCCGTTGTCCCCATGCGCACTCTCAAACA
Organism: Neogobius melanostomus; assembly: GCA_007210695.1. Lineage (NCBI taxonomy): Eukaryota > Metazoa > Chordata > Actinopteri > Gobiiformes > Gobiidae > Neogobius > Neogobius melanostomus. The sequence goes on from VHKM01001102.1 coordinate 45,394, forward strand.
CACTCTCATTCATCCTGTCCTATTGTACATGTTTTTAGTGGTAGGGGAAACCGGAGTACCCGGAGAAACCTACGCAGACACGGGGAGAACATGCAAACTCCACACAGAAAGGCCCCGGCCTTGGTGGGAATCAAAAGCTGTGAAGCACGAGCGCTAACCGCTATGCTACCCTGTCGCTCAATTAATTGATTACATGATGTAATGAAACACGTCCAATTGGAAAATAATATAATTTGAACTAAAAAAGAAAAGGTAAATGATTTTAATCTGATATGGGATCCACTTCTGGAGCACTGGGACACATTTAAACATTTATGAATGTTAAGGGGGTGTGAATTACTGGCATCGCATACACACACACACCACACACACACACACACACACACACACACACACACACACACACACACACACACACACACACACACACACACACACAACACACACACACACACACCACCACACACACACACACACCACACACACACACACACACACACACACACACACACACACACGTACTGCCACTCTCTTTTTTGTAGTTGTGTTTTTTTATTTATTTTATTGTTCAAAATGTTTAGAATAATAATAATTTAAAAAAGAATAATAGTTTGATTTTAATTGTCAGTTTGTCTCATTACTTTTAGTCTCTTGGAAAGTGGGAGGCTCACAGGTTGTTTCATTTCTAATCCATTGTGGTGGTTTATAGAGCCAAAAGCATATGAATAGGTTGCGTTCACGTTTTAGGATTCTATTTCAGTTGGAGGGCAGGTGCCAATACAACTCTATGGGAGCAAAACAATTTTGAAAGAAATTTCCAAATGAAAATGTCCAAATGTTTTTCCCTGATCATCACTTAATAGTGATTTGATTCACAAACCCGCCATATTTTTTTTATGGCTGAAAGTCCTTTCTACCAGCCAAATCACAAATATGTTTTTTAATATTGTCTCCACTTTTGGACGCCTTTATGAGGAAATAATTAGACCATAGTTCATATGAGCTGAAAGAGAGGACTTCGAACTTTGTGACAGTTTTCTTTCATCTATTTGGCTCAAGAATTACAGAGAATTAGCAATTAAATAAGAGTAGTAATCTGCATATTGAGCATTACCATGGTTACCGCAGTGGAATTTTCAGTTGACCTCCACCTCAATTATAAACTATGGGCTCTTTAGAATGTTGTGATGTCACATGAACGCAGCCTATTGAGTCGATGTCCCAGTATTTATGGACCTCACTGTGTACATTCAGTTCACTTCGGTTAAAACTTTAAAGCTGCGTACACACATAACCACACGGGCCGCACTGCTGCTTCTATTGTGACGCTTGAAAGGCTGTAATCAGACGCTCGTATGTGTTCACCTCAGGCAGAGCCAATGCTGCAATTCTGTAGAAAAATACCTCTGCACTGTTGCTGCTAAGCACTAAGATATGAATGAAAACATTTTTGTCTTTATGACAATAGTGAAGAGGTGGTTATGTTGTTTCACATTCAGATGATCGATAAATTATTCCAGAATGTGTGTTTTTACTCCTCCTGCCGCCTCACGCAGTGTTCACACCGCTCTGAACAGCTGGCGCGTGTTGCCTCTGATTCTCACTGCTCTGACGCACCTGCCCCATACACACTCATCACCCGCACAGTGTGCGCACTTCCCATTGACAATTCACAGGGGCTGCGTCCGAAACCATCAAATGAAGCCTCTAAGTACTAACCCTAGCAACTAATCCTTAGCCTTTCATGGGGTCAACTGTTAGATCTCCATGCAGTTAGTGAACTAGAGCTTCAGAGCTATTTGTCCAATTGGTCAATGAGACACGTGACCAACGAGTCCACTGGAGGTCGCCATTTCACCTGAGTGTCATATGACACCTGTCAATCATTGTCTTGATTGGTTTCTCTCCGCAGCACGGACAGAATGAAATCATTGCGCTGCTCGGCTGACTAGCGTCCCCTGCTAATTTGCTCAACCTGCCCTCCATGGCATATTTTCCACCTAGGAACCTATGGAAACGTAGGTTGTCCGAATTGCTACAGCAACTTTTCACGTAACAACTGTTCACCATTTTCTTACTGCAAACTCTTTGTTTAGCAGTAGCTAACGTAATAATCACTCAACCGCCACAATGGCGCGTCCTGTGGGCCGAATGCGACAACACAATTTTTGACAGATTCGACCGTCCTTACCCAGGGAAAGGGAAGTGACGGCATGCGGCCCCGGTGGCATGGTGTCTTATGGGATGGCATATAGCTCCTAATCGCCGGTAAGGGACCACCAGAGGTCACTATGCTAAAGTGGCTTTGATAGTTAGCACTGAGGCTCCTTTTACTAACTCCTTCCTAACTGACAGCCCAATTCAGATGCTTCTATCATGGCGGACGCTGAAGCACATCCAGTTGGCGTAAGACCTCTTACCAATCTGCTCATTTCAGATGGGGCCAGGAATCAACTACCCCTGCCTTGTGAACCGTGTTTGGTGTGCACAAACCTTTAGTCCCTTTTCAGGTTGATTTATGTTTTGTGTGTAACTTGTCTCATAGAAATGCTTCAGCCTCTGTCCCTTCAGACTATGGAGTTTCCTTTGGTGGGCGTGTCCTGTAATGATCAGAGTCTCCTCTTCCTCCAGACTGAGCAGCTGTAACCTGTCAGAGAGCAGCTGTGAAGCTCTGTCCTCAGTCCTCAGCTCCTCTAGTCTGACAGTCCTGGACCTCAGTAAGAACGACCTGAAGGACTCAGGGCTGAAGATGTTGTCTGTTGGACTGAAGAGTCCTCACTGTAACTGCAGCAGCTCAGGTCAGAGGGTTTACTCTTCATCTCTGTGAGTTTGTCATTTCTATGACTCTGTTTAACCCTGTGTGTTCAGACTGTCAGGGTGTCTGATCTCAGAGGAAGGCTGTGCTGCTCTGGCCTCAGCTCTGAGGTCCAACCCCTCCCATCTGACAGACCTGGACCTCCGCTTCAACCATCCAGGAGACACAGGAGTAAAGCTCCTGACTGCTCTACAGGAGGAGCCCCACTGCTCACTCTCCACTCTCAGGTGAGGACAGTTATTACACAGTTATTACTGAAAACACCAACTAACTGTCAGAATAAAACCTGTTTATTCAGAGCCTGATGTTTGTGTTTCAGACTGAGTCCTGCTGGAGAACGATGGATCAATCCAATCTGGAGACGTAAGTCTGACTTTTAAAGTTTGATTAACCTCTTAAGCCCCGCCTTAACCCAGAGCATTTTCTCCAGTTCAGCTTACCCAAATCTAAAAGCTTCTTGACTGGAGCTCACAGCCTATAGGCCAGAGTCACGCCTCATTTGAAAGCTAAGACCTACAAAACTGACCGTAACTTTTCTGTTTCTTTTTCATCACTCTTTAGTTGTGCTTTTTATTGTGTTGTTGTTTTAGATTTGGGTAAAGCCAAACTGGAGACAAAGTGCTCGGTTCAGTCGGGGGTTAAGAGGTTTAAGTTTGATTCACTGCATTTGTTCAGAGAGAAACAAACATTTCTTATTGACTTTATTTCTAAGTTGTGTTTTCCAGTTTGACTGTTTTGAGTTGAACTTAAGATCGAAGTGAATTTGACTAAACTCAGTCCAGTTGACGAGATTTAAAAGTCTAATGTCTTATTCTTAAGTGTAAATATCTTTAAACATAGAACATGCTGGAACATAATTGTGAAAGACAGTTTAATAATATTTGATAACAATAGAAGCAAAGCATCATGGGAGTGTCCATAAACACATGAGGCTCATTATTGTATTTGTCCTGTGACTGTGGTCCACAGCGTCAGAGTCTTTAAGCAGGTCCAGAAGAGTCTGAGCTGTTTCACTCTGTTTAACAGAGATCTTCATGATGTAGTTTCCTCTGAGCTGTGTCTCTGTCAGTCCTCATCACAGAGACTGAACAGAGCCACAGCTGAGGACCATCTACATTTACAACAATCACCAAACAGGGACTAACTGCTGCTGTGTCTTCTCTCCCTCAGATTTCACTCAACTCTCTCTGGATCCAAACACAGCTCACAGAAACATCAAACTGTCTGACAACAACAAGACGGCGACACATGTGTTAGAGGAGCAGCCGTATCCAGATCATCAGGACAGATTGACGACTGGCCTCAGGTTCTGTGTGACACTGGTCTGACTGGGCGCTGTTACTGGGAGGTCCAGTGGAGGGAGGGTTTCTATATCAGTGTCTTACAGAGGAATCAGGAGGAAAGGATACAGTGATGACAGTTTGTTTGGATGGAATGATCAGTCCTGGAGTCTGTTCTGCTCTAAGATGTTTTCTCTGTTTGTCATAAACGCAAACTAACCCGCCTCCTCCCCCTCCCTCCTCCTCTGGGACAGTAGGGGTGTATGTGGACTGTGCTGCTGGATCTCTGTCCTTCTACACAGTCTCCTCTGACAAACTGATCCACCTCCACACCTTCAACACCACCTTCACTCAGACCCTGATCCCTGGGTTTAGGCTCTTTGGTTACAGCTCTCAGTGACTCTGAGAGCTCTGTCAGACTGAGCCTCTCTGTGTTCAGTCTGTGTGGACTTTTACAGCTCCTCAGTGACTCTGAGAGCTCTGTCAGACTGAGCCTCTCACTGCTGTTCAGTCTGTGTGGACTCTTTTACAGCTCCTCAGTGACTCTGAGAGCTCTGTCAGACTGAGCCTCTCACTGCTGTTCAGTCTGTGTGGACTCTTTACGAGCGACGGTGCAGAGTCATGTTTGATGCTCAGTCTGTGTCTAAAGTTCCAGTCAGTGTAAAGCTGCATCAGGCTATAAAACACACAAGAACTGTTGAATAAAGGATATTTAGAAGTTTTGCTCAATAAACCCTTAAAGTGCAGATGACAGGTTTTTAATGCTTTTGAAAATATGACTTATTCAGAAGAATAACATCAGTTCAATCATTATTTATTTCAGTGAAGAAATGTTGGTCAGAAAAGTTATTTTATTTGAATGTTTAAGCTGCTGACAGGAAGTGACATAGATAATACATAGATCTTTATGGAGTCAAAGACCCACAACGGCAACACATTTGAGTGACTTGGCCACAGAAAGTTGGGAATGAAAGGGTTAAAATATTCATAAAGTTTATTATTTTTATCTGTATGACGAGAGGAGAGGTCAGCCTCCAAATGAAACACAGGTTTGAAAAATATAGTTCTTATGTGTTTATGTTGCATGATTTGTAGCGAGAAACAAATCCTAGTTTGTGAACTGTTCCAAACAATGGCAACAAACACTATTCTGATTCTGTGTCTTATCTGATCATTTTCTTTTTTTTTTCTTTTTCCCTTTAATGTTTGGTCGTCATTGTTTATAAGATTCCTCTGTTTTGACTCTTTAACTGTTTGCACATTTCCTGTCTCTCCTGCACATCCTGAGTGTTTCTGAGAGCTGAATGTAACAAGTGCATTTCTCCATTGTGAGATCAATAAAGACTTATCTCTTATGTGCTCAGACGACACATGTGCATGGTCTGCCTCTAGTGGTTACATGTCAGATTACACCACAGTGATCCTCGTGACACTCCAGAGCGCGCACGTGTGTTCTACCATCACAGAAAGAGACAGAGTCAAAGGGAAGGATGCACTTAATCAGTCAGATATTATTTCATCCTCTGTGCAAACACATCTCTGCCCTTTATAACCAAGAGCTCAGAGTCTGAAACTAAAGGAAGTGATTGTACTGAACAGCAGAGGCAGCATTCCGCTGTGTTAGTGCACAGAAGAAGAAGAAGAGACTTTATAAACAGCTCAGTTTCTTCCTCCTGTGGCTCCAGTAAAGACCAGGTCAGTTTGATCGTTTGTATCTGAGCTTGTTGCTGATTATTGTGAATAAAACACCTTTAACCTCCGTTTCCTGGAGCGGTTTAACTGATGTTTAACTGATGTTTCCAAACCGAGCTAACGTTAGCTCGCTACGCTAGCTCTAGGCTAATGCTAACAGGGTTTAGGATCAGATGATTTAGAGTTTTCTGCATCTTTTCATGAGTCACTGATGAACTGAACACATTCTGACATGTTTAAACGGTAATAAACCGTGTTTATGACGAGGACTGTTCATAGAGTCACTTTAGCACCAGAGCTAAACAAACAAACACTTTCCCAAAGCTCTAATGATTCACTCTGTGTCATGGGAGAGTGGGCTCAGCTCAACCACCTTATACTTTCAAATAAACTGTTTGATTTTTATGTGAGATTATAGATTTGATCCTGACATGATTTGATCTTACCAGACAAAAGAAATGGCTGTAAAATAATCCTGTGTTTTAAACAAAAACAAACTAAAACATCTTGTCCATTATGTTTTTCTGATGGTCATTTTGTTCGGTATAAAGCAGATTAAGCTTTGGCAGATTTAAGAATAAATAAATACAACTGTATGTTTTCAAAGAAGAACTAATGAAGTAAATTCTGCTCCATAAGAAACAATGATAACAAACTACAGAACTTTTAATGCACAATTCTATAGTTTTTATTTATTGGTGGCTCTGGTCTTGTAGAGACGAACAGAATTCAATATTACACAACATTATTTTAGGGTTTTAGAGACAAAATTGCATAATCTACAGATGTTACATATGAAAAGAAAATTATTTATTATATATTTTGGTTTAAATTTGCTAATGGGAACACTTAAGAGCCTCAAAACTATCCATGTTGTCTCCTGTTTTCATCACCGGTGTTAGGAAGTAAACATTAGATTCTCACTTCCCGGTGTTCCGGTTCTCACCGTGACCATGTGATGTTTACATTTGGCGCGAGGTCGGCACATGGATATTTCATAAGCATCGTAGTTAGCTGAGCGCCACCATGACCAGTTAGCTGTTGTGGACCTGCCGTCTCCCCCTGAAGGAACAGGAAAGGATTGCTACGAAAAGTGTGTGTGATGTTCATGATAACTGTACTGACATTGAGATAAAAGATAATAAAGGCTTCAGTCTTACCATATGAGTGTGCTACACCTGCGCTAACCCCTACACTACAGCCCACACCAAGTACTGTCTTAATGCTTGTATTTATCAGATATTCTGTACCATCACAGCAAGCCATGCCATTCCATGGGCCATGTCAAAATGTGACCGTCACCAATTGACGTGATGTTATTAATTGTAGGACGAGGCTGCGTCCTTTCCTCATCCTGTTAATGCATATGTGCGCTGACATCACTGGTGTTTGCAGCAGTTGGCTGTCGGTAGAGTTTACGATCTAAAAGCCACAAATAAACTCTAATCAACATGGAGGCCTATGCACCTATTTGACCACAGCTGCTCCAGTGCGGAACCCACACTGCTCACAGCTTGGTTTGGCTTAACCTCTTCACCCCCACTTTACCAAAGTGCATTTTCTACAGTTTGGCTTTACCCAAATCTAAAAGCTTCAAAACAACAAAAACGCTGCCTAGAGGCTGTAAGTGTTTACAGCCTCAAACTGGTGCAAACTGGTGCTTCCCTGTGACCAGTGTGGCTGGCCTTTCTCAATCAGAGCAAATTAAAGCCACAAACTGGTGCTTCCCCTGTGACCAGTGTGGGAAAGTCTTCAGTCATAAAGACACGTTACAGCAGCACAAACGTCTGCACTCGGACACGATCTGTTCTACTGTGAGACGTGTGGGAAAAGATTTACGAGTCAAAACCAGCTGCAGAGACACAAAACCTCCCACTGGACGGGCGGACCGCGCTCTGAAGAGTTTATATTTACTCTGTAGTTCATCGCCAGGTCAGCTTTACCCAAATCTAACACGTGACGTCTCCTCCTTCTCCGTAACTATGGTAACGGTCTTTATGCAGAGTCTTAGTTTGTCATTTCTCTGTAAGTCGTGTCTTCAGCTCAGATGAACTATGGTCTCATTATTTCCTCATAAAGTGGAGACGATCTTCAGAAACATGAGCGTGATGTTGGTCGTAGAAGAAGAGAATCCAGTCACTAATGTTACCTCTATATAATATGATAGGCCTTTAGAACGCTGTGATGTGACTGAAACCCAGCAATAGACTCCACTGAAACTCAATTCTACAACATCAACCTTTTCATAAACAAATAAGAGACAAATTGATTCATTGATGCAAAAATATAAGATTTATTCACAATGTCTAATTTGAGTGCTTAGATTTATTCACGTAAATATTATTTGTATATATTTGTGAATAAAAGGTATGTTTTGGTTTGTGAATCTGCTTTTGCCATTTGAATCTGTATTGTATCTGTATTTCCTGAAAGAAAGGGGAAGGCCATTAGTTGGATTGACAGTAGATGATGATTTATGATGCATTGTGATCAGAGTTCCCAAAGATTGGCCTGATGAGAAGAGGAAGTCAGCAGTTTGTTTGTCCAAGAGCTGCTCAGGAAACACTACAGCTGTAGATGGAAGATTTACAGGAATCAGGAAAGCAAAACTAACCATAAACCAGGCAATTATGGAACCAACGTCCAGGAACTCATTCACATATTATGTGCATGTTTTATGCAGGGGACGTTTTGTCCAGTGCAGAAAAGTGTAGAACTTTAACATGTCATTGATGTTACAATAATCATACAAAATAACTGGCTGTGCTGCTGTGTGGAGTAAAAAGCAGTGCACTCAAAATGTCTTCAAAGTAGTGAGCAGTGATGATCACTAGACTGTCCTGGACAATATTGGACAGCCAACAGCAACAGTTTATTTTACTAGACATAACAACATCGTGCCACTGGCATTAAATCACATGAATGGACCCATTAAAATGTCACTGTTGTTCTACAGTAGCTGCTAGCTTTAGCTTGAGTGTCTCAAATTGAGCCTAATATTTCAAATTTGAGTTGTTTTGACTAGTTAAGATTTAGTTTGGCTTTTGACCAAGATTATTTCACTTGTTCCTGTTTCTGACTCGATTCAATACATGTCTTTATTTCAGTTTGATTTATCTGTTTTACTTTCTTATTTCAAGCGAGATTACCTTAGAACCAGTGAAATGTCATCAAAGAAACAAAGTATTCTTGGTCCAATCAGGACAAAGTCTAGATGAGTGAAAACCGTTCAAAACAAGATTGATATTCTCAAATCAAGTCATTTAAATCCATGCTTGATATTTAGTTTTTGCAGTGTTCCTCATTAACGTATAATCCATGTCAGACAAAACATCTCTGCCTAATATTTACCTCTTACTGAATGGAAAACTTTATTTTACTCAAGATGATCACATGACTAGTTAAAGTGATAGTCTGGAAGTCTAATGTTTCACACATTTTATAATTTTTTGATGTAAAGTAAGTAATAATAAATATATATTATTGTTTTGTTAGGTCCTCCTTCCCGGATCTCTGCAACTAATCAGAGTCTAGTATCCTCCCACACCGACAATGAGACGAGCTTTTCCTGTGAACCAGCCTGTCAGGTCCAATCAGGCGGGACGGGGAGGAGCTTGATCATTTACTTTAGAACATTGTTCCTCTCCTCACTTTGCTAACTTACAGACTATCACTTTAATGGTTGGGTTGGGTCAGGGAGTCCCAAAGTGTGTTTTGCATTAACATAATTTCTTCTGAATATAATTATTAGGATTTATTATGATATTTTGTGGGCAGTGGAAACTCTGAATCAATAATGGACTTCAGAAATGGCTGTGTTAAAGAACGAGGCGGACATTTTGGATACCGTTTCTTGTCATTACCAAAATCCCCAATGTCCCCAACAATGTCCCCACCCTTTGTGACGCTGGGGCAGCCCGGCAGGAGCATTTTTGAATATTTAAATCTCTGTCTCTGTGATTCACCGTTTGGAATTGCTGGGGCTATCCTGTAACTTTGGAATTTTGACAGGTTAGCCATCACCACCCAAGCTACGTGCCAGTCATCATTATGTAAAAAGCATTGTGTTCCCTTAAACCTCGTAAAAAGTGCACGTGTTTCTGTTCTGTTCTGAGGAATGAGGACGGGCCGGGTTGAATAGTGAACGTATGATCCAAATCGATGTCACTGCCAGGGTTAAAGTGCGACTCCAGTTGAAATAGGTTGTGTCTAGAATTTGTTCTAATCTCAGCTGGATCACAGGTGCTAAAACACAACTCTGTGAGAGAGGTGCAGTTTTAGAAAAAGCTGCTCATTAGTGATATTTATCTTTCCTCCCAACACTGAGCACATTGGACGAGACAATAATGGGACCTCGGTTCATTTGTGCTGACAGGGAAGACATTGAACTTTGTCCCAGTTTCTGTTTCACTGGGAGGTTCAGAGGTTCATTATGAGTTACAGAGATACTTACCGTAAACCAAGTGGAACGCCTCTACACGCTCACCACCTCAGATATGAACAATAGGCTCTTTAGAATGTTGTGAGCTTACCAGATTATAATGCATAGGTTTCATTCAACGCTTTTCTGGACACTCAAAGACACTTTGCATTGCAGTCATTCACTCCATACTTGGTGATGGTAAGCTTCTATTATGGCCACAGCTGCCCTGGGGTAGACTGACGGTGAGGTGAGGCAGGCAGCCAACCTGCGCCATCGGCCCCTCTGACCACTCACTCACACAGTATATTCACTGCAGCCTAAGTTTCCTCCGGGTGCTCTGGTTTCCACTACTACTGAAAATATGTACAATAGGTTCCCCTCTGAGGCCGGGACTCCCCTAACAACAGCATTATTAATCTCAATGGGACTTTTCTGGTTAAACAAACAGACAAACAAATAAACAAACAAACAAAAAACATTTTAATCCTGTCAATGTTGAATATTGTAATATCTTTAATCTCATAAGAGTCTTTGTGTGGATGGGAGCAGGGGAGCAGGGGTCTTAAAGAAACAGAAGCCATGTTAAACATGTACTCCAGAGGAATATACTGTTTGAAAATGATAGGCTCATATTTATTGTGTCCTCTGGCAAGACACTTCACTTATACTGGTGCCTTCACAACGCAGCACCGCAGGCCGGGAGACCATGTGGAATTGCGAGGCTGATTTGGAAGTTGTCCGAGCAGGAAGAGGAAGTCGCCTGAAGTAGATATTAATAGAAACAGGAAGAGTGAAAGTGCACGGCTCTGACTGGACCGACGACAAACCAAATGTAAACAGTGAATGAGTGGGAGGTATTTTTGCAGGAAAGAGAATCTATCATGAAGCGTTTGAATATACAGTAAAGGGCTTGGCTTTGAAGGAGACTAGAAGTGAGTGGCACACCCGGTCAGCAAGTTTGCACAGACATTTCCTGGAAGAATCACATTGGCAGAGATCCACAGTGAACCCACAGTTTCTCGTTCTCTGCAATTGCTCAATACATTATAAAGGAGAGAATTCAGAGGAAATTCCAAGAGCCATACAAACAGCAGCTCAGCTTACCCTTTCAACGGCAGTCATTTATTGCTTTCCAGATAGTTTTCCAGGATTTATGGAGCTCACGATGTGAAAGAGTGATTCGTCTTGGAACACTGGACATCATTTTCACACATGGATCGGCCCACCACAGAGTCCAGATCTTAACCCCATTGAGAATCTTGGGATGTGCTGGAGAAGGTTTGCGCATTGGTCACTCTCTCCCATCATCAGTACAAGATCCTGGTGAAACATAAATGTAACACTGGATCTTTTCACATTGCTGATGCTTATTGAAACGATGCAATAGTGAATGTGCTGTAATCAAAGCTAAAGGTGGTCCAACGACGATCTTTCAGTCAGGGCTTTCTTCGAGAACCTTCTATGTATTTGAAGCAATGTAATTCATCCATACATCGTTACTATACTTCAACTCACATGACTGTGGTCCATTTGTGTCTGAAGAAGGGCATGTGCTCAAACGTTACATGTGGTGGAATTAAAAACTAATTGTAAGTTTTAACTGCTTTAACTCTTTATCCAGATTCATTTATTAGAATAGCCTTGTTCTTGGCTGCAGTGAAACGGGAGTCAGTAGATTCCCTTTTTGCATTGACAAAGCCCTGCTGCCCCTGTGATCTGACACATCAATAGAAGATCATGTCTTTCTCCACTGTGACCCTTTTCAGACCTGGTTTAGAGCTTACTCGATCTTGATCTAGGCCTGGTGGTACTTGAAAGTCAAATATTTGCTGAAGTGGGTGAAAAGTTTGAGAGCCACTTGCGTGGCCAGTTTAGGCTGTCGATCGATGTCCTGCCGTCTGCTATATCTAAACGGTGCTGTGCAGGTCCAGATTCTGGTTTTAGCCTCATTAGTGTGAGGTGGTCACAGCGGGACCTCCTGAGCTCTGGGATATGTCACCTCTGATTTGTCTCGGAGACAATGGTGTCGTTACATAAAACCATTTCCACATTCTCCTTCATATAAAAAAAAAAGTCGGGTGACTTACCACTTGAGCTAGCCAGCCGCTATATATATATATATATATATATATATTATATATAGATATATATAGATATATAGATATATATCATCAAATACAATAATGTGCATGTATACAAAATAATGAATGTAGTAGCCTCATGGATAAACACTAACGGGGTAAAAAGTAATGTTTTGTATATAAATAAATAAATACATTTAAAAAGTACTTAATTACTTATTGGTGCATATCAGTGAGTAATATAGACACAAGGCTGACCCAGACACCACAGATTCATCTGCTGTTCAGAGGTGGGTAGTGTAGTTTGGTGAAAGTACTAGTACTACATAACTGTCAGCAGGGCCGCCTTATCCAATGGGCTTGCCTTGTTGATTATTCTGCCAAACACTTTACATGTGACCAACCCGCAGCACTGTCTAAATATTGATTTTTTCTTAAAGTTGACTGAGAGGGCAGTGCATATTTGTAGGCCAGAGTCACGCCTCATTTGAAAGCTAAGACCCACTAAACTGATCAAACCTTTTGTGTTTTTGTAGCTTTTGTCACTTTTCCGGCACGTTTACTGTAAACGACTTGTGTAAAGTGAAATGTCACAAACTGCAGCTTCACCTTCGATAAGTCGGGGGAGGGTTTACTTAAGTTCTGTGGACTTGGACCTTTTGAGTTTGGAAATTCACCTTTTCTTGTTGGAAATATTTGTTTTTTCTGCTGCTCAAATAAACCAATAACTGTCACTTTGTTGTTGAGTTTTCATCCTGGTTTTTGACGCTTTTTTCCCAGAAGTTTTTAGATGTGGCAGTGGTGTGGCTTCAGGGCCAGCAGGGCCTTCTCTCTGGCCAAATGAAGTTAAAAAAAGGAAAATGTCTTAATAGTACATGTAATTTCTAATTTATTTATATAATGTACAGTTCGTTTTGTTGATGTGTAACTGTAATTTCCTACTCAAAAAGTGCCTTAAACACCAGACCCCTGAAGGGCCCTTTTCCCTCCATAACTTTTATTTATTTGTATTATAGTTTGTTTATCCAAAGCTTTGCCACAGTCCTTAACATTGGTTTTGTCCCAATAAGCCTTATTAGCTTATATTAATAAATCAAATCCTAAATGAACACGCCCCTCGTTAGTTCATCGTGTGTTTCCAACACCCCGCCCACCGGGCGCAGCAGAGAGCGGCTCCTCAGAGAGGAGGAATGAGAGCAGAGGCCTCTCCTGCACAGAGCAATGATCTGCACACCTTGTGCTTCAGATCACTCTTCATTTTCATCAGTCGGCCTCATAATCACGGACCAATGAGGTCAACAAGTCGACAGTTTTGTATGTGATCTAAAAATAAACCTTGTGTAAGACGTGAGCGCCGTTTATCGAGGCTCAGCTCCGCATTCCTCGCCACGTATTTTTGTCACAATGGTTCAGCTCTATGCTCTCTTAAAACAACGTGAAACTCATGCCCAGACATTCTCAGGAGTTTATGTCCTTTTCTTAAGCCCCTGTTTTCAGCCACAGCCCAGAGAAGAGAGTGACATGAGGGGTGTTTCTGTAGGGCGCTACTAAGACACTTGTGGCCTGGGGCAGTTGTCCCCTGAAAAGTACAGTGCCTCTGGAAAGTACTAATACACCTTGAACTTTTGCACATTTTGTCATGTTTACAACCCTAAACATAAAGATTTTATTTTGAAGGTTTTACTGAAAGTTCACACACAAGTAACAGACAACTGTGAAGTGAAAGCAAAATGATACATGATTCTGTTATTGTTCAAAAAATAGAAAAGTGAAAAGTGGGGCGTGCATAAGTATTCATACAGCATTTTCTGAGTGCATTAAATTGCCTTTATAACATTCCTAATGACTGCAGAATGTTCACACCTTGCCCTAACCATTAAATAGAGGCCACCTGTGTGTAATCTACTCTCAGTATAATTAAGCTGTTCTGTGAGGGCCTCAGAGATATGGTCAGAGTGTATTGGTCACTAAACAACATCATGAAGGCCAAGGAGCTCACCAGAGAGGTCAGGGATAAAGCTGTGGAGAAGTTTAAAGCAGCGTTAAGTTATACAAAGATTTCCCAAGATTTGAACATCTCACGGAGCACTGTTCAAGCCATTTTTTATTTATTTATTTATTGGTTTATTTGTCATAATAATCTGTCGAGGTTTTATTTTTACACCCTTTAACAATGTCCAGTATTTCCTTTTCCTCCACAGGTTTGAGGAACATGGACAGAGGATTTGTGTCTATCAGTTCACAATTATAGTTCTCAACATTTGTAATTTACAATCTACAAAGAATCTACAAAGAATTTATTAAATGTATTGACTACTTCATTGATTTGGTTTATTTATTTGGTAGGGACAGTGCAAGTTAATGAACAAGCCACACCGGATTGTAGCCTTGGGCTAATTTCCATCCGTCGTCCCCCATGCGCACTCTCAAACACACTCACATTCATCCTGGCTTATTGTACATGTTTTTAGTGGTAGGGGAAACCGGAGTACCTGGAGGAAACCTACGCAGACACGGGGAGAACATGCAAACTCCACACAGAAAGGCCCCGTCCCTGGTGGGAATCGAACCCGGACCTTCTAGCTGTGAAGCACGAGCGCTAACCACTGTACTACCGTGCCGCCAGGTGTATTAGTACTTTTGCAAGGCAATGTATATAGAAACATCAAGACATGGGAAGTACACAGCACACAAGGTCACGTGTGGAATTTTTCTTGGGGGGGGAGGACGAACGGCCATTGACCGGGGGCGGGGCTGAGGAAACGTGTTGAGGCAGACGCAGAACGATGGGGGTGTGGTTAGGGAGGGGATATATGTGTGCGGTTTTTTACAGTCTGAAAGTCAGTGTTTTGCAAAATATGACCCAGAGAGCTCAGTCCTTATCAGGTTTAGCTCTGTGGTTTGGCCTTGAAGGGAAGTGTTGACGGCGTAGGAGAGATAAGAGGTCCAGCTGCTTCAAACCTCCTCTCTCAGGAGGAAGACAATTATTCCAGCAATAGTTCATAAATTTATAGTCAATTAGCTTTTACTGGTCTCAGCTTTAGTTCAGTTCTCCAGAGCAGGTAGTTCCTTCACAGTTCAACCCTTTTCCTCCCAAAATATAGTCCAACTACTGTCCGTCTCCACAGCGAGCTGCCAGGTCCTATTGTACATGTTTCTATAGAGCTGCCAGGTCGTACATAACAGTTCATCGTTGTGCGTTACTTTCCGGTGTAATTCCAACACTCGGTCACTCCCTGCTCTAAAGTGCTTGTTAATTTTAATGGACAGCAGCGTGGTCCGATTGCAAACTGCTGTCATTGCAAATGTCCGATAATCCAGGGCAGTCCATCCAATAAGCAGGACCCTGTTATCAAGAGTCCAAATAAGTAAATATCTTTGTCTCCGACCGACAGGACCGCGAGGCAAACGACATCCATCACAAACCGAGCTGACAATCCAGTCAGGGAAGACGACCTCCTCCGTGGCCTCACTTTGTGAAAAAAAAAAGTTTAGTTTAGTTTAGTTTATTTATTTGTTTGAGCAGTTAACCTGCCCAAAGGGAGTGGGCTGAAGCCAAAGGCTTATAAGCGCCCACCCCAAAATAAAAATAACATTACATTTAATATTTACAAGGTAGCAAATCATAAACAAAGGAACATAGGGCAAAGTAACAATAAATGATGAAGAAGAATAAAACAAAAACAACAGCAAAATAAAGAACAAAAGAATGTGCTACTTTTATGTTATAAAGGTTCATTAATACATATTATACTCTGAGATCTTGCTACTTCCCAGTTGTCATTACCATCCTCAATATAATTTAATTTGGGTTATCATTAATTATCATTATTAAAGGTGCATTAATACATATTATACTCTGAGATCTTGCTACTTCCCAGTTGTCATTACCATTCTTAATATAATTTAATTTGGGTTTAATTATCATTATTATTATATTTGTTTAATTGAGTTATATGTGAAGTGTGATGTAAGCCCTGCATAGTGAGGTGCATTAAAAAGCCAGGGTGTAGAGCGGGTCCATTGAAGAGGGCAGTAACTCCCCCTCAACAAACCCCCACCCAGCTGCCCTAACAGCTGATTTTGTAGATGATGTTCCTATGCTGAGTGGTGCATTAAAAGACAAGGTTTTGAGCCCGTTGGGAGGGTCCCTCTCAACAGATTCATAACTTGCCTACCCTAATTCTCAATTTGTAAATTTGAGCAATAGAATGACAACCGTTCCAAGCAGCAACACTCTTCCTTGATAGGAAATACACATAATTGATCCTACTGCGCCTCCTAGTGGCAACACATTTCTTGTTCTCTGTATGTTTCAAAAGTCTTTTGTTTGTATTTATATTTGAACAGGTTGATGTTTGGACATCGTTTCAACTCCATTTCCAGTTTATTCCACAATTGTACACCATTAACTGTTGGGCTAAACTTTTCAAAGTTGAGCTATGTTTCTGAGTCCTAAAGTTTAATTCGTCACGTAATTCATAACAACCAGTACGTTCTTGGAACCTTCTTTGTATTTGGCCTGGTAACAGTTTGTATCTTGCTTTGTATAACATCTGTACAGTTTGGAACTCAACAATGTCACAGAACTTCATGATCTTTGATTTTAAAAATAATGAGTTTGTGTGGTCCAAAAACCCAACTTTATGAATTACTCGGATAGCTCTTTTTTGCAACAATACTATTGGTTTTAATGTGTTTTTATAAGTACTACCCCAAACTACAGTACAATAATTTAAATATGGCAAAATCAGAGAACAGTATAAGATATGTAGAGCTTTGATGTTTAAAATGTGCTTTGCTTTTGCTATTACTGAAATGCTTCTAGAAATTTTCGTAGATATATATTTAATATGAGCTTTCCAAGTAATTCTGTCATCTATAATAACACCAAGGAATTTGATTTCATGCACTCGCTCTATGACAACACCCTCTATCTGAATTGCTTCCTGAGCATTGGAATTACGGTTGCCAAATATCATCATTTTGCTTTTACTCAGATTTAGAGATAGTTTATTTTGTTTGAACCACTTATTGACACTTTTGAGTTCCAAGTTAACAATCCGACACAGTTGCTGTAAGTCATCACCTGATGCAAAAATATTTGTATCATCAGCAAACAAGATAAATTTAAGTACTTGAGACGTTTACAAATGTCGTTAATGTACATGTTAAACAATTTTGGGCCCAGAATGGAACCTTGAGGTAAACCACAAACAATTTGTCGACAACTCGACTGATAATCACCTATTTTCACACATTGTTTTCTATTTTTTAAATAACTGGTAACCCACTGTAGAGCTACCCCCCTAATCCCATAATGTTCTAGTTTATTAATTAGTATATCATAGTTTATTGTATCAAACGCTTTACTCAGGTCAATAAATAACCCGATTGCATATTTCTTGTTATCTACAGCATTAGTTATTTCTTCAATTATATCAAAGAGCGCGTGTGAGGTTGAGTGATTATTCCTAAAACCAAACTGATTGTCCAAGAGTAAATTACACCTTTCAATAAAGCTGTCAAGTCTAGAGTTATAAACCTTCTCTAAGATTTTTGAGAATTGCGGTAAAAGGGAAACAGGCCTGTAGTTTGTGAAGAGATGTTTATCTCCTGCCTTGAACAGAGGAATTACTTTTGCTACTTTCATACTTTCAGGAAATTGTCCAGTTTGCAGAGATAGGTTACAGATGTATGTTAACGGCTTAGAGATACTTTCAATAACACTTTTTAAAGTTTTCATATCCATGTCATAATAATCTGTCGAGGTTTTATTTTTACACCCTTTAACAATGTCCAGTATCTCCTTTTCCTTCACAGGTTTGAGGAACATGGACAGAGGATTTGTGTCTATCAGTTCACAATTATAGTTCTCAACATTTGTAATTTTTGCAGCAAGATTCGGTCCAACATCTACAAAGAATTTATTAAATGTATCGACTACTTCATTCATATTATTTAAAGTGTTATCCTCATCTTTGAAATATTTTGGATAATTAATTGTTCTTGGTTTATTTCTAATTATACTATTTAAGATATTCCATAAACCTTTAATATTATTCTTATTGCTATCTAACAACTTATTATAATAATCCTGTTTACATTTTCTAATGATACCTGTCAGTTTATTTTTATATTTCTTATATTTATCCTCAGCTTCTTTGTTCTATCATTTATACATTTTTGTAGAGTGAATTTTTTTTCTTGCATGCATTTAGTAATCCCTTAGACATCCATGGGTTTTCTTTACACTTTCTGTTTTTACAATGTTTTTTCATTGGGCAATTTTTGTCATATACTTTATGAAATATTCGCGTAAACTCATCATATGCCTTATTAGTATCATTCTCTCTGTATACAATACTCCAGTCTTGAGCTAATAGTTCCTTTTTAAATGCATCAATAGTTTTTTCTGTTTTTACCCTTCTAAACCAATAAATGTTTTCATCATTAGTATTTAAATATCCATTTTTGTACAATACAAAAACTGGCAGGTGATCACTAATATCATTTATCATTAAACCACTGACTGTATCACTATCTATTTCATTTGAGAAAATGTTATCAATCAAAGTCGCACTATGGGTTGTGATTCTACTCGGTTTAGTTATTAGAGGAAACAGACCTATACTAAATAAAGTATTTATAAATTCATCCGTCTTTTTATGTTGATATGGATTTAACAGATCGATGTTAAGGTCTCCCCCCACAAACATGACTTTATGATTTAAACCTGAAAAGTGCTCCTCCATCCAATTAGAAAAAACCTCTATATCAGAGCCAGGTGTTCTATAAATACAACTTACAATAATATTTTTCGTTTTTTGCCTTGTAATTTCTACAGTAAGGCATTCAAGTACATCATCCACTACCATAGTCTTATTTTCCATTACTTTATAACTATAGTTGGAGTCTACAAACATAGCTACTCCCCCACCATGCTTGTTTCTTCTGTTCATACTTATAAATTCATAACCATCAATAGAAAACTCAATTTCTCTGTCATTATTAATCCATGTTTCTGTGATTAAAATTACACTAAATGGTTTAGAAAACTGTTTTAAGAAGCTTTTGATGTGGTTAAAGTTTGCATAGAGGCTTCGACTATTGAAATGGATTACAGTGAATGCCTTAATGTTCTTAAGTTTACTATTGTAAAGATCCTCTGTATAATATTGACAGTCATTAGTAGCTCTAGTAAAGAAGTTATTTTCAGGGTCGATGTCGATCTCAGTGTTCTGTAAGTCATATTGTGATAATGTAAAATCCTGGTTATTTGCTTCAGCAATTCTCCTTAATGAAAGGTCCAAGTCGATTCTTCCTATAGAACTATATGTATTACAGGACATGTGAAGTTATGTGCTTTTACATACCAAAATCCATACGCTTTTTCCGGTGTTTATACTTGATTTGGTGTACTGGTGCGCGGACGTACAATGAGTTTGTCATAGCGCAAGAAGGCAATCTCCCCCTTTCCCTGGCAGCTCTCAGCTCCGGCATCAGTTCTTTTCGCTTCCTTTTGATGGATTCCGTGTAGTCCTCGTTTATGAAGATTTTGGTCCCTTTGAGGTGTTTAGCGCGCTGCAGGATTGCTTCGCGATCCTTCCAACGCAGCAGTCTGGCGATGAAGGGTCTCGGCCAGTCTCTCCCGCCGTCGGGTTTCCCTACGCGGTGGGCCCTCTCCACCTCCACCGGGTGTTGTAGTTGTAGCTTCTCCCTCAGTAGTGTTTTAACTTCTCTTCTGCGTCGGCCCAGGTCTCCCCAGGCGTCTCCAACACTCCCTCAAAGACCAGGTGTTTCTACGGCTCTGTCCCTCCAGATACTCCAGTTTGTCCGTGATAATATGCAGATTGTCACATACTTTATAAAAATCGTTTTGTATTGTGTTTGTGCGCTCAGTGAGTTTCAATGTTCCTTCTTTCAGAGTGTCCACCTCACCTTGTGTGAACTGTAGGCTTGTTTTTAGCTCTTGAATGTCCTTTATCTGTGAATCCATTCGGGTGTTTGTTGCTTCCATGATGATTTTAATGAATCCCTTGAAGAAAACGTATCAATTGCGCTGAGATTCCAGTTAATCAATTCCATAGTTTAGCGGTTCGGGAGGACAGCGAGCAGGTGGTCCAAGAGGAAAAATAAAATTCAGACAAGACACTCGCAGAGGCAGGAAAAAAGCACGAAAGCAGGAGAAGTGAGAAAACACGTCCGCACTCGACAGAGACAGGAAGAAAACCATAGGCCTAATTTCTCAATAAATAGGCCTAATTATTAGGCCTTTCATTAAGATTAACTTTATATAAACCTAATCTTTACAGCTTCACTCGCTTACAAAGCTTCTACCGATGATTTTATTATTACAATTATTTTTTGCACAAACTAATAAAGTTTTGGGAGAAAAGAAGAAAAACATGGTTGCAGTGCATCATGGGTGATTTCAGTTCTCTGAGGCAATGGAGGATCCACAGGTGCATCCTGGGTAAATGAGCCAAACGGAGGCAATAATAGGCAAGGCAAGTTTATTTGTAGAGCACAATTCATACACAAGGCAATTCAAAGTGCTTCACAGTTGCAGAAAATGACAAGAAAACAGATCAAATCAATCAATAAAACATCAACACAAAGTTAATCAATGACAGTAAAAGGCAAGAGTGCAGATAAAATACTTTCAGTTTTCATATGCACGGGTAAAAAGAGCTGTTTTCAGCCTGGATTTGAACATTGTCAGAGTTGAGGCCTGTCTCACATCCTCATGAAGACTGTTCCAGATTTTAGCTGCATGAAACTGAAACGCAGCCTCACCGTGTTTATTATTGACTCTGGGAACCACCAGGAGACCCCTCCCTGAAGTTCTCAGGGCCCGAGATGGTTCATACGGCTCTAACATGTCAGAGATGGACTTTGGTGCTAAACCATGAAAATAGAATAGTTCGCTGCAGACCCGGAGCCGAGACAGATCCACGACGGTGAGGCGGATCTGCCGTGATAGTGCGCCCTCTGCTGGTAGGAGCAGATCCACGACTGTATTATTTGTTAATATTTTATGTTTTACAATTATTGTTAGAGTTAGTTTAGAATCGTTAGGATTAGGATTAGATTAAGATTAGGATCGTTTTGTATGCTGTTCAAAGTTATGTTATCTTTATTAATCAACAGATAAGAAAATCATAAGAATTTCGTTTTGTTTTCATGAAAACATTTAAATAACTACTAACTCCTCATGTGCGTGAAGTAGATCCTCAACATCAACCTTCCTAAGCTGATCGGTCTAGATCCGCCTTATCCAGCAGAGGGCGCACGATCACGGTGGATTCTCTTCACGGTAGATCTGTCTCGGCTCCGGGTCTGCAGCTTTCCCCGACTCAACAGAGGAGTGGAGCTGCGAGGGGTGTGAGTGAAATGTAACACCACTTGGTGGCGCTGTGATGACGTGGATTCCATCCGAAGTGGTCGAGACACCGAGGATGCTGGCCATTGTACGGAGGAACCCTGCCTACTGGATTGACAACACGGACTGGACGGTCTCGATCTTGGCCCGTCTGCTGAAGGGACTCCATCGGCCCTGGGTCTCTATAGCCTGTGCGTCCATGGGAGTGGATCTCTCCTTCTGTGGTTCTCCCCAAGGTTTCTCGTTTCTCCCACTGGGTTTTTGAGTTTTTCCTTGCCGTGCTGGAGAGTCTAAGGACAGGGGACACCCGCGCCGCTCGTCCCACCCACTGCTGACGCTTATTTGGACATTATGTTTGCCTGGATACTTGATTCACCTGAACTTTACATTGTCTTATTTACTGCTCTGTTTTATTGCCTTAATGTTTGGTGCAGCTGTGAGGAAACTCCTGTTGTGATATTGGGCTATACAAAACCATTGATTGATTGATTGTGTCTGATCAGAGTGTAGCCTGCCAGCTACAGAAAGGAGAAGGGAAAAACAAAACTATACTCTATCAATAGGTCTGGTGTGCTTCAACATGTGTGCTTCAAACATATATTTTATTACTCTTTGATCTGAGGCCTTAGATCAAATTTAGGCTGATTCCGAAACCCTTAAATTCATAAGAGATCTAACGCCAAACCGGATGTGCGTCAGCGTCCGCCATGATAAGAAGCCTTTTTTTATTATTATTTTTAGTATAATTATTGCAGTATTATATACATACTTTTTTTATGAGGAAAAAAACAACACAAAAACAAAACAAAATACAGAAACAAGAACAGAACAAGAAACCGCTTAACAGTTATGCATTTAGGGTAAACTTATTACATATTATAATTGCTTACTGTATCGTGATAGTGATAGATCATGACCAGCCGTACTATTTACTTGATGTTAAACTTTTCCCATTTTTAGTTTTGATCGTCTTCAAATGTTCTATCGGGGCCAGAGAATGTAAGTATAGTGTCAGACTCTTGTGATACACGGTGTTACGGCGCTTGGCAGGGGCCCGCCAGCACCTTCACTCTGTCCCGTGTTCTGACTGATGTGATATGGTAACGCTGCGGCGGGAGTCCTCGCCTCGGATTGGTGGACTGGATTCTTTCCCTGGCTGTGGTTCGCCCTCCATCCACTCGCGGACTGGTGCAGCGCTTCCCCGCTTCTCCAATCACCTGTCTCCGCCTATCAGCGCCAAGGAATGATAAAAGTGCCGCTCATCTGTTGCTCGGGGCTGCTGGTCTTGGTGACCAGTATGCCATTCTGTTTTGTGTCTGTGTCCCGTTCGTGTCAGTAATGACTTTGTGTGTGTCGAGGGACCACTCGGATTTTGGTGGGCTGCTGGCCTTGGTGGCCAGTACGCCGTTTAGGTTGTGTCTCTCCTTGGAATGTTCACTATATGTGATGTGGGATCGAGAGACACTCGTTATGTGAGTCATGATTCTGTTTAGTAGATTAGGCCTGCTTTTGTTGTTTCAGTTGGGTTACCCTTTTGGTAACCTTTTGTAAATACTGTAAATATCCGCTTTTGGTTGAGAGTTTTGTTACCCCTTTGTTAAATTTACCCTTTACACTCCTTTTATTAAATCACAACTTTATTCATCCATTTTACATCTTGGTTTTTGTTGCAACTTTTTAATCTAGCAGAGCCGGGTTGTAACAACGGTGAATATCAGTTTACTGCCAGAATATTTGGATTTGTGAAATTTTGCAATTAAGCAATAATAAAAGATTCACAAGAAACTCTTTGTCTTGTATTTTATTGAAGCATCCAAATATATAGTAGCTGTTCAAGTCAGGAGTCAAAAGTGCAGTTCACCTGTAAAGACATCGGCCTTTTAGATCCTTGCAGCACTGGCTCCTTTTGTACAGAAAGTCTGTCAAGAAAACTAAACGTTAAAGGCAAAAGAGCAAGTGTCCTGCTGCGGACAATGGGACATAAACACATTGTGAATATAAACATAATCTCTGGACTTGATCATGAGGATTATATTGAGCTTCCAGATATCATGACACAAAGACTGTTTCCAAATGTAATGTTCCACAGCAAGGACGGGGCCTTTCTGTGTGGAGTTTGCATGTTCTCCCGTGTCTGCGTAGGTTTCCTCCGGGTACTCCGGTTTCCCCTACCACCAAAAACATGTACAATAGGCCAGGATGAATGTTGTGTGTGAATGCATGGAGGTGGTCAGAGGGACCGTTGTCGTAGATGTGTGCAGTCGCGACAGCGCTTCTGTCAGTCTCCCCCAGGGGAAACTGAAGCTACTAAGGTAGTTTACCACCACCAAGTATGGAGTGAATGTAAAATGCTCTCATGTAAAGCACTTTGTGACCATGTCTGTGAAAGCCGCTATATAAATAAAGATCTTCTTCTTCAAGAGGACATAGACAAGTGTAAAGCTCCTTTACATGTTGAGGGTGATTCACTTATTGGCACTGATGCAGCCAAAGTAATGGAGCAATCATCAACAAATGTCTAGATTGTAAACTTTTGGATTTATAGGCTGCTAAAAATTGTTATTTTGGATATTTTAAAGAATATGACAGTTGTGAAAAAGCACAATGAACCTGAAGTGAACGTTTGTACAATAATTCCAGGGGACTTAGTGCTGTTTTTTAAACCTGTGACCAAGGAGTGGGAAATAAAGTGAACTGATCTAACAATCATTAACTTTTATACTTTTATTGAGGCAGAGCTGCTCTTTGCTCCTGGTCCCACAAGTTCCACAGCACGTCTTTACTGATTTATTGATGCTGAGGGTGATTTACTTATTGGCACTGATGCAGCCAAAGTAATGGAGCCGTGGAAGCTGATCAACAGCCAGGACGATGATGGGTCATTAATGGCTGCTCTGTTGTCACTGCAAATGGAGTCTCTCATTTGAGAAGCTCTGCATGTGGATATGTGAGCTCTAAAGACAACCAGCAGACGAGGCATTTAGGGAATGAGAGCAGAAGACTTCTTAGGGAACAGCAGATGGATTTATGGCTCTCAGTTTCTGTTGGAGCTTGAAGAGAAATGTCCAAAGCTCAATGTAGAACGTGATCCAATTTCTGCTGATGACTCTGAAATAAAGACGTGACGGTCAATGTTGTTGTGAAGGAGAATAAAGACCCTACCATTCCCCTCATCTCACACGCTCTGTGTCTTGAAAGAAAAAACATTACAATGACAGAAACATAAAAAAACTATATTTGAAATATAATATATACAGTATCTACATATTACAGATACAGGTGAGGATGGTTGGGTTGTTATTGTTTAGGTCTTGGTTTCTGTGTGTGTGTATATGCAGGGGTGCATGGGTGCTCTATCAGAGTGAATGGTATATACAGTGAGAACCAGATGTTTACATACACTTTATAAAAAGACACATTTGCATTTTGTTCTCACTGTCTGACATGAAACCAGAATTAACTTTTACTGTTTTAGATCAATTAGAATTTTAAAAATCGTTCTATTTGCTAAATGCCTAAAGAATGAGAGATACCACCTGCAGTGGCGCTTATGGCCTCTAGGGGCAAGAGTTACTTAGTTCTGCTTTAAAGTGCTGTCACAGAAAAGAAAGGGGTCTTTTCGGCCCAAATCACCCATGTTCTCAGAATCTTCCCAGGTGACCCTCTCAGATTTGGATGAAATTATTACTTTTTAGTTCTTCCACATGTGCATTGTCTACAAACAATATGTCCAGGAACAATCATCAAAACATTTCTAGATTGTAAACTTTTGGATTTATAGGCTGCTAAAAATTGTTATTTTGGATATTTTAAATATGACATTTGTGAAAAAGCACAATGAACCTGAAGAGAACGTTTGTACAATAATTCCATTTGCCTTAGTGCTGTTTTTTAAACCTGTGACCAAGGAGTGGGAAATAAAGTGAACTGATCTAACAATCATTAACTTTTATACTTTTATTGAGGCGGAGCTGCTCTTTGCTCCTGGTCCCACAGGTTCCACTGCACGTCTTTACTGATCCGGGACGGACCCAGAGGAGCGGCTCAGAGAGGAACTGTCTGAGGTTAGTGAGGTTTTCTATTCATTTATTTAACACCCAGTGAAAGAAAAACAATGACAGAAACATTAAATACTATATTTGAAATATAATATATCAGGGCTGCCAACTCTCACGCTTTCACCGTGTGACACACGCATTTGAGTGGCTTCACACGCTCTCACGCCACACTCCTCATATCACACGCTCAAACACAAAATATCCCTGACATTTTGCAGCAAGCGGCTGCAGACGCTTCGTTTTGTCTGTGTGCCTGTCCGCGGCTCCCCGAGCGCCTACAGTGTGTGTGTGTGAGAGAACTCCTCTTGCGCTATTGGCTGGTCCGTCTGTCTTTCTAACGATCTCTCGCCTCTGATTGGACATTGTATCACTGAGCCTCGCCCTGATGTGTTCAGCTTGCGTGTGATTGGCTGTGTGACCGGTAGCGGTGTATTACACATGGTACTTAACAAACAACATGAGACACCTTTCCCTCGTTATTACAAACTACAATACGATAAAACAGCTGTTGGATAAACATATTCTGAGCTGTGCGTGTGGAGCGGACTGCAGAAGCTTCAAACAGGGATGTGGACATTTTTACTGCAGATCGATGTAAGTAGTGCTGAGCAGGCTATATGCTAACGCAGCGATTCCCAAAGTCCGGGACATCGCGGCCCCCTTACCGATCCAAAAATTGCTCGGGGCCCCCAAATCATAATCATTTACTGTACTCTCTTCAAATGGAATTTATTATTATTTACAGCTACAATTACATAAAAAAGCAACATCTAGCATTGACTGTAGCTAAATACTGGGTTGTGTGGTACATCTGTCCAAATTAATATATTTTCCCTTCAAACGGAATATTTTTTAATGTACTTGTAATGTAAACAAGCTTTGGGGGCCTCCCTGTAATGCCTCTGAGGCCCCCCAGGGGGCCCCGGACCCCACTTTGGGAACCACTGCGCTAACGTGTCCCCCCCATTATCACAGATGTAAGAGATTGTCATATAAAGGGTGTGGTCCTCTTACAATATATTTTATATTTATAACCAATGTCATTTTAACAATGTAGACATAAAACAACATACACATCAGATGATTTAATATTGTACACAATGATTTATTTTTGTGTTAGAGTTGTATTGCCTTTTTCTAGTTTACAATGTATTTTTAGTTTATATATCTTTATGTGCCTCTGATAGTTATTTCAACCTGGATAGACTCAAACAGACGAAAGCAGTGATTAGAAAGATTTATTGATATGTATATTAGTTTTGGGGGCGACAATGGCGCAGATGGTAGAGCGGGTCGTCTCGTGATCGGAAGGTCGGGGGTTCGAATCCCGCCTCCTGAAGGTGCACATTGTCGTTGTGTCCTTGGGCAAGACACTTCACCCACATTGCCTCCAGTGTGTGCGTACACTGGTAGCCCCTAGGAGAGACCAACAGGCCTGGTTTGAACCGTGAGGCCGTCCTTCCGTGGACCCACCACCTGCAGGAGGAGCCATGGGGGCCGGTGCTATGTGATTTGGGCAGCTCCAACGGCCCCACGACCCGGCAACGGACAAGTGGTAGAAGATGAATGAATGAATGAATATTAGTTTTGACGGTCAGACCCCGGCGGTAGACATCGATGTATAAGTCAGTGTAGGTAAACAGCTTATAGTTAGGGATGTCTTCCCTGGAGCCTGGACACTGGTGGTGGTATGGGTGGAGACCGCAAGATGCGCAGGTAGAAGCCGTGACGGAAGAGGCGGAGATGGGGTGGAGGGGGGTTGCAGCGCAGCTGGGAGCGTGCGGACCATGATTGCTGGGGCTTAAAAGCGGGCGATGATTGGCTGCTACGCAGGTGCGGCTCTTGCGCTGATGGCTGAGGAGGAGGTGTGGCCTCTCGGGAGTGATCATTGGCTGGAGGTTGGTGATGCTGAAATTAGTCTACCAGGTTGAATTAACGCCTAGGCTTCATTACATTGAATAATCATATTCAAAGTTTTATCATCAAACATGCTCTAACATACTGCAGGAGACAGGTGTAACCCACTTTGGAATTTAC
Source organism: Neogobius melanostomus (assembly GCA_007210695.1). Lineage (NCBI taxonomy): Eukaryota > Metazoa > Chordata > Actinopteri > Gobiiformes > Gobiidae > Neogobius > Neogobius melanostomus. Next base: position 73,165 of record VHKM01001102.1, read on the forward strand.
ATGAATACTAGGTTCATAAAGAGCTCAATTGTTAAATGTTGTAATAGTAGCCACAATGAAAGACAGACAACATGTAAGAAAATTTAAATTGATTTAGTCAAATTTGTCGAGAATTATAACAATATAGCAAATACAATATACAAGATACAAAATAAAATGGCGCCTTTAAAATAACCCAAAAATATACCCTTAAAGTCTGTTAGTGAGTGCACTCAAGATCTAAATGTTCCAAGTTCTGGCTGATACGGTCCTACCGCAGCCGATACTCCATGCGGTTAGTGATAGTCTTGATCCAGTTCCAAATTTCAGTTGGGGTGGCTCGCCATCTAGTGGTCCTCTCCAAGGATGTTCCCAAACCGCATTAAAAAGACCTGACCGATTCACATGTACTCCAAAACAAAGTGACGTCAAGGCTCTGGGTCTCAGCGCAGGCGCAGGGGATTGCCGATTCTCTTTTGTTCCTTCACGGAACGGTGACAGAGATCTGCGTCCAGTGTGATTTTAAGGGCTTTCCTGTGGCCGATCAGCTGTCAACTTCAGCTCCAGGTCGGCGACAGGACTCCTCTTTAGGCTTGGATTGATGTAGATTTTCGTCAGATTTTCTCGTTTGATTTTCTCCAAAATGCGTAACTGTTCAACAGTTGGCTTTGCGTGTCGTCTCACTGCTTGACTCAAGGCAGAAGCGAGGAGGAGAGGGGTCGCGTGCACCATGGAGCAATGAACTGAACGTTGCTTAGTTTTTTACGTGACTTTGGCTTCCATATTATGCTGCATTTCAGTGCAGTTTGTTGACATACAGTATAAAAATTAAATAAAGTGCAATTTTCGTTTTGGCACTGAGCATTACTTTATGGCTTACAGGAATTATGAATGTTATTAATCTTAGTTTTTCACCTGGGTTACATCCTCCCCTCCTTACATGACATGAGTCCCTTCATGTGCTTCTCTCAACAAATTATTTTCAAATACATCAACAATAACTTTGTTAAAACCATCAAACAAGGTTTGCATGAGGGATATAACAGGGTTTCCAAGTGTGGGGTAAGTAAGCTTTGTGGGAGGTTTCCTTTGACGTTCAGGCCTTTTCACCGGGCCTGATTGTTCAACATGTTCCATTTCTTTTTCTGCTGTTTCCATTTCCGTTTGAGGTAAGATGTCATTTTTAGGTGTGATGTCATCTCCGGGTAAGATTTCACTCTCATGTAGGTTGTTACTTTCAGGTAGATTGTCTCTTTCAGGTAGGTTATCGTTTTCAGGTAGGTTGTCTCTTTCAGGTAGGTTGTCTCTTTCAGGTAGGTTGTCTCTTTCAGGTAGGTTGTCTCTTTCAAGTAGGTTGTCTCTTTCAAGTAGGTTGTCTCTTTCAGGTAGGTTGTCTCTTTCAGGTAGGTTGTCTCTTTCAAGTAGGTTGTCTCTTTCAGGTAGGTTGTCTCTTTCAAGTAGGTTGTCTCTTTCAGGTAGGTTGTCTCTTTCAGGTAGGTTGTCTCTTTCAGGTAGGTTATCGTTTTCAGGTAGTTTGTCTCTTTCAGGTAGGTTGTCTCTTTCAGGTAAGTATTCACTTTTGTGAGATATTTGTACATTTGATGTGTTAGATACTCTCGGGGGTCTTGTTTCAATAGTAATTCCCATAGGATGAAACCATTGACTATCATCTTCCTCATCTTCTGACGATACGATTTGTTCATTTTCTCGAGTAAACTGTCTTGTTCTGGGTTTTTGTTTTGGTTCTGGCTGTTCCTCTTGCGGTTCTGACAGGAAGCCACAAGGTAACAGTAAGTCACGATGTAATGTTCTCAGAGGACCATCTTGACCTTCTGGACACACCGTATAAACGGGTAAGTCTCCAGCTCTTTTCTGCACAATGTAAACTGTTGGTTCCCAGCGATCGGCTAACTTGTGCTTGTTGCGGAGGCGGAGGTTCCGCACAAGGACTCTGTCCCCCATTTCAAGTGTGGCCTCTCTCACTTTAGCATCAAATCTTTGCTTGTTCTTTGCAGCTATTTCTTTGCGTTTTCCAGGGCGATGTGATAACTCTCTTTTAACTTTGCTTTCAAACCTTTAACATACTGTGAGTGAGAAGCAAGTGAGCCATTTTTGGCAGGTAAGCCAAATGCAATATCGATGGGCAACCTTGGCTGACGCCCGAACATGAGCTCATATGGTGAATACCCCGTAACATCATTTTTTGTACAATTGTATGCGTGTGTAAGGGGTTTCACAAAGTCACGCCACCTAGTCTTGTCCTTAGCTTGAAGGGTTCCCAGCATACTCAGCAGTGTACGGTTAAATCGTTCCACTGGGTTTCCTCTGGGATGGTATGGACTGGTCCTCACTTTTCGGCAACCGGCCAAAGCGCAGAGCTCTTTTATGATTTGGGACTCAAAATCCCTCCCCTGATCACTGTGAAGACGCTCTGGAAACCCATAGTGACAGAGGAATTGGTCCCACAGGCACTTGGCAACTGTGCTGGCTTTCTGATCTTTTGTAGGCACAGCGGTGGCATACTTTGTAAAGTGATCAGTCATAACCAGGATGTCTTTGGTGTTATGACTATCCGGCTCCAAGGACAGAAAATCCATACAGATTAACTCCAGGGGTCTGCTGGTCTGGATATTTACTAAAGGCGCAGCTTTATCTGGTCGACTTTTCCTTCTCACACAGCGCTCACAATGTTTGATCTTTTCCTCTACATCCGTGGCCATTCTCGGCCAGTAGAATCTTGATCTGACCAGGTCGGTGGTACGCTCCACACCTAAATGTCCCATTTCGTCATGGAGACTAGTGAGAGCAGAAGAACGCAGTGGACTTGGCAAGACAAGTTGGAAGTATGGTCCATTGTTACACTGTCGTCGCCTGTACAACAGCCCCTCTTTGATTTCGAAACGACTCATCTCTCTGAACATTAAGCGACTCTCAGTCGATTCCAACTCTGATTTGGTCGGAGCAGGTTGTCCTGACTCAATCAACTCCATGACTCTATTGATGAGAGGGTCTGCCCTCTGTAATCTTGCTAACTCTCCTTCGCTGAGTTTAGGAACTGTGAAGAAGCCATCTTGGAATTCCTCTTCCTCAAACTCGATTGGGATAGCCTCAGGATGGATAGCGAGAGACTCGACAAGACAGGGAGCAAGCTCAGCAGTAATTTCATCTGCTATGAAATGGTTTTGAACGGCTGCTTTAATAACATCAGCGGAGCAGTGGTTGCTTCCTGGACTGAGATGATGAGATGTGAAATCATTGATTCTTTTACTTTCCTCTTGAGACTGACTGTCGTTAATAAGCTCTCCATGAGGCCGTCTGGACAAGGCGTCGGCATCCAAATTCTGCTTGCCCGCTCGGTAGGTAATGTCAAAAGTGAAGGTGGAAAGTTCAGCCAACCAGCGGTAGCTGGCGGCGTCCAACTTGGCAGTGGTTAGTATGTACCTCAGCGGATTATTATCCGTGACTACTGTGAAGGTGTTGCCGTAAAGGTAGTCGTGGAATTTGTCAGTGATAGCCCATTTGAGAGCTAAAAATTCCAATTTATGTGCAGGGTACTTGGCTTCACTGCGTGATAATCCTCTGCTTGCATAAGCTATAGCACGAGACTGCCCATCCTGGACTTGATATAGCGCCGCACCCAGACCAGTACCACTGGCGTCGGTGTGAAGGACATAAGGTAGCTTTGCATTAGCATACCCCAGCACTGGAGCAGATGTGAGCCTCTCAATAATGGCATCAAATGCCTGCTGGCAAGCGGGAGTCCATCTCTCTGCAAATGGTTCTTTGGGATGGAAGTATTCGTCTTTTTTGCTATGCTTATGTCTTTTTTGTGTCGGCGGGTAGCCAGACGTGAGATTGTTCAGGGGTTTCATAATCTTGGCGTAATCCTGGACGAATCTCCGGTAATAACCAGAGAAGCCAAGAAAAGACTTCAGCTCTTTTAGGGTTTCTGGTATCGGCCAGGTCTTAAGGGCCTTAACTTTCTCTGGATCAGTTTCAATGCCATCTCTGGACACAATGTGTCCCAAGTATCGAACTGATGTCTGGAAAAACTGGCATTTGTCTGGTGATAGCTTGAGACCATTTTCTCTCAGGCGGTCGAGGACATTTAACAAACGGGATTCATGCTCTTCTAAGGAACTTGAGAAGACAATTATGTCATCAAGGAAAACTAGCACTTCGCGCAGGTGTATGTCTGCCATGCACTTTTCCATCAGCCGTTGGAAAGTGGACGGTGCGTTAGTTATTCCCTGGGCATTCGGTTCCATTCATAAAATCCCAAGGGACAGACAAAAGCGGTCTTGTGCTTGTCTCCCTCTTCCATCCCTATTTGATAGAAACCGGACTTCAAGTCCATCACCGAAAACCACTGGGCGCCGGCAAGAGCGGAGAAGGACTCCTCCAGGTTAGGTAGGGCGTAGGCGTCCTTGATTGTCTGGAGATTCAACTTCCTATAGTCCACGCACAATCTCACATCACCATTACGCTTCCTGACAACTACAATGGGTGAGGAGAAAGGGGACTCAGATTCTCGGATAATTCCGGCTTCCAGGAGTGTTGGAGATGGCGTCGTACAGCCTCGAAATCTTGGGGATGTATTGGGCGTGATCTTTGCTTAAAAGGTGTTTCATCCTTCAATTTTATATGGTGTTTGATCTTTGTAGCATGCCCGAAATCCATTTCATGATGAGCAAAAACATCAGAGTAGTCCCTAAGCTTTTGCGTTATTCTTTCTTTCCATGCCTCTGGAACTGGTGAATTGCCAAAGTTTAATTTCATTGTCGGGCTTTTGTTGTTTTCTTGCTGATTAGAAGAGCATGCTGAATCTGGGCAGTTCTGAGGAATAGGCTCTTTGTCATTTTCTGATTCATGCAAAATGTCACGGATGACTGACAGCTCAGCGACTACACAGTGGGCTGGAAGTGTTATGTCGTGTTCGGTTTCATTTCGTAAAAGCACAGGTATCTTGTATGGACTTTGTGTTGGTATTGTGACGAGACAATGATCAACGAGGACTCCACCAGGTAGGTTTGATTGTGCTGGTTCTTCAAGTAGTGCCCATTGTTCAGTGCCTACAGCTCTAGCATTTGCAAAACCGTGCAAAAGAGCTTTTCCACCCGCTGGAATGACATTAGCGGTACTGCTACGGAGATGGACAAGGCCAAGAATACCAGTGGAGTGTTGCTGACAACGGCATCGCAGGGCTTCCAATACTTGGACATAGCCACAAAGTGTGGTAGCTCTTAGAATGTCCTCGTCACAGTGTTCTTCATATAGGGGGTCGAGTGTGTTAGTCCCTATTAGAACTGGAATATCACTGTTGGAGCGAGTATCTGGCACTACCAGGGCTAAGGTTTGGACTTCTGGTTCGGTGACGAGGAATTCTTTGGGAAATTTCATACTTATCTCCACATATCCAATGTATGGAACTGGCAAACCATTCGCTCCCTCCACCTGAAGGATATCACTGATGGGCTCAATTTTGTGTCTTGACAAATGCTGATTGTAAAAGGACTGTGATACAGTAGTGACTTGTGAGCCGGTGTCGATTAAACAGCTGCACTCCATTCCACTAACCGTAACATTTGTGGTGCATTTACGTCCGACAAGTCCTTTTGGAATATGTCTCCGTGGTTCAACTCTTTGCTCTTCCAACACAGCTCGGACTTTACTGGATGACTTTTGTTTGGGACCCTTCTGTTTATCGGTTCCTATTGGTCCCTCCATAGGAGCCGTTACTCGTTTAAAGAAGCGTCCTTTGAAGCATTTTCCTTATCCCAGGCTCTCTGCCGTTCTCGCAACTCTTTCCTTTTGGCATCAACCAGTGCAGCATTTGCAGCGTTGCTACAAGTTGAAGCTACATGTCCGTCCTCGCCGCATTTAAAACAATAGCCGGGCTTGGGCCTTGAACTTGCCTGTTGGTTTAAGGCTGGTGATCTTGGGCAAGGTTTGGTCTTAAAAGGCTTGGTGGTTTTAGATTGAGATGATTTCTCTTCCTTGAAAGCCGAAAGAGCTGCAATTTGAGCTTGCATACTTGCTATTTGTTTCTGAATTCGTTCCATAGCTGAGGACGTGCCATTTTCTTGAAACTGTTGGTCAAAAACATCAATGTCGCTTGCACAGACTGAATTGGCTTGAACTTTGGTTTTAGCCAAACCCAAATGCTGCTTCATCCGCACAGCCTTAGCAGCTTGCTTATCCTCTTCGGTGCGGAGGAGAAGTAGAAATTCTGGAAATGTTAGAGGATTGTTTTGCCTTTGTTCCAGCTGTAGGGCTGTGATTAACGCGTTATTCCAACATCCTCTACAAAACTGTTTGAGCAACTGCCGATCTGCGTCACTGTCATTCACAACTTTCTTTTTCACTACTTCATTCAGAGAGGATTGGAGCCGATGAAGATAACTAGATGGTTTCTCTCCTGTATTTTGATGAGTGTTGAGGAACTTAGCGAACAACTCATCTCCATCCTCTACTGTTCCGTAAGCAGAGTCCAACAGGTTGAGGTACGAGCTAGGGGTTGCTTGGGACCTAAAGGTTTTACCACTTGTGCTGCTGGAGGTAAAAGGCTATCAACCATTTTCCTGATCAACTGCGAATGAGGAACAGAACGGTCTGATAAGTAGAACTCGATAGTGGATCGCCATGTCTCATAATCTACTTCGTGGCTAGGGCAAGGGACACGCCCAGAGAAAGATCTTAGTTTGATTTGAGGAGAGAACTGTGAGGTCATTTCTGTGCTTTTTACTATATGCTCAACCACAACGCGCTGTACTTCAGGTGTATTGATGTGATCTGGAGACAGGTGGAAGTTACCGAGTGAAGTTGCTGAGGCGCTGAATGTAGTGTGACGCTCAGGTGTTGCAGGAGGAGGCTTCATCTGCTCCGTATTTGGCTCTGTAGTGGCTGTTTCTGAGGGGGTCATATAATTTTCAGGCTGCAAAAGAGGAGCACACATTATTTGAGCTGCTTCTGGATGTTCTGTTTGCGTTTCCTCGACCAGAGTTTTAGTAATTCTTGACAATTCTTCCCTCAAAGATCCTCAAAAGACTTTCCACTCATTCTGGCTATGTTCTTTAGCTCGGATAAAAATGCATGAGTGGTGTCTGTTCCAGCTGCAGAGGTGTAAACACTGGCCAGTGCTTCCACGTTATAGGCGACTCCAGTTTGTGCAAAACGCTCCAAGGGTAGGATGGGTTTGAGTGACTCTACTGCTTCACCAGATACAAACTCATAAATGGTCTGTGTGTTCAATTCGGATTCTGCATCAGTAATTGGAATGATGCGATTGATTTTACCGTATCGTTTAAGGTAATCATATATTTCCTCTTCTTGAGAAGTACCGCACAGACTACTCACAATAAGAGAGTTTGGTACCTTAATACTTTCCTTCTTATAATATCCATTTTACAAGTGGTTATATGAAACAGTAGATAAAACAGTAAATATTGTTATTTCAAGGCAATAACAAGGCTGACTTTCAATTGTGGCTATTTCAAATTATCAAAAATTATCGAAGGAGCTCTCCTGGCTGTTAGCTCGCCAAGCTTTTTCCCATGTAACCCACTTTGGAATTTACATGAATACTAGGTTCATAAAGAGCTCAATTGTTAAATGTTGTAATAGTAGCCACAATGAAAGACAGACAACATGTAAGAAAATTTAAATTGATTTAGTCAAATTTGTCGAGAATTATAACAATATAGCAAATACAATATACAAGATACAAAATAAAATGGCGCCTTTAAAATAACCCAAAAATATACCCTTAAAGTCTGTTAGTGAGTGCACTCAAGATCTAAATGTTCCAAGTTCTGGCTGATACGGTCCTACCGCAGCCGATACTCCATGCGGTTAGTGATAGTCTTGATCCAGTTCCAAATTTCAGTTGGGGTGGCTCGCCATCTAGTGGTCCTCTCCAAGGATGTTCCCAAACCGCATTAAAAAGACCTGACCGATTCACATGTACTCCAAAACAAAGTGACGTCAAGGCTCTGGGTCTCAGCGCAGGCGCAGGGGATTGCCTGTATTATTGACATGGAGCTGTTAGGAGTTAGTTGCGATAAACAACCAACACATCAGCAATCAAATTGTTCCTCATTTTCCAGATTTTCTAAAGTTTATGCTACTTGCTTTTTGTTGGTAATAATTGGAATGACTGACACAGAGAAACAGGAGGGACATGACTAAAAACACTCAAATAGAAGCCAAACAATGCCTTACATACTGTAAATGTTTTGAAAAGTGATGCCAGGGTAAGTTTAAATATATATTGTTAATGGACTAATATAAAACAAATAAATTATGATAAGAGGAAACACAAGTCAAACTTTATCACTGACTTCAGTGCGGGGGATGTTTTAAACATGTTTCTGAGCTGCATGTGACTGACTGTCCTCAAATATGCACAATGCACAATGCTTGTGTCATTGTACCTTTTGGCAGGGCCGTAACCATGAAGGGGCTAACTGGGCCCAGAAATATAATTCTTTAACACCAGTAAATAGACCAGCTAAAATTATTATTTATGATCTAAAATGCACCAGATTGCAGGAACCCCCCCCCCCCCCCCCCCTTTTGGACTGCCCTCTCACACTTTAAACAGGTTCTGATAATAATCTCTTGGATTTATATAGCGCTTTTCAAGACACCCAAAGCGCTACACAACACGTACGCACACACACACACACACACACACACACACCACACACACACACACACACACACACACACACACACACACACAGAGAACTAGTGGGTTGTTGGACTGATGCTAAGTAAGGTCAAAAGCCAATTGGAGCAGATGTGTTTTTAGAACTGATTAATAATGACCAATATCATCAGCTGTTTGTATGTGTGAAGGGAGTGAGTTCCAGAGTGTGGGGGCCTGGACACAGAAGGCTCTGTCTCCCATGGTCCGCAACCTGGTGTGGGGAACGGTGAGTTGGACTGAGGATGAATGGTAAAATGGTAAATGGTCACATTTTTATATAGCGCCTTTCTACCTGCTTTAGGCACTCAAAGCGCTTTACATCAAGGAACCAGTCACACTCTCATTCATACACCAGTGTACGCAGACACTGGAGGCAAGGTGGGTGAAGTGTCTTGCCCAAGGACACAACAACAGTGGGCACCTGCGGGATTCGAACCGCCGACCGTCTGGTCACAAGACGACCCGCTCTACTCTCTGCACCACCGTCGCCGCCCTCCTCCCCAGGATGAGGAGCGAAGCGACCGAGACAGAGTGTAAGTGTGGATGAGGTCAGACAGGTATTGAGGGGACAGGGAGTGGAGGGATTTGTAGGTAAGGAGAAGGATTTTGTACTGAATGCGATATTTCACAGGAAGCCAGTGTAGATGGATGATGGTCATGTGGGGTGGTGCCAAACACCCACTGACAGAAACATTATGCAGCTCCTGATGTGCTCAGCCATGTAAATCATACACTTGTTTTTGGCTTATAATTTAATACGATTACGAGACACTATCGCCATGAAAAAGGCCACCAAGCTCAGGACCGACCAATGTCTCACTCCAAGGTTTGGTGAAAAGTTGGCAGCCCTGATATATACAGTATCTGCATATTACAGATACAGGTGAGGATGGTTGGGTTGTTATTGTTTAGGTCTTGGTTTCTGTGTGTGTGTATATGCAGGGGTGCATGGGTGCTCTATCAGAGTGAATGGTATATACAGTGAGAACCAGATGTTTACATACACTTTATAAAAAGACACATTTGCATTTTGTTCTCACTGTCTGACATGAAAACAGAATTAACTTTTACTGTTTTAGATCAATTAGAATTTTAAAAATCGTTCTATTTGCTAAATGCCTAAAGAATGAGAGATAGAATGTCCTACATGGTTATTTATTACTTTTCAGAAAACCATTCCCCTCATCTCACACGTTCTGTGTCTTGATTTTAGAAGCGACTTAAAGCAGAACTAAGTAACGTGTTTACCTTAATAAATCCCTCCCGTCGTCCCTCTGGGGTAATACAAGTGTTAATGGGATGATTGGAGGGTCTTTCATCGCCCCCTGGTGTCTCTGGGTCGGAGTCACCAATACACACTAATGGAATCACGCAGAAGCAGCTAACAGGCTAACGGGCAAAGCTAACTGCGAGCTAGCTCCACTTAAACAGTATTTACAGCCAAGTTTGAGTGAAACAAATGATCTCCATTGTGTAATTGGATGAACAATATCCCTCTGTCCCTTTGTCTTTTCTGTCAGTGTAGTATTTACTCTCACGGACAATTAATGAGTAAAAAACACAACATGCTACGACACCTGCAGTGGCGCTTATGGCCTCTAGGGGCATGAGTTACTTAGGTCCTGTCCATACGAAGTCAAGCTGAGGATCAAATGCAAACATATTTTATTAATCCAGTGTCTCGTCCATACGAGCCGGCGTTTTGGGCGTCTGTAAACGAACATTTTCCAAACTAGGTCCCAAAGTGGAAAGATCTAAAAACGCTGTTTACGTGGCGCCGTTGTTACGACGTCTCCGCAACTTTTACTAAAACGATGACATCACCGCACCAGAGTGGAGTCTGTTATCCATAATCTACTGACCTTAGAATGAGTTTTACTCCTGGATCTGATGGTTTTGCTCCTCTTTGCTCCACTGCAGTCCGTGAGCCACAGGTGACAAGTAGAAAAACAGTCTGTGTTTTTGGACTGACAGTCAAAGTCCGGTCACTGACAGGTTTTTCTGCTTTAGTCCCGTTACGTCTGAAGAATAAACTCGCCTCCTCGTCTCTTCTGTAAATCGTAAATCCTTGAATCAGTTTCATTTTCACTGTTTACATCCCACAAAAGTTTACTGCGCATGCGCCTCTACATCTTGTTATATATATATCTTGTATTATCTGTGTTAGCGTCACAGCGCCACACACAGGCCTGGCAGATGAATCACGCTGTTTCACAGACCTGAGTCGACCCATGTGGACTCATTTACTGAGCTGGCTTCGTGCTTACAAAGAAAGTTTCTGAAAATATAAGCGTTTTGTCTTCGTGTGGATATCGCCTTAGTTCTGCTTTAAAGTGCTGTCACAGAAAAGAAAGGGGTCTTTTCGGCCCAAATCACCCATATTCTCAGAATCTTCCCAGGTGACCCTCTCAGATTTGGATGAAATTATTATTTTTTAGTTCTTCCACATGTGCATTGTCTACTAACAATATGTCCAGGAACAATCATCAAATAATTTCTTGATTGTAAAACTTTTGGATTTATAGGCTGCTAAAAATTGTTATTTTGGATATTTTAAAGATTATGACAGTTGTGAAAAAGCACAATGAACCTGAAGAGAACTTTTGTACAATAATTCCAGGGGCCTTAGTGCTGTTTTTTACACCTGTGACCAAATAAAGTGAACTGATCTAACACTCATTCACTTTTATACTTTTATTGAGGCGGAGCTGCTCTTTGCTCCTGGTCCCACAGGTTCCACTGCACGTCTTTACTGATCCGGGACGGACCCAGAGGAGCGGCTCAGAGAGGAACTGTCTGAGGTTAGTGAGGTTTTCTATTCATTTATTTAACACCCAGTGAAAGAAAAAAAACATTACAATGACAGAAACATAAAAAACTATATTTGAAATATAATATATACAGTATCTACATATTACAGATACAGGTGAGGATGGTTGGGTTGTTATTGTTTAGGTCTTGGTTTCTGTGTGTGTGTATATGCAGGGGTGCATGGGTGCTCTATCAGAGTGAATGGTATATACAGTGAGAACCAGATGTTTACATACACTTTATAAAAAGACACATTTGCATTTTTTTCTCACTGTCTGACATGAAACCAGAATTAACTTTTACTGTTTTAGGTCAATTAGAATTTTAACAATTATTTCTATTTGCTAAATGCCTGAAGAATGAGAGACAGAATTTCTACACAGTTTTTTATTACTTTTTACAAACCAAAAGTTTACAGACATGTCATTAATATTTGTAGCGTTGCCTTTAAACTGTATAACTCGGGTCAAACGTTTTGGATTTCCTTCCACAAGCTTCTCACAATAGTTGGATGAGTTTTGGTCCATTCCTCCAAACAGAACTGGTGTAACTGAGACACATTTGTAGGCCGCCTTGCGTGCCTATGCCTTTTCAGCTCTGATACATTTAAACTGGACTGAGATCAGGACTTTGTGACGAACTTCAAAACATTGACTTTGTTTTCCTTAAGCCACTTGTAACCAGTTTGGCTTTGGGTCATTGTCCATTAATTCTGCTTTCATGTGAGACGGTGAGAAACAAATGCAGATGTATATTTTTATAAAGTGCATGTAAACATCTGGTTCCAGCTGTCACTTGACTCTTTACATGTTTTAGTGTGGATTCTCCGGCTGGTTTGTGTGGACTGTATGACAGTGATGTTTTAGCTGTGGTTTATGACTTTGTTCATTTGAGACGCTTCACTGTGACCTCGTGCTGAGTCTCCGCCGCTCCAACTGTCACCTCAGATAAACTTGAATAAAACCATAAACTCTGATGGTTTTAGGGCCGTGTTTATTGTAAAGATACTGGACTGTGATCCTGAACAACAGACAGAGATTTGAATATATGATTAATATATAAACTTACTATACTATGTTTTGAAGAATATGACTGTGGTGAAATGGCAGAGATTTAATAATAATAATAATAATAATAATAATAATAATAATAATGCATTTATTTCTTAGGCGCCTTTCAAGACACTCAAGGTCGCCTCACAACAACAAGTAAATTAACATCAACAATTAAAAACAGTTAAAATACAATGTTAAAACAGCATGAATAAAAAAGGACGATGCAGTTGTGGTCACAGTGAGTCGGCTCGTCTAAACAGATGAGTTTTGAGGATGGATTTGAAGTGTGGGAGTGAGTCGCTGTTACGGAGTCAGGAAGTCAGTCAGGTAAATGGAGACATGTGAGGAGGGTCAGTCAGGTGTGGAGACATGGAGGAGGTCAGTCAGGTGTGGAGACATGGAGGAGGTCAGTCAGGTGTGGAGACATGGAGGAGTCAGTCAGGTGGAGAATGGAGGAGGTCAGTCAGGTGTGGAGACATGGAGGAGTCAGTAGTATGGAGACATGGAGGAGGTCAGTCAGGTATGGAGACATGGAGGAGGTCAGTCAGTGTGGAGACATGGAGGAGTCACGTATGGAGACATGGAGGAGGTCAGTCAGGTATGGAGACATGGAGGAGGTCAGTCAGGTATGGAGACATGGAGGAGGTCAGGCAGGTGTGGAGACATGGAGGAGGTCAGTCAGGTATGGAGACATGGAGGAGGTCAGTCAGGTATGGAGACATGGAGGAGGTCAGTCAGGTATGGAGACATGGAGGAGGTCAGTCAGGTGGAGACAGGAGAGGTCAGTCAGGTGTGGAGACATGGAGGAGGTCAGTCAGTATGAGACAGGAGGAGGTCAGCAGGTATGGAGACATGGAGGAGGTCAGTCCAGGTGTAGGAGACATGGAGAGAGGGTCAGTCAGGTATGGAGACATGGAGGAGGTCAGTCAGGTATGGGAGACATGGGAGGAGGGTCAGGTCAGTGTGGAGACATGGAGGAGGTCAGTCAGGTATGGAGACATGGAGGAGGTCAGTCAGGTATGGAGACATGGAGGAGGTCAGTCAGGTATGGAGACATGGAGGAGGTCAGTCAGGTATGGAGACATGGAGGAGGTCAGTCAGGTATGGAGACATGGAGGAGGTCAGCAGGTATGGAGACATGGAGGAGGTCAGTCAGGTGGAGACATGGAGGAGGTCAGTCAGGTTGGAGACATGGAGGAGGTCAGGCAGGTATGGAGACATGGAGGAGTCAGTCAGGTTGGAGACATGGAGGAGGTCAGTCAGGTATGGAGAGAAGCATTGGAATGGAGTCATGTTGGAATGGGAGGAGCAGTGATGCTTTGGAGGGAGCGGTATTTGGATGTGGTGTGGTGGAGGCCAGTGGGAGCTGTTGAAGGACAGGAAGTCATGTGGTTATGAGGGGGTGTGTGTGAATGTGGGCGGCTGCATTTGGACCAGTTGGAGTTTATGAGAGTTTTTGAGGAGACCAAACAGCAGGAATTACAGTAGTCGAGACGGGAGGTGACGAGGCTGTGTACGAGTATGGCAGTGGTGTGAGGGGAGAGAGAAGGGCGGAGCCGGCGGATGTTTCTGAGGTGGAAGTAGGCGATGCTGGTGATGCTATTAATGTGTGCGGTGAAGGAGAGGGTGCTATCGAGGATGACACCCAGACTCTTTACCTGAGGGAGGGGGAAATGGAGGAGCCGTCAATGGGAATGGAGAAATTGCTGATTTTATTGAGGGTGGATTTGGTGCCAATGAGAGGAGTTCAGTTTTATTGCTGTTGAGTTTGAGAAAGTTTGAAGTGAACCAGGACTTTATTTCATGGAGGCAGTTGGTGAGAGAGGACGGTGGGAGTGTGGAATTTGGTTTACTGGAGATGTAGAGCTGGTGTCGTCCGCGTAGCAGTGAAAGTGAATGTGGTGTTTTTCTGAAGATGTAACCAAGAGGGAGAAGGTAGATTAGGAACAGTAAGGGGCCGAGGACAGAACCCTGGGAACCCTGAAGTGACAGGGACGGGAAGTAAAGGATTTGAGCTGGATGAACTGGGTGCGGTCAGAAAGGTAGGAGCGGAACCAGGAGAGGGGAGTGTTGTGATGCCAATGGAGGAGAGTCTGTCCAGAAGGATGGAGTGGGAGATAGTGTCAAGGCTGAGATCAAGCAGGAGGAGGATGGAGAGTGAACCGGAGTCAGCAGAGAGGAGAAGGTCATTGAGGATTTTCAGGAGGGCAGTTTCAGTACTATGGAGGGAACAGAAGCCAGATGAAATAGTTCATACAGGTTATTGGAGGAGAGGTGGGTGTGGAGTTGGCAGCAACAGTTTTTTCAAGAAGTTTGGAGATGAAGGGAAGGTTTGAAATGGGGCGGAAGTTATTGAGGTCAGAAGGATCAGAACCAGGTTTCTTGAGAATGGGAGCGACAGCGGCAGTTTGAAGAGGAAAGGCTACAGTACCAGTAGTTAGGGAGGCTTGAATTATGTTAGTTATGAGATGGGAAAGTGCAGGAGTGGAGGCTTTAACAAGGCAGTGGGGAGGGGTCAAGTTGACAGGAGGAGATTTTGGATTTCTGGATAAGGGTGGAGATTTGGATGACACATGGTAAGGTGAAGGCAGAAAACAGGTGGGTTGGAGCTGGGAAGGATGGAGCAGGAACATTGGGAGAAGATGAGGGAGTGAGCTGCTGGTGGATGTGCTGAATTTTAGAGGTGAAAAATGAAGCCAGGGTATTTTAGAAATCAGAAGAATAGAGATGAGATGGAAGAGAGTCAGGAGGTTTTGTGATGGTTGAGATGAGTGAGAAGAGCACTTTGGAATTACCTTCATTTGAACTGATTAAACCGGAGTAATAAATGGATTTGGCTTTGGAGATGGAGTCCTTGTAGTGGAGAATGTGTGTTATGTACATGTTTTTGTGAATAGAGTCCAGTTTTTCTGTAGAGTCTTTCAAGTTGGCGGCCTTTTGTTTTGAGTTGTCTGAGAGTGGGAGTGAACCAGGGTGCTGTGTGAATAAAGGAGACAGAACGGGTTTTGAGTGGGGCCAGAGTGTTGAGATGTTATGGAGGTGTGTGTTGTAGTGTGTAAGAAGCTCATCAGTTGTAGAAAGTCTATCAGCACTGGGGAGGTTATGGATAAGAGATGTTAAATTGTCCGGGTTAATGTCCTTTATTTTACGGAAATGTATAGTGCGTGGTGGGTTGGATGTGGTAAAGGACAGATTGACATTAAATGAGAGAAGTAGATGGTCCGTGTATGGAGGTGGTCAGTTTTACAGTCTGATGGTGTTAATCCTGAGCAGCAGATTAAGTCCAGAATATGTCCTTTATTGTGAGTGGGGAAGTTGACAAACTGTTGAAATCCAAAACTGTCCAGACAGGAAGTAAAATCTTTGGTGAGAGTGTTATTGACACGGTCCATGTGAATATTGAAGTCTCCTATCAGTATGACATTTGATGAAAGTGTGGATAGATGAGTTAGAAATGCAGCAATGTCAGTGATAAAATCCTGTTTGGTTTAGGTGGTCGGTAGACAGTGGCAAAAACTGTGGGAATGTGTCCAGAGAGCTGTAAAACAGTAGCTTCGTTGTCATGAACCTGAAGAGAACTTTGTACAATAATTCCAGGGGCCTTAGTGCTGTTTTTTACACCTGTGACCAAATAAAGTGAACTGATCTAACACTCATTCACTTTATACTTTTATTGAGCGGAGCTGCTCTTTGCTCCTGGTCCCACAGTTCCACTGCACGTCTTTACTGATCCGGGACGGACCCAGAGGAGCGGCTCAGAGAGGAACTGTCTGAGGTTAGTGAGGTTTTCTATTCATTTATTAACACCCAGTGAAAGAAAAACAATGACAGAAACATAAAAACTATATTTGAAATATAATATATACAGTAATCTACATATTACAGATACAGGTGAGGATGGTTGGGTTGTTATTGTTTAGGTCTTGGTTTCTGTGTGTGTATATGCAGGGGTGCATGGGTGCTCTATCAGAGTGAATGGTATATACAGTGAGAACCAGATGTTACATACACTTTATAAAAAGACACATTTGCATTTTTTTGCTAAATGCCTGAAGAATGAGAGATAGAATTTTCTACACAGTTTTTATTACTTTTTACAAAACCAAAAGTTTACAGACATGTCATTAATATTTGTAGCGTTGCCTTTAAACTGTATAACTCGGGTCAAACGTTTTGGATTTCCTTCCACAAGCTTCTCACAATAGTTGGATGAGTTTTGGTCCATTCCTCCAAACAGAACTGGTGTAACTGAGACACATGTGTAGGCCGCCTTGCGTGCCTATGCCTTTTCAGCTCTGATACATTTAAACTGGACTGAGATCAGGACTTTGTGACGACCTTCAAAACATTGACTTTGTTTTCCTGAAGCCACTTTTGTAATCAGTTTGGCTTTGGGTCATTGTCCATTAATTCTGCTTTCATGTGAGACGGTGAGAAACAAATGCAGATGTATATTTTTATAAAGTCATGTAAACATCTGGTTCCAGCTGTCACTTGACTCTTACATGTTTTAGTGTGGATTCTCCGGCTGGTTTGTGTGGACTGTAATGACAGTGATGTTTTAGCTGTGGTTTATGACTTTGTTCATTGTGACGCTTCACTGTGACCTCGTGCTGAGTCTCCGCCGCTCCAACTGTCACCTCAGATAAACTTGAATAAAACCATAAACTCTGATGTTTTAGGGCCGTGTTTATTGTAAAGATACTGGACTGTGATCCTCCAGAGTCCATGAAGTTCATTATTTATACAGCACAGTTTAGCCGCTGAACCATTTCTCTAGTTTGGCTTTACCCAAATCTAAAGCTGCTGGAATGAGGATGAAAAATGCAACAAAAAGCAGAAAAAGAGACACAAAACACAATTAAAAAGCCACAAAAACACGACTAAAATGTGATGAAAACTGAACAAATGCATAAAAAAATCCATGAAAAAAGACCCAATAAAAGGACAAAAACACGACAAAAGTGCATCATAATGTAACGCAGCAACAAAAAAGTTCCTATGAGTTTTGTAGGTCTTAGCTTTCAAATGAGGCGTTACTCTGGCCTGTAAGGCTGTCAGCTCCA
Source organism: Neogobius melanostomus (assembly GCA_007210695.1). NCBI lineage: Eukaryota > Metazoa > Chordata > Actinopteri > Gobiiformes > Gobiidae > Neogobius > Neogobius melanostomus. The sequence continues at coordinate 90,786 of VHKM01001102.1, forward strand.
GTCGAGGAGGTTAGATTTGGGTAAAACTGAACAGGAAAAATGCGCTGGGTTAAGAGGTTAGAAGGTTGATATATTTCTGTCACTCTGTTGCGAACACTCCTTAAACACAACATAGAAGCAAAACAGCAGCAGAATATAACACGCCTGGATGACTGAGAGCTCATTATCTGAAGAGACAATAGTTTAACACTGAGGTGGAGCAGCAGAAACATCTGAGCCTGAAACGTCACTGATGAACAAATATATGTGAAGTTATGAACGTGAGAGTCAAGAACTACTCCAAGTTTGTTTAAGAAGATAAAAGTAAAAACACAAAAGCACTAAATCATAGGGAACATAGAAATGTAAAGTCACGTGGAAGAGCGAGACTGAAGGACTTTGTTTCCTCGTGTCGTGTGTGGATTAACCAATCACAGAGCTTTCCTCTCCAGCGAGCTCACTGATTGGCTGCCAGGTGCGTTCCACAGAGATGGGAGGAGTCGACGCTCGACCATAAACCAGGCTTTAGTGTCTGTGTTTGGAGCCGAGTGAAACAGGTTTAGTCTCTCAAAGGTCCAGGCTCAAACTCACTCACGTCTTATTTACTTTAGTCATTGTAGTAAAGTCAAAAACAAACTGTGTTTCAACTTCATAAAAAGGAGGAGCTTGACTCAAACAGTAAATAATCAGAGCTCGAACTCACAACGCTGCTGATGGAGTAATATCTGCATATGTGCAGCGCCTTAACCACTAGACTGTACTTTCTCTACAAACACATGAGAGATTTATTTCATGGAAAACTTTGTGTTTTATGTCATTTTTTTAATCAAAAATGTTTTCAGTCTTTTTTAATGTCTTTAAATCTTGTCTTTGTGACGTTAGTTGGCCTTTTTACTGTATTTTCCTGGTTAGTTTATGCAACGAGTGAAAGATCAGAAAGAAATGAGATTATATGAAGATCAGATGATGATCAGATGTTTGGTCTCCATGTAAATGAGTGTTGATGTTAGTTTTGGATGGACTTTGTGCCGATGAGCAGAACCTCGGTGTTATCACTGTTGAGCTTGAGGACGTTGAGGAAGAACCAGGATTTGATTTCTTCATTGATTTGTCATTAGTCATTGTTATGTTGTTAATCAAATGTATCAATAGATGTTTGGAGTACGGGCGTAAACTCTTCTTATTCCCAGATTAGTCGTAGATACAACAAAGTGTTCTGTTTATTTGTCTCTTAGATCTTCCTGAAGTTCAGTCGTCTCAGCTGGACACATAATGGAGGAGACAGAGCACAGAGAGGACGGAGCCCCTCACTCTAAAACCACTGACCCCAAAGCTCAGAGGTGAGATCCACCGCTGTCCAACACGCACAGTCAGACTGACATCGTCTTATAACAATGTAAAGTCAATTCATCCAACAGGAAACAGAAACAACTGTCCCCAAGTCCCAGAGTCTCGTGTCTAATGATCCATAATCAGCTTAATGACTTCTGTGATGATCTATGTTTCCAAAGTATTCAGACGCCTCCACTCACATCTGAACTTTACTGAGATCTTCATCATAGGGTTTAATGTAGAGTGTGTCCACTCTGTGCAGCTAAAGCATCTTCAGCTCTTCTGTGTTTATGAAGTGCATTTGTGAGGTCATTCCTGAACAATCTTTACTGTATAAGTTCATCAAAAATACCAAACGTATGAACAATAAAACTAAAACAGTTTGGCTCTGAAGTTTCCTGTTTGTCCAATTCTCTTTCCTCTGTTGAAACGTACAAATGAAGTATAGGCTGATTTTGTTTGTGGTATTAAAATATAGTATTTGAGCATAAAAAATGTCATTAAAAAGCTTTAAATTGGACTTGCTTCTGCCTGGATAAACCCTGTTGGTGCTGAAGCATCTAGAGTTCCTTGACTAGAACTAAAGCTCAGCTCCTGAAGAACAACCCACACCATAATAATAATAATCATCCCCTCCTCCAGACTTACACTGGGCACAATGCAGTCATTCTCCTGGCAGCCTCCAAACCCAGACTGGTCCATCAGAGCCAGGTGGAGAAGTGTGATTGGCCAGAGAACATCCCTCTGCTCTAGAGTCCACCACTGCATCAGAAGCTTTGCACTTGGTGATGAAAGGCTCTGATGCAGCTGCTCGGCCTGAAACCCCATTAAGCTCTACACACTGTTCTGAAGCTTCAGGAAGTTTGAAGATCTTATGAAAGTGAACGTTGATGTGTTTCCAATGGCTTCCTCTTTGTTCTAACATCACACACAGCTGACTTTGTAAATTTAGGACATTTCAGGACTGGTGTAGTTGCACAGGAGGCTTCAGTACCACGCTGGACTCACTGAGCTCCTGAGAGAGACCTGTTCTTCACAGATGTTTGTAGAAAACAGTCTGCAGCCTCTGTGTCTGATCTTATACAGCTGTGGCCATGACACTGATAAGAACCTGATTTACATTATCAGTGAGTTACTCTGCTTGTGTCGTGCAGTGGCCAGTACAGCGTTCAGGTTAACCTACCGTGTCCTTTTATAATCGTGGTGATGTAAAACAGGTTCATCTTGACATCCCTATCTGAGGCTGATTCAGGACAGTTCCATGTGTTCAAGTTTTAATCTGTGTCTCAGGATCCTCCAGAAACATCGTCCGTCTGAACCTGGTCCCAGCTTGTCTCCCTCAGGACTGACCGGTCTATGGATAAACCAATAGGATTCAAGACAAAGACGTGAGATTCAACTGTTTATTATGGAATATAATGATTCAGTTCAATGGGTAATTAAAAGAACTCGTAGGTATAGTTCCTTTCATGCACAACTAGAGGCCGATACGTTGCAAGCCGATATATCGGATCGATATTGTGTATTTATTGTATCATTATCGGCCGATATCAGGCTGATGAAAGAGCTCAGTCAGAGCCTTAAAATGAGCCTCTCACACCTTCCTCGGCCTCAGGATCAGAAACATCACTGTGAAAATCAGTCACAGGTTTGTGCAGCTCGGAGGCTCGGGTCCTATTATATATGTTTTATGTTGCAGACTTTATACTTTTAGAGCCATAAGAGAAAAGAGAGTTACTGATGTTTGTCTTTAATATGAAGAATAGACTAAACAGCAGGGGGCGCTGTATGTCCCTCATACAGCGCCCCCTGCTGTCACAACACTGACACATTTTACAGTTTAGAAACTTCAAACTCAGGATTAAAGACGGACATTTGTAAAGATCGGCCTCAGACAAACTCATATCAGTGGAACTTTATGTAAACCCAAAGGAAGAGCAGCTTTTATTGTAACTCATGACGGTAAAAACATATTCAGGATTTTAGGTAAACTGTAGAGTTTCATCTGATTTTCACTGAAGTTAATTCCAAATGTTCTGTGATTTCAATGTGATTTTTTGTATAATGTTTAAATGTGACATAATCCATCACAGCCCAGAGTCTGACCCTGGTCCCGTCTGTGAGTCGCTCTGCAGTAACTGGTCTAAAGGATCATCCCTTTAACTTTTCCTCCGAGCCGTAAGTTTCCCCTGATGTTGTCGATGATAAAGTCATGGACAGATGTGAGTTCTCTGTTGTGTCTCTGTCACAGAGTGGAGCAGGCTCCAGAGCTCAGAGCTCAGCAACATCACACTCAGCTGGACTCCATATTTAAGGTGTGTCCTTCACTGAAGTTTGGAGATGTTCAGATGAATGGACTTGTTTCACACAGATCTGACACTGACTGCATTTGTGTTGTTTCTAATGTGTCTGTGCAGCTTCTGGAGGAGGACATCTTCACTTTTGTCCAGAAGGAGCTGAAGAAGCTCCACAAGGTTCTGAGCACAGATTACCCAGAATGCTTAGAGCCTGTGGAGGATGAGGATGGAGAGGCTTTTCTGAAGATCACTGTGAACTCCTGAGAGGAGGCAGCAGAAGGAGCTGGCTGAGCGTCTGTGGAGCAGTAGGTCCATTTCACTCAGTCATTTGATCTTCTCTGAACTCAGGCTCTGTCTGTGTCTTCATTCAGGCAGATGTTCTGGAGTCTTCAGCGTAAACTGAAGTCTGAGCTGCAGCAGAAGTGTCAGTGTGTTTGAGGGCGTGGCTAAAGCAGAAGCCCGCCCTCCTGCAGCAGATCTACACAGAGCTCTACATCACAGAGGGAGGGCCTCAGAGGTCAACCAGGAACATGAGGTCAGACACATGAAACAGCCTCCAGGAAACCAGGCGGAGCAGAGACAGCCATCACATGTGAAGACATGTTTAAGGCCCCGCGGACACAGAGGCGCCCGTCAGAACAGTGCTGACAAAGGGAGTGGCTGGCATCGGGAAAACACTGCTCACTCAGAAGTTCAGTCTGGACTGGGCTGAAGGCAAGCCCACCAGACGTCCAGCTGCTGTTCCCCTTCACTTTCAGAGCACTCAATGTGCTGAAGGACAGGAGCTTCAGCCTGGTGCAGCTGCTCCATCACTTCTTTAGAGGAACAGAAGAAGTGAGCAGCTTTGAAGAGCTGCAGCTGCTCTTCATCTTGGACGGTCTGGACGAGTGCAGACTTCCTCTGGACTTCACCCAAACCAAGGCCCTGACGGAGCCCACAGAGAGCGCCTCAGTGGAGGAGCTGCTGGTGAACCTCATCAGGGGAGCCCTGCTTCCCTCCGCTCGCCTCTGGATAACCACACGCCCCGCGGCGGCCAATCAGATCCCTGCTGAGTGCGTCTCCATGGTGACAGAGGTGCGAGGGTTCAGCGACCCACAGAAGGAGCATACTTCAGGAACAGGTTCAGAGACGAGGCCCACACAATCATCTCCCACATCAAGACGTCCCGAAGCCTCCACATCATGTGCTTCATGCCAGTCTTCTGCTGGATCCTCTCCACAGTCCTGGAGCATGTGCTGAAAACCAGAGAGAGAGCAGAGCTGCCCAAGACCCTGACTCAGATGTACATCCACTTCCTGGTGGTTCAGGCCAAAGTCAAGAACATCAAGTATGAAGGAGGATCTGAGACAGACCCACACTGGAGTCCAGAGACCAGGAAGATGGTGCAGTCTCTGGGAAAACTGGCCTTTGAGCAGCTGCAGAAAGGAAACCTGATCTTCTACGAGAGTGACCTGAGCGAGTGTGGGCTGGACGCTGCAGCCGCCTCAGTGTACTCCGGAGTCTTCCACACAGGTCTTTAGAGAGGAGCCAGGCCTGTACCAGGACAAGGTCTACTGCTTCATCCATCTGAGTGTGCTGAGTTCTGGCTGCTCTTCACGTCCATCACAGACCTTCTTTCAACACTGAGTCAAACCTGCTCTCAGAAGAACACAACTTCATTATAGGACATTTTATATCAATGTAAATCAGGCAGTGTCAACCGCTCTGCTGTGGACCACGTTACAGATCCAAACGGAACCTGGACTTGTCCTGCGCTCCTCCTGGTCTTCACTGGCCGACCAAAGTTCAGAGCCTTCTCAAGGTCTGCTGACACAGACAGAAGTAGCATCCCAGACCAATCAGAAAAACACTCTGAGATACAGTCATAGCAGAGAGCGCTGATGAGGAAGGTTGCGCTGAGAGAAAGATCAACCTGCTCCAGCTGTCTGAATGAACTGGAGATGATGGTACTGGTGAAGCAGGTTCCAAGCAGTGACCTGAGCTCAGACGTCTGTGAAGGTGCTGTGCCTCCTGCTCAGTGTCAGCTCTGGCTTGCATGCTACTGTCATCAAAAAGCCTTGGAGCAGTTGAGCTGGAAGAAATACGTGTCTTCAGTAGCAGGGTTTGCTGCTGAACGGCTGGCTGCCCGGGGAGGTGGTAAAAGCTCAACAAAGCCGTGAAGTGAGGTTCTAGTAGAGGTAATGAACCTTCAAACTTCTCCTAAACAGGTGTGTTCTCTCCAGACTGAGCAGCCGCTGTAACTCTTCAAGACAGCTGTGAAGACTCTGTCCTCAGTCTCACTCCCTGCGTATCTGACCAGTCTGGACCTCAGTAAGACGAACGAAGGGAATCAGGGCTGAAGTATTGTTTGCTGTTGAATGAAGAGTCGTCACTGTGAAATCTGCAGCAGCTCAGGTTTGGATTTTTGTTCCCTTTTTCTCTTACTGATAAAAAATAATAATAATTACATATTATTCGAACAATCAAGCACAAAACAAAAATACTGTTTATGCTGACATCCAGTTCCAAGCCTAAATACAATCTGCAGTAACAAGTCTTGTGAAAGAGTCGCAGCATTAGAAATATCCACAGAGGTTAAGGGGAACAACTTGGCCAACACAGTCCACGGGGTCCAGAAAACTTTCGACAGAGTGATTTTCAGTCTAAGTTTAATTGTAGTCAGCTGATCCCTCGTGTTCCCAATATACACCTCTAAGAGCCATAAACAGTGGATCAGAAGCGAACGGTCCTCCATGCAAACAACAGCGGCCCCGGTCACCCCCATCTTTCAACACAAAGCCATGGGCCGTAGGAAAAGTGGAACTTTAAAAAGTACAGTTAAAAAGTGTCAATGTCCTAAAATTAGTAATGATACTGTCAGATGGAATCAAAGCTCACTTGATCACGCTAAAAGAAGCAAAGGACATGGAATAAACTATGCATCTCAATCGGACTAAAGCTCAAGGACAAAGCGTCCCTCATCTCAGTCGTGCTCGGTTCAGACGGCTCCAGTAAAGTCGACAAGCTACAAGCCTTCTAAATGTACGCTTTTCAGAAGTTCCATGGGGTGAACACAGAACCACGCTCAACTACTCACACTTTCGGAACTGTCCTAACATAGCAGTTGTTACTCGGCTAACATCTTTAGAATACTGCTGATGTTGTGGACAGCAGTTACAATCCTGACCTGTGCTAAAACTTTTGGAGAAGCCTCGTAACAGCTAATCTTAGTAACAACAACAACGCTGCTACATGAATGTAATAAGCACGTTAATTGACAACATTAATTGAATGAAAAAGGAAAGTGGATGATTTCGATTTGAATATGGATCCCGTCTCTGGGCACTTTGAATAGTAAGCAACAGACGTGCTGATTTGGGGAATGAATCGAATGGGCCCGCCCACCATAGCACCTGACTGTAAACATTAAGTTCACTTTGGTTAAACTTTATCCCCTTTCAGGTGTGATTTAGTTTTGTGTGGTTTGTGAGACTTGTCTCATAGGAAAGCTTCAGCTTGTCCTTCAGACTATGAGGTTCCTTTGGTGGCGTGTCCCTGTAAGGACAGATACTCCCTCCCTCCAGACTGACGCAGCTGTAACCTGTCAGAGAGCATCTGTGAACTCTGTCCTCAGTCCCAGCTCCTCTAGTCTGAAAGTGTCCTGGACCTCAGAGAAACGACCTGAAGGACTCAGGGGCCTAAGATGTGTCTTTGGACGAAGGTCTCACTGTAAACTGCTAGCAGCTACAGTTTGGAATAATTTTCCTTTTTCTCTACCTGTAAGCCCGATAAGTAAAAACTCTTAAACATTTAGGGAAACTGTGCCCACTAAAAAATTAAGTAATGCTTGAAAACTTAAGTGAATTAACTTAACAAATGAGGAACGACACTGTATTATTTAGTTCAATACACTTAATACAATTTGTCAACTAAAATTCGTATATATTGCCATTTCAGCTACTTAATTCCACATTAATTTAAAGTTATGCCACAAACTCAAGATATTAAACATAAAAACACAAATAATATCAATTGCCTAACATATGTATTTGCAACTGCATAATTTAAGCTGAATACATTAACGCTCTCAGGGTTGATTACCGATAAAATTCCTTGCCAGTACAGAGAGAGCTGATCCCAAAAAAAATAAATAAAAAAACATAAAACTAAATTATAAGAAAATCAAAGAAAATCAAACCACAGGAGTACATTCTTAATGACTATGTGTCTCCTACAGAGAAATTTGTCTTTTCAACATGTTATTTTAGCTGGTCTTTTACAGTTATCAACAAATAAGAAGTAGTAGTAGTAGCAGTGTAGTATATGATAGTAGATAGTAGTATAGTAGTATAGTAGGTATTAGTAGTAGTATGAATCAGGATGGCAATAACTACAAATCGCAAAGTGACGATGCATTAAAAACTTGTATAACAAACAGTGTCCACAAAACATGGTATTGTATGCAACATACAAATAATCAATCACCAGATCCAGAAGCAGTGCATAAGTATTCAGAACACCCTCTGTTTGACAGATAGTTGCTCTCAAAATTCGAACTTTGGGTTACAAGTCACGCTTCCAGGTTTACATGACCTGTTAATAAAGTGGAAGTGCTCTTGCATGCACGGTAGATCTCAAGTCCAAATCCAGTCAGAATCTGTCCACAGGATCAGACAGGGCTGGTGTGCCAGCTCCTCATTTACCACACTCCAAGACAATTGCCACATCTGGATGAGGTTGAGTTGAAGGATGTTTCCAGTATGCAGAGGATTCCACGAGTCACTGTACAATTCCCTTCAGTTGCATTTAACAGAAAAAAATTGACAAAGAGAGACAGATGTAATTCAATAATGCTGTATTGATCAAAAGTAAAAACACGACCGAATATGGAATCAGATTTGGAGACCAGAACTAGCGATTACTTCCAAAGAAATTCAAATATAAATATATTTAAAGATTTATTTTTATTCCAACATATATAAATGCAAATTATATAACGTAACGTGAATAAAAACATCGATTTAATACAAATTATTTTGCATTTGACTCGTCAGTCGTGCTTTTGACTGAGGAAAAGTCTGATAGGGGCGAGGGCTTCTAGGCCTTAGCATAGTGGCCTGCCATTGGCTGTTAATAGAAACAGGCAACAACAGGCTTACTAGATTCCCCTGGGTGTTTGTTCACTGAGGAGTGACCCCAAGATTTCTTTGGGACTACCTCATAAAAACAGTTAGTACTTTAGGGTCCCACACGAAATCTTGGGTCATACTACAGTAAAGCCACACAAACACCAGGGAAACAGAGTAAGCCTGTTGTCACATCTTTTTACCATTACCCGAAACTTGTTCCCTAT